>JANAVB010027800.1:6804630-7056376 GCA_029216955.1 Iris pallida | reverse complement strand
CCCTGGACTAGGCTCTCGAACTGCGACTCCAAGGCTCTGACTGCTGAATCTGGGAAGAACTTCTCTTGAAGAAGCCCTTGAACTGCTCCTAAGTCTGCCCAGCTATCCCCATCCTGGGGTCTGACTGATACCAGGTGCGAGCAAAATCTCGCATCCGGCTAGCTGCGGCCTCAATCTGGAGATTTGCTGGTATCCGGGCCAGCGGAAGATCTCCTCTATATGCTCGATCCACTCATCGGCATATAGGATCCCCTCTGTCCCCAGAAAGTCTCTGGGGCTCATCTTTTGGAACTGCTCTATTCCAGGTATCTTCGGCTGCTGGACTGCTGGTCGAGCTGCGGCTGTCGTAATGGCCAACTCCATGCCCCTGTCCTGTCGGACCTGCTGCTGGTCCATAAACTGCTGGAAGTAGGCAAACATCTGTACCGCGTCTACGTGTCCTGTAGGCGGCGGCTACTGGAAAGATATCTCTGGGATGACTGGGTTGCCTCCGAACTGGTGGAGGCATACCCTCTGCTGCTGCTGAAGTCCCAATATGAGCAGAGGTGGCAGGAGCTGTAGCCTCCCGACCCTGCTGAACTAGCTGAGAGGTAGCAGTCCCCTCTACAGTATCCCTATGAATGATACGCTGTAACCGCGTCTCCACCATCCTGAAGACAGATCAAACAAGGGTATCAATTGCTGAGAAAAAAGCGATAAATCAAGGGAGGACAGTTTATTTCAAAAGAAAGTATTAATGTAGCAAGAATTTTGATAACAAGAATCAGATTAAGAGCTTTTCCTAATGTGATTGAGTACCTTAAGAATATCCTAATCCTACTGCAGGCTGTAGTGATACTCTAGTTCGAATACCACTACATAAACTCGACCTACATGGGCCACCACTAAAAACGTGTCACGACCCGCACCCACTGTGAGGGTACGAGAACGTAACAACGCCCAGCCTACGCCGCAGTGTCGATGGTAGAACGCTGTCTTAGGTCAATCATCTAACAATATAAAGGTACCTACAGTATACACTCCGAATGGAGGTGACATAGCGATATACAGTCTCAATCACATCTAAGGCAGAATGATAAGATAAAAAGATAGATAATACTGGAATGGAAGAATATACATAACCACCAGAGAGTCTAAGTGTCTAAGATAACATCTCAACAACCATCCAGAAATACAAGTCTCAACTACTGAATATGAAGAATATATACAATACAGATCTCAAATGACAGAAATAGTAAAACCTAGACTAGGGTGCCTCAGTCTCTATAGCTATGGATCCGATTGGAAATCTGGGTCACAAGAACCATCTACAGCTGTCCCATAGTAGGTGTCTACCCAGGCCTCATCCTCATCCTCTGTAATATTTTTAACAGGTCCAGTCAGGACAGAAGCGATCACAAAACATCTCACTCAGTTCATATCAAGTTAGGAAATATAAAGCATGCAATAGAGTAAGGTACAGGAAACGCTGAAAGAAGAATGTATATGAAAACAGCAGAGATTTGATAATGGGAATATCTATATATGATAAGTAAGAACTGTAAGCAACATGTGATTTAGAGCACAATATGGTTATGTAAACGGGTTAGGTTATACAATAAAATGGGACTCCTTTGTATGTGGGTGTACAATGGACATATACAATTTCTTATACAATAGGATCGATCACATAACTATTTCTACTCTTCCTCCCCAATCAATACACAAAGATCCAATTCAGTTACGTTACCTTATATAATGGCTTGTACAATGGCTTGTACAATGGCTTGTACAATGGCTCGTACAATGGCTCAATGTGATAATGAGAGTAAAATATGCACAATGAGTGTACAATGATAAGGGTATTCAATAAATACAATATGTAAGTGAAACGCACATCACAATATGTATTTAGTGAATACAAGGAGATAATATCTCAAAAGAAGATCCATATAGTACCAATCCGTGATAACGATCGTGTCAGCATCAAGTACAGTAATCTAGAGCAAGAATGTAAATCCAGACAAGTATGAAACGGTCAGAGAATGTACTCGCTTGATCTCCTGAGTGTTTGAAGAGAATATACTGTCCGAGGAGTGGTGTCTGTCTCCTATAGAACAGTACAAGTCACAACAAGTCTAAAATAAGGAAATAGACTGCTATATATCTACATGAAGTTTGGGTCAATTTAGGCTAAAGTCAACCTTTGGTCAACTCTAGTCAACCCTAGCAGTCAAACTAGGTCAAACGAGGTTAAATTAGGTCAAACTAGTCTAGGTTGGTCAAAACTAGGCTTAACAAGTCAATCTAGGTAACTAACCCAATACCATACAAATCACACTAGTCTGGGATACACAAGTGTATCCACACCACATGCCATAGGCCATCCTACCTAGTCCATGAGCCAAATTACATATAAGCCAATACCCATTACCATATTAGGCTATATACACATTATCTATAGGCAAATGCCATATCCACTACATATTACCTAATCACATGCATATTTCACATTAGGCTATACCTATATCACATTCATATTCATATTCATATTCACATTACACATAGGCTATTGTACTATCTATTCACATTACACTATTACACTACACATTTCACATTTTATATATCACCTTATACATACACTAGGTTAGACATTAGATATATACATATATACACACATATAGAGATAGAGAGGGAACTAGGCATGTGTGTGTGTGTGTGTGTGTGTGACAGGGAATAACTAGAATAGGTGTGTGAGTAAATGTAGGTGACAGAATGTGAGAATGTGTGTGACAGGAATAATGTCATGTGTGTGTGACTGTGTTTGAGGAAAACAGTCCCAGATTTTCAGAGTTTTTGTGTGTGTGCATTGTATATGTGTAGGCATGTGTGTGTTTACATAAGGGAAACATGGTCTAACCTATAGGCCTGTGTGTTTCAGGGAACCCAAAATAGGGTCTTAGGTAGGAGAAACAGTGCTTCACAAGAGAAAAATCAGTGGGTGTATACAAATAGCCTTCCCAGGTTTTGAAATGTTTTCCCTGGTTCATAGTATATACATGGGTATGAGGACAGTGCAATGTGTCACAGGAATTCCAGTCTAGTACTCAGTGTTCCAGGAAATAAATGACAGATTAGAATAGTGGGTGTTAAACATTTGTGTGTGTTAACAGTGTTTATATGTGTGCAGGATCACATGTGAGAGTGCCTCAGGAAATTGCTAGTAACAGGGTTTAGGATTTAAGACACCAGCCCATCTTGATAATTCAAACAATAAATCCAACATACACATTGAACTCTCAGTTCAAAGGTTCAACTTAAATCAATCTCAGGTCAAAATTTAAAGAACCAATTCAAGTTTAAAACCAAGAAATAAAAATAGAAAAACCAAATCAGGATTCAGTGATTAGTTCCTGATACTGCATTGTATCAGTCGAATACATTGGTTTCGAAGCCACTCCAGTTTATTTCACATTTCAGGTGAACCAGCATCCCAAAAGAAGTACAATTCAGAATCAAATTCAAGATAAATCCCAGTGTATCAGAGCTTTTAGAGTATCAGGCCTTTGAAAACCCCAAACCCAAATCACATTCGAAAACCCCATTGTTCGCACAAATCACAACTAATCATGAACATTCATTAAACATGTAGGTGAGCTAGCCCTAACATTTAACATCACAAAATCAGTTTAAATGCAATTTAAACCCAAAAAAAAAACTGAAACAGTGAAGTGGTGTCAGTGTATCAGACTTTAGAAAATAACATGAATTCAAACCTACATAATCCACAAAATCACAATTGGTGAGTTGGTAAAGCAAGACACATACGTGCACGTGTCATAGATTCCTTTCTTGTCCAACCAAATGGACACGTACGTATCCAATTCAAAACAATAGTGGTGTGCACAGTGTACATAACCCTCGTGCAGGGGTTTTGAGTCGTCGTGGACACAGCACACGACACGTGTGACCACGTGGTCATGCCCACGTGTCAGGCTACACGTTCGACACCCTGTGAGGTGTCCGTGGTGTCTACAGTGGGTACGAGGCCGCGTGTTGCGCATGTATGTGCGTGCTCAGCCGCCTGCGCAACGCACGCGGCCAGTGCGGATAATTTCTCTGTGCACAGACCACGAGACGCTCCCAAACTTTGGTAGCTTGGTGGCAGATATTGCCCCAAGTTTCCCCCAAAATTTTAGGACACGACGTGTCCTGTGTCCAGAGAAATGGACCCCGTGATGCAGGACACGGCCTACGGGCCCGTGCTGCGTGTCCACACGAAATGTATGACACACAAGGACACGAAACACTAGGAGCTTCACAAAATTGATACACTCACCTAGATCTATAAATCCATGCAATCACTTTTCAAAAATACGAAAATTAAATCCTTGTGGCATTTCTACAAACACCTATTCTATCAATACGATACGTGTCCGATACGGACACGAAATGAATCCACCTCGACACGAAACCAAGTCCTACAGCTAGGGGACACCTAGGGCTTCCTATCCATGCAAAGAAAACAAAATTTGGTGGAGGAATAGGGATTTACCTATATGTTGAAATTCTAATAAAAAGCTCCAAAAGGGGGGTTTCTCCTTGTTAGCCAAAACTCTCCAAATTCATCCAAACTGAGATTTCTCTCCATGACCAGTAAGAACACTAGAATTAGGATCTAATACAATTTGTTTGGATTAAAAAGGAATTAAAATGGATTTAATAGGAATTTCTAAAGATGGGATTTACCTCTTTTTTCCAACTTGTGATCTTTCCTAAAAGAGGCTAGCCCTAAATGGAAGAGAGTAAATAGAGGTGGGATTCCCAATGTGGCTGTACATAGTGGGTTAGGGTTAGGGTTTAGTGATGGGCTTGGGCCTCTGGGCTAAGTTGCTAACTAATGGTTTCAAAACCGTAAGTCATGGCTTATGACTAAAAACCTCTCTATTCTAACTTAAGTTTTAAAGACTAAAACATGGGTTAACTTTAGTCTAACTAGGGTTACATATCCTAATCACATAGTCATGACCTAGGTTAGTCACTAGGTTAGTCTCAAAAGTCAACATAAGTCAAAGTCAACTAAAACACCAAAATCAATTATACTAAAAATTGCTAAAAATCATATTAATTCTAATAAATCTAAATAATACATAGTAATTCCAAATAATTCTCCAAATTACAAAAATGACTAAAATACCCTCAATCTAGAAATGATAAATGAAATACCCTAATCACATGGCGGCTCTAGGGTTACACTAGTAAGACACCAAATCATAAGTCATGATTTAAAATAGTTTTAAAATGATTAAAATCAATAAAAATCATAGAAAATTTTAAATACCATAATTAAATAAATTAAAATACAAAATTTCAAAATTACCCTCATTTTAGAAAACTGGGTGTTACAGGTCTTCTCGGTGGTGAGCAGCTCAACTTCTTAGAGGTGGATGATGCTCGCGGCTCGACTCCTCTGCTCGGCGAAGCATAACGCGGTGGATCCGGTGAGATCGGGTCGAAGCGGTTTTGCCGACTGTGGGGTGGAGCCCTGGTTGTGGTTGATGGCGGTGGTGCTTGGCCAAAGTCGGCCAGTGGAGTTCAACTCCAGCGAGGGGTGGTGGTGCTCGGCCGGGGATGGCCAAGAGGAGAGTAAGAAAGTGGAGAGAGAGAGAGAGTGTAGAGAGAGAGAGTGATGGTGATGTAACATTACTGTGATTGGGAATGTGTGCACAATGTGTCAGTTATTTATAGTAAAATAGTTTGTGTGTGTGCGTTCCAGGAATAGGATAATAGCATAGGTAATTAAAATCAGATCTGGGGTGTTTCCCAAATTAGGACAATGATACTAGTGGTAAATAACAATAGATCAGAGTGCATTTACAAAACCTGATAACTGATTTGTAACAACTTTATAACTACTCCTAACTAATTTCAGCAAGCAATTGTAACTAACAATTAATTAAAAACAGTAAGAAATATTTTTCTTAACATGAAAGCAGTTTAGCTTAAATTTGTACTTAAGAACTAAATTTTTTAGGAACAATAATTAGTTAAAATAATCAGGAAAGTTAATTTTTGTTAATATAATTCAAAAATGATATTTAATAACTAATCCTGATTAAAAGTAATTAATTACTAATAAAACTATAATTGAAACATTAGCAGTACTAAATTTTTAGAAAAGAAAAAAATTAACTAATCAACAAATGATTAGTCTAAGATTGTAATAAAAAAATTTGACCAACCAAATTTTTTATATAACATATTTACTTGAAGAAAAAACTTTTCAATAATTCATGAAATTTAGGTTTAGGGAGTTACAAATCTACCCCCTTACAAAAATTTTGTCCTCGAAATTTCAAGGGTTGGTGGGTTTGCACAGAATCAAACAAGTTTATCAAGAAAACAACAAAAGACAAATGGTTTTATTTAGGTAGTAAAAAGTAACAAGGACCAACAAGTGGTCATTAGACAATATGAAAGACTGTAAATGCAAGAAAACTCAGAGACAAGCCTTAAAATAGGCACTACAAGAAAATCTAGATACTACAAGCCAGGAAAAGGAAGATAACAGTCCATCCAGCTGCGCTCCCTGCTGCTACTGATCCTCGAAGGGTGGATCATGTTGCTGCAGCTCTGGTGCTGGTCCCTGACGAGTAAAAGCTGCAGGGCAATCTCTACTTGGTGAGTGGCAGATCCACAAACCAAGCACTGCCCTAACTTCTTGCGACATTCTTCGACACGGTGTCCCGCCTTTTACAGTACATGCAAGAAAAGTATGTCGGGGTCTGGATCTTTCCCTACTGCCTCGGCGATGTCGGAGCTCGAACATGATGCTGATGCTGATGCTTAGGTGTTGGCCGCTGAGGTGGCCCTGCTGAGTATCGGTCCGCTTCGATGGACCTGGAAGCTCCTGTCGCCAATATCTCGTCCTGTTTGAGCTTTGGGTCCACTCCTTCTCTAATCCCTGAGCAACTTTAAGGATGCTCGCATAGGTAGTGGCCTGGCTGATTGCCACTGCATGCTGCAACTCTATGGTGAGGCCCTTCTTGAACTTCTAAGCCCTCTCCTCTGGTGTGCTAACTAGGTCTCCGCGAACCTGCTGAGTCGTGTGAACTCCGATGAGTACTGTGCCAGTCATACTCCCCTGCTGCAATGCCTCGAACTACATCCGAAGCTCGTCTCGCTCCACATTCGGAAAGAACTTCTCCTGGAATAGCAGAGTTTTAATTCTTTCCAGAGAACTTGGTGTTCGGCCAACTGAGGCTCCTCTCTATACCAAGCTCTAACAATATCGAAAAGTCGTATGCATGCAGCCTCGACCTTCAGATCATGTGGAATCTTCGCCATTTCAGTGTCCGCTCGGCGTTTTCTAGCCACTCATCTACGTAGACTATCCCCTTATAGCCCCAAAATCCATCGGACAGAGGTTCTGATAATCTGGCGTTCCTGGCCTCGGCGCTGCTGGTGCTAGTGGTACCGACGGTGCTGGCGGGCTGGTGGAGCTGGCTCCCTGACTCGGAGCACGTCCATGATCGTCGCCCCGAAACTGCGTGGCTTGGTGGTTCTGTGCCTCCATGAACTGTTGGAACATGGCCTCATCTGGGTACCGTCGATGTCATCGTCGAGAAGTGGCTGAGACGAAGCGAGGCGGAGGCGGGCAAGGCGGATGCGGAGGCGGTGGAAGCTGCTCCTGCTCAACGGGTGCAGGTTGCTCGCTAGTCCCAACGTTCTTCGTGGCGACCATCCTATAATAGAAAATAAAGCGTTGATTGTTGTGTCCTAGAAAATCATAAAAAACCTAGAAAATCATAAGTAAATCAAATTTAAATATCAATAACCATAAACATTTCCTACGGATCCTATGCTGTGATGAGTTTTCCTTAGCTTTGTTGGTCCCCTAATAGCACTTTATAGCCTAAGTGCCATTAGGATAGACCTGTATGGGCCACCACTAAAAACATGTCACGACCCGCTCCCGAGTAATCGGACACGAGTCGGACATGCCTAGCCTTCGTCGATGGACACGACGAAGTAAGCTGTACAATACTAAAAAAACTTCAAGTCACAATGTAATATAAACAATCACATAATCTATAAACGTCCCAAAAAATATCACCACAATCCTCCAAGTCATTTACAATGATATTCGGCGACAGATCCGGTAAAATAAAATACAATAATGAAATCAAAATATAAAGTACAATATCCAAAAAAACTAAATAAATAAATCCTGCAATATCCAATGATATCACCGTGCTCCATGTGGCCTCAAGCACCTGCAACGTGTTCTGTCAGGAAAGAGCAAACAACCCGACAAGAACAATATAAATGTAATCTGAAATACAGAATACAAGGTGAAACTAGAGTACGAGAACTGAAATAAAACTATGGTACCAGAAATGCAAAACTGAAGACAATGGATACGACAATCAATATACAAAGACAATGAACACAACAATCAATGAACAATACGATGAACACGACAATCAATACAGGTGTGACCTTTTTAAAATATTAACCTAATGTGTGACCGGCTTAAGGACCACAATCCAATCAATCCACAATCAATCAATCTACAAGGTGCGCTTAATCGTACGTGAGGTGTACGATTAGGCTATCCATAATACCTATGTTGGGTGTGTTCACACAAAAGTTAATATTTCCCCTAATCTCCGTAATAAACAATGACTCACAATGCAATGACGAACAAGGACGATACAATCGTGTGTACCACGTGTCCGATATGAGAACATGGCACATGAATGTAAGACAAAAATAAAGTAAAGCTCGAGTTGGTGTACTTGTCTCGCCTTGGAAGCACGGGAGTAATACTGCATGGATGTATGATTACCTGGTATTTGTACAACTGTTTGGGTTTATAATATTACATTTTAGCTCAACATTACTATTATCCAAATTAGCTAATTAAAATCTATTAGCTAACCTTATTTTAGAAAATAATAGGTTTTATAAATTCAGTCACAATAATATTGGTGAAAACACTTTTAATTATTTTTAGAAAATATAAGAACATTTTGCTAAAAATAATAATTATAACTCTATAAGGTTTTTAGAAACATTTTTGATTTACTATAATTGTTAGCAAGAAAATACATACTAAAACATAAATTTTTTTTAACAAATCATATATTATAAGAGATTCAATTTTTCTATTAAATAAATAGAAGCAATTAGTGATATTAATAATACCATATTCAAGTATTATCTAAAAATATTTTATAACATTACATACTAGCATATTATATCATTTAGAATAATACTAAAATTTCAATAAAAATAAAAATGTAAATGAAACCACAATAATTAATAGGAATATTATTAAACAAAACCCAACCCAAGAAATGATACTGCTGCCCTTACTAAATGCTACTAATTAATTCTCCCTCAAAGACAAACATATACTACCAGCCCATATAAAACTCTAATATTTCCTGCCCAGTACTAATAACCCGACCCACAAATTTACTGCAACTGCTGCTGAACAAATTTAATTTAAACCCACTTGTCTAACTACAGCCCAGTCCACATCCAGCCCATGCAACTCTACACAAAAATTTATTAAAAAACTAATAGATTCAGAGCCCATCCTATTAAGCCCAATACTCAAACCCGACCCAAACACCCAACTCTAATACTAAACTCAACTTGACCTAGCTTCCTCTCTCCTCCACTCATTTTTTTTCCAATTCGGCCCAGTCCTATTCTCTTCCTCTCACCTTCTTCTCAAAACCAAACCCTAACCCTAAAAACAACTTCATCCTCTTCCCCAATCTCCTTACTCCAGAACTTCTCCTCCAGTCGAAAAAACCCTAGCTCTAGGTCTTCTTCATCTTCTTTCACTCAAACCCAAAGCAAAAACCCTAGATCTGAAAAAAATAGAAGAAAAAGGGGGGTCAAGCAGATCGGACGGGACTACCTCGGTGGCGTTCGGACGACGCTCGCGGTGGAGATCTTGCTTCGGAGTGGTCGATCTCAGTAGCGGTGGTTGAGGCTCCGGTACGACGTCTTCGACAGTGGCTAGACTCGAACTCGAGGTAGCTTCATCGGCTCGGTATCTCGACTCGGCTGCGGTGACTAGATCCCAGCTCGACAAGGCTCAGAGTGGCTCGACGGCAGCTCTAGAGGAAGGGATCTGATGGAGGTGACAGTGGTGGTTTTGTCGAAAGCTCGACTCGGTTAGACGAGGTGCTGTTGGTTCTCGTGATGACTCGAACCATGAAGGAGCATCTTTATCTGGTGCCGAGGAAGCTCGGGGTGGTGGGACGGTAGTCATCTCCGGTCGGAGGGTGGATCATGGTGGAACAGTCCTCGAGACTCCTCGGCGAAGTCAGTGACTCCGACTACAGGACGGCGTGGTCTTCTCGGCGGTGAGCAGCTCAACTCCAGCTAGAGGTGGATGATGTAGTACCCCCGACCCGCAAGATGCCTTATGATGGATAGTTGGTTCGACGTAGCCTTGTTGGACTTAGGAATTTACGAAGGATTGCTTGGAAGGCTATGCGATTGTGGCGGGAATCGTCCTATGAATGTGAGTAGTGTTGAACCCTTCAAAGATCCTTTAGCTTCACGCTTAAAATAAAGGATAGTGTGCTATGTTTCTTATTGTGTTGCTCAATAACACCTTGCATGGAATTTGGAAAGATAATGAAAGATAATTAATCACCTGAACGTAAACTGTTGTGGCTAAGTGAATTGTATGCTTATACGATGTTGCGATGGATTGCATGACAGGTGAAGGCAAAGTCCCAAATACTTGGGCGGTGAGTATATCGAGCTTTAGCTCAATGAATAGATGGTAAAACAGATGTTAAGACCCAAGAACTGGACAGTGAGTTTGCTTGATTGCATTCGAATGAATGAATGCTAAACAGATGCTAAGTCCCAGGAATTGGGCGGTGAGTACATTGAGTTTGGTTGGAAAGATGTATGGTATCAAAGATGTGGCAAAAGGCATTGGGTAACAACATTCTATTATCCTGTCGCCGATGTAGAATATTGATTACGCCAAGACCCTGGATTGGGCAGATGATAATGTGAGCGTTGGCTCAAGGCAAGATGGCTAGATGGCAAGATGGCAATACGAATGAGAATGATGGTTTTGCTTAGTTTTCCTTATCATGCATTATATGTTTTCTTCTTAGATAAGTTGCATATAGTTGCATGGTCATGGACAACTTGTCGACAAGGTGGTTTCTCGAACGGTATTCCTGGGCCATGGAACCCGGTTCGTCCTAGGGGAAACCAATGCTGAAGTAGTAGCAGTGCTGAAGTAGTAGCACGGTATACAGGACTTGCAGTGGGGCTAGCTACCTGCACTGACAAGGGCGCTGTATACCTGTAAGTCTGTCCAAGATGGCGTGTCGCCAGTGACCTTCATATAGATAGGTCAGGTGCTAATGATGTCTTATGCAGGCAGAGTAAGTTATTACTCAAATATAGGGAAGGATGTCGGCTGTTGGTAAGAATCACCTGAATGGTAGATATTTATATTGAATCATGATATTGTTCCTAACAATATCTTGTGCAGGCAGAGTAAGTATTATAAATGTACAGGGATGGCTATACGACCATGGATAAGAATCACCAAAGGGTGATAACATTATGCTTAAATTATGTTGGCTATGAGATTTGTATGCTTTACTTCTTATCGGCTATAACATGAAATTGACCCTAAGGCAACGAGAAAGACTACTGTTAATAATGTGCTATAACATGATTACTTAGTATTGTCTTCTTAGGTGAGTTGGGCCAGCACCGCTCGCCAGTACATTGATGATGTACTGACCCACGTTGTGGGCAATATTAAAGGTATCTGCTTGGGGGAAATCCTGTGAATCAGTGCTTGGCATCGATGAATCGGATGGGTGTGCAGAAGCTCTTCTTTCAAGATGATGCCTTCTGCTATACGGGACATAATGTATGGAACAGTGGAACACAGTTGTACCAGTGAGATTGTAGCCAAATTGGCAAGTCATTGTAAAGAAGTCGATATATTCAGTTGTAGCCCAAAGGGCAAGTGTATATATTCATTGGCTATTCAAGTCTTGTACTCAGTTGTAAACTCTGTATTCCGCTGCAAGTCTTGTAATTTATTATGAATTATCAATAAAGAGATACATTTCTTCTTATCTTGTGTGACTTCAATTTATCTGCTTGGTTTTGCTGCATTCTTAATGTTTTTCTGAGAAATACCAGAAATTATAATGGTTTTGTCTTGTACAAGTACAATCTAGACTTGTACGGCATCACGCCTAGTGGCTAGTTTTTGATCCTCCGGGATCGGGGCGTGATAGATGATGCTCGAACGGCTCGACTCCTCGGCTCGGCGAAGCATAACGTGGTGGCTAGGTGAGATCGGGTCGAGGCAGTTCTTGCCGACATGCGTGGTGGAGCCCTGGTTGTGGTTGATGGCGGTGGTGCTCGGCCAAGGTCGGCTAGTGGAGTTCAACTCCGACGAGGGGTGGTGGTGCTCGGTCCGGGGATGGCCAGAGAGGAGAGAGAGAGAACAGTGGAGAGAGAGTGTAGGAAGAGAGTGATGGTGATGTAACAGTACTGTGATGTGGGAATGTGTGCACAATGTGTCAGTTATTTATAGTAAAATATTGTGTGTGTGTGTGTGCGCTGTTCCAAGAATAGGACAATAGCATAGCTGTAATTAAAATCAGATCTGGGGGTGTTGCCCAAATTAGGATAATGGCACTAATGGTAAATAACAATAGATCTGAGTGCATTTACAAAACATGATAACTAATTTGTAACAACTTTATAATTACTCCTAACTAATTTCAGTAAGCAATTATAACTAACAATTAATTAAAAAATAGTAAAAAATATTTTCTTTTAGCATGAAAGCAGTTTAGCTTAAATTTGTACTTAAGAACTAAATATTTTTCAGGAACAATAATTAGTTAAAATAATCAGGAAAGTTAATTTCTATTAACATAATTTTAAAAAATCAATATTTAATAACTAATCCTCATTAAAAGTAATTAATTACTAATAAAACTATTATTGAAACATTAGCAGTACTAAACTTTTAGAAAAGAAGAAATTTAACTAATTAGCAAATGTTAATCTAAGATTGTAATAAAAAAATTTGACCAACCAATTTTTTTATATAACATATTTACTTGAAGAAAAGAAATTTTCCAATAATTCATGAAATTTAGGTTTAGGGAGTTACACTTAGCAAGTGTGCGACGGTTTCCAGATTAGACCAGTAGTAAATACGGTACATTGCACACTTGGCAAGTGTGCACCGGCTATCTTTCCAGATTAGACCAGTAGGGGTAATTCCAGCATATTTTGAAATGTTTACATGTCTACTCGAGTATTTCTCCGCCCCGACTAGTGCAAGTGAATCCATATCCCGACACATAAATAAAGTACAAGTCCAGCCAGAAAGTAAGTGATGTCAGTAGGTGATTCCAGTAGGTGATTCCAGTGGGTAATTCCAGAAATAGAAGCCAAACAGGTTAGATGCATGTGTCGCAAGTGAATGAATCCAGAAATACCAATCCGTGTCATGTCAGAGAATCAGATAATACTATACTAGAAGCTAAACCATAATAATTATCAGATAAATGAAAACTATCCGAGAATGTACTCGCCTGAGGTCCTGAGCAATAAATATGGATCAAGGTCCAAACTGATGTCACACAAACGTATATATGAGATATACATGTTAATTGGTCTTTAGGTGTGTTAGACATGAGTATATAAGATAAATTTTGCATTCTAGGTCAATCCTGGGTCTCCGTGGTCAAACTAGGTCAATTTGACTTAAAGGTTGACCTTTAGGGTCAATCTTGGTCAAATTGAGTCAAACCTAGATTTCTAGGTCATTATCAATTATCAATATTAAGATACTAACATGCCTATTACTCTATTTATTCCCATACCCTTACACAACCTATGATATATTCATATGATACTATGATACTAGTATCCATATCCCTAGCTACTTTTACCTTAACAAACCCCATACCTTTACCTTAGTTTATACCCTAATATCCTATGTATCTTAACCGAAGGTAAACCAATTACCTTAACCATATCCATACCCATTTCACATGCCTATAACCAATATATATATTTATATATATAACCAAAGTATCCCCATTTGATACTAGACTCTTGACATAGGCTCATGATTCTAGACATTAAGACACTCCCCTATCATCCTACCATGATGCCAAGTTACACAACATACAAATATTACTCTATACCTTGCTAGGATAAACCACACATACCTACACCTTGCTATTTTCTATCACACAACTATGTGCATTGCCCGCTCTCCTCATGGTCCTGTGAATTGCCCCTGCCCCTTGCTATACAACCACAGTAGTGGTCTCTTACTGCTACTGTTGTTCTCTTTCTCACTGCCTTCTAGTTAATGCTACCCAACTGAAACATAAGCCTCATACCATCATAACTTACTGCCTATATTACTCAAACCAAAGGCACACACACCCTTACATACTAGCACATACATATAATGCACTTGGAAGCACAATGCAAAGCTACATCGGGCCTTGCCTACTGCTGTTCAGGGGAGCCCTTTCCCCTGCCCTGCCTGGCCTAAGTGTAATGGCCAATACCACACTCAAATCAGAGCACTCTCTCTTAAAGCATTCCTATTAATCATATAAACCACTAGACATATATGCAACATTGTCAATTAGGATGACACACTTATGAACACCTCCCTCTTCACTTTTATTTGCTTTTACAATACAAATTAATTAGGAATAGGGAGATGAAACCCAAAATCCTTGTAATATCTAAGTGCCCTACCTGGCCTGTGGCACTGCCCACCTGGGCAGGCCAAGGCCAAGCCAAACTCAAGCCTCAACTTTCTGTACAGGTGCTGCCACTGCTTATCTCTTCCTATCACCTGAATGTAGGGGCCAACCGGCCTTCCCTCTCACCTTTTCTCACTAACCATCACGTAATCCATTACTAGGATACACATATTCAAGTACACCCCAACCCTATAGGTGCCTGTAGGGGGTAACACCTACCTTGCTGCTGTTGTGGCTGCATTTGTAATACCACATGATAACTATATCTGTGCTGATTAGTCTCCTGTATGACTAATTAACACAAAGCTAATATAGTTTTCAAACCATACACACCCTATCCCTTCACATATTTATGGGTATATACACATGTATGTGTAACGTTTCACATGCACAGACAAACCACTGCCCCTATTTCTACTATCTATGTTGCACACACATACAACACACTAGACCTAATACCTTTCTCTTAAACCAAACTATAGCACACTCTCTTGAGCACATATAAATATTCATGATACACACACATAACTACATGAACCAACACACAATAACATGTTGTTGTCCAGTTCTGAATGCAGAAACTTCCTGTGCAAGTGGTACACAAGTTCTACACCTAGGTGCTGCCTACGCACAAGAGTTACCTACTAGCTGTCCACTGGTGCACTGTTGTTGTTAATGTCAAATCTAGTGCATGAATGGGCCTGCACTCTCCCTCTGTTGCTAAGTGTCTCTACTGCTAGTGTATTCTATTTTTAATACAAGGAAGGGCTTGCACTAGCTACTATCCTAATCTTCACTAACCCGAGCCCCCATCTTTCTTCTCACTGATACATATTCAAACCCATTTTACAACGTTGTAAAAAGACTTTTACAACGTTTAATAGATGGTTGTCATATCCAGGGTTGTAAAAGGAGAGGGTATCTTCCACAACATTCCTTTGAAAGTTGTGAAGATGTTGTCGAAGTTCTTCCAACATCAATTTACAAACATTGTTAAAATTTATAAAATCTGACAACAACCTTTCTACAACCTTTTCGAAGTATTATAAAAATAGTTTTTAAAACTTATTACAAGTATTGTAAATATAATTTTAACAATGTTCTGCAACTGCAATAGAAACAATATCTACCACATTCAATAAACTTTGCGCATAATTTTTATACAATAGTGTACAAACATTATAAAAAGTGTTCGTACAACTTTTAGAAAATATTGTATATATTATTCAATCATGTTTGCAAACGTTGTAAATAATGTGTATATGTTGTAATTATAATATCAATAATGATTTAAATGTATTGCAAATAAAGTTTACAACATTTAGAAAAGTTGTTAAAATATTATCTTACAACATTATTTAAACGTCGTTGATTGTATTTCCTTTTAAAAAAATATAATTAACAAAAAATATATTGATTGCAATCATAATACAAATACATTCTTCTAATTCATGCTCTCGCTATTGTTGTTGATGATGTTGTTGTTGTTGCTGCTCAAGAATGGACTTGAAAAATTACATTCAATGATATAAAGGGCGAAAGAACTCCTAAAAAAATGAAAATAAAGAACCATCCGAAGAGTTTAAACTTCCAAGGATATTTATGTTTTAACTCTCTTCATCACTTGGTTTTAATTCAATTTCACCATTTCTCATAGAATTTTTTCAAAAACTCATTTCTTAGAGAAACTTAATAGTTCTGTATTTAAAACAAACAATCAATTGTTCTCATCAAAAACCTTAACATCATTTTACATAAATAAACATTTACATAAACAACAATATTTTTTAATGTGATAAGAAAATATGCATCATTATTAAAATGAAAGCATAATTTAGTACTCATCTTCAAGCATAAATTTTAAAACTGGTCAGATAATGCAAAAGTTTTTGTTTTATAAGGCTACAAAAGTCTTTGTTTTTATAAGGCTACAAAAATCTTTGTTTTAGAGTATAAATTATATGCTACAAAACTATGTCTTATAAAAAAAGAAACCTTGAAAATACAGAATCTAGAGAAATTTGAACATCTTATTAAAATATACTTGTTCATCAGGGTTCAAACTTTCAACATCCAATGCTTGATCATACTCTGTCAGAGGCAGATAAGATGAGCAGAAATTTCCCCATTCCATGTTTATAACCTACAATACTGTAACTCTTCTTTATGAATTATTAACTTTTTTGTATTTTCTAGGATTTTATAATTTAGACATATTTTATTTTATGGTTTGTTTATGAGAATATTTAATTGATTTACCTATTCTTAATAATACAATTTTCTTAATGGTTATTAATTAAGAGCAATTTGAATTTGGTTTCAAAATTTTAGTTTCCTTCCATTTATAACAAACTTGTAACCAATTTCCAAACAATTGTCTGACTAATTTTTTAGTTTGTAATAAACAGATTGGTGGAGGGGCTTTCTGGTAAATTAATATTCTTATTAAAATCTCTATTTAAATTCTTTCTTTCTCTCTCTCCTCACGCTTCCATTTCCTGTTAGAAATCATTAGGAGCAGAGCTCCCTTCTCCCCCAATCTGAGCCCTAACCCTAACCCTAATTTCGGGGGAGAGCCGACCATGGCGAGCGGTGCTTGCCTCTTCCTCCGGCGGTTAGGTCTCACCGTTCTCGACGAGCGGCGACTGCGCACAGATCCTCCGCCGACAGCGAGGTACCTCCACTAAGGTGGCACTCAACCAACCTGAGCAGTGCACTCCGTCTTCGACCGCACGATCACTCCAGTGGCGGTGGCTCTTCGTCTTCCTCGATGACGGTGGTGCAGTGCTCCACTATGGCGCTTGGTTTTGATCGGCATAATCAAATCACGATGCAGTGTTTCATTCCAGATCTGTTCGAGTTCCTCATCACAATTCACTGATCCATTTGATAGAGGTGTGTAATTTTGGGTTTCTTTGAAGAATTTACTTCTCTTTCATTTTTGTTTGGTTATTTTGCTCCAAATTCATGATCGGTTCTGATCGAATTCACTCGGATCGACCGTCCCTCTTCAGTGACCTGAATTTTCTCTGAAGACGCGACAACGTTTGATGAGTTCTTAGTGATCTTCAAATTTTGGATCGGTGAGTTTCGATCTCAGTTCTTGTTCGGTTTTGAGTAATTTAATGCATTTTTGATTGAATAATTGTATTGATATAGAAATTTGTATGAACCGTTAGGACAAGGAGCAGTGAACCAGTTCAGATTTTAATTCGAGATTTCCATTGATACTTGGTTTCATTCGTGACTAGAGACGCGGAAGACCGTATCCGATTCTTGGATTTCCAACATTGTTCCAGTTGGATTATTTTCCAGGTATCTTATCATTCCTAAATTCCTTTAGTTTTATCAAATGGCATCTGGGGGTTGATAGAGATTTTGACATGGATAGGTTTTGAGTCAGATCGTGTTTTGCTTGGGTTCGTGTCAAGTGTTGTTGTGTCAGACCAGAATGGGCGTTCATGTCCAGCATTACGTACGTATCCGGTGTTACTCTCGGATTGGTATCGGATGCAGTGGACAGTGGGTTGAGTCTACATTCTTGGCGGGGCATTTATTTTGTGTATTATTTTGAATTTCGAGTTGAATATTTTGAAAAATTGATTTAAATTTACAGTTTGTATGTTCTGTGTAGTCTGCTACAACTGGGGGATGAGTACAGGGGTTTTGGGTCTGTTTAATGCCTTCTGAGGTTTCTTTTGAAGCTCCAATACAGTTGCACATTTCCTTTGGTCATTTGGCAGTATATATTTCTTTCAAATTGGATTAAATCTGGGAGTAGCTGTTAGGTTGAGTTATACACTGGACTTGGCTTGAGTATATATTTGCAACTGAAGCTTGTGTACACCTTGTTTTGTTGAGTTTTGTTCATACATCAGGTTGGGATATGGGCAGGTTGTTGCTTTGTGTGTGTTTTTAATACGTTGGTAGCAGTTGGTCTGAAACAGTACAAGTTGAACATTGGGCCAGGGATTGTGTAAACATTACTAAGTGTAGCTTCTGTTCAGTTGATGCCGGGTTGTGTGTGTAAAAATTGCAGTTCATGTGTTAGAATTGTGAACCAGTGGACCCTGGGCCTTGGTCCTTTCTCTTTCTCCATAAACCTGTCTTATTGAGGAGCTTCAACTAGAAGATTTTAACCAGATAACTAGCAAACAAGGTTTTGTGGTAGGTATGAGGGTTGAGTTGGCATAAGTCTAGCAAATTTATTAATTGGGTTTGTTGGTGACTGTCATGAGCAAACTTTTGGTTTGGGCTAAGTTGCGTTATCTTGTTGTTATGCAAATTCTATTCTTTTTAGATTTTGGTAAGGATTCTTAATATGTGACAAGTCCTTTTAAATAAAATAAAATAAAATAAACTAATTTCTATAAAATAAAATTGTATTAAACTGTATAAAGATTTATAAGTATCATTTGTTGTATTTTTTACTACAAAGTTTTATCCCTAATTGTTAAACAATTATAATTCTGTTGGTATTTATAAGTTAAGGTTAATACTAATTTTTGCTAAGCTAAGATATAGAACATATCTTTCTAAATTCAAGTAAACTCCCTCTTAATAATAGTTAGTTATATATATAGCTTATGATTAGCAAATTAATAATAGTTTAGAAAGCCATAATAGTTAATGTTTTAGTAGAACCTAACCAACTTATGCCAAATGCTAGGTGTATATACAGATTACCACATTCATTTCTCGATCTTCCAGCACAAGGCAAGTACACCGACTCGAACCCTTTACTCTGTATTTCTGCCTTGCTTCATGTTCTCATATTGACACGTTGTACACACGATTGTTCATTGTTCATTATTCATCATTCATTGTTCAATGTTCTTTACTTGTACATTAGGGTGGGGAAATACTACAGATATGTAACCAATCCTATATTGACTAGGTACTGACTAATAGCTTAGGTCCCACATCGTGCACGTGGGATCCTAGGCCGTACCATCATCGTTCATTGTTTACCCAGTCGGTCATATACTCTAATAGTTATTTCACTTGCATGCTACACTGATAGTCTAGTTTATTTTTCTGGATCTGGTACTATAGTTTCATCGTTATTCATGTACCATATTTTCATATTCCTGTCTTGTACCATAGTTCATATTGTGATTCTTTCTCATGTATTTCAGTTTATATTGTTTAGTGCTTCTTGTCGGGGTTGTACTTTGTTCTTTTCCTGACAGGATACGTTGCAGGTATCTTGAGGATATGGTACCACCTTGGGTCAGAGCCCGGAGATGGTGGAGTTTCTATTTCAGGATGGACTTAGATTACAGAGATATAGTTAGACTTTTTCCTTGATTTGTTTAGAGTTTATCATGTATTGTATTGAGGATTCAGGATTGTATAATTTTATTCTGGTTATCGATTTGTCTCTGGATGATATTGTATGATTTGGTAGATTGTGGAGATTTGTTCTGGGAACGTGTATAGAAGCTGTGTTGTTTTATGTATCTTGTATCTTGAAGTTTTCCTTAGAATTGTACAGCTTACTTCATCGTGTCTAAGAATGAAGGCTGGGCGTGTCCGACTCGTGTCCGATTATTCGGGAGCAGGTCGTGACATGTTTTTAGTGGTGGCCCATGCAGGTCAGTCCTAATGGCACTTAGGCTATAGAGTGCTATTGGGGAAGCTTTTAGACTAAAGAAAACTCATCACAGCATAGGATCCGTGGAAAATGGTTATAGTTATATTAATTTATTATATTCAATAATATCTAGGGAGTTTATTATCGTTTCTAGGACTTAGCAATCAACAAGGTATTCTTTCTATTACAGGATGGTTGCCACCAGGAAGACCGCAGATCAGCCCGAAGCTACAGGAGCTTCGGATCAGACTGTAGATGATGTACCAGTGGAGCAGCTTCTACCACTTCCTCCTCAGTTTCCTTCGCTGCCTCCGACGATGATGTTCGATGGCGCCCGGGTGATGGCCATATTCCAGCAGTTCCTGGAGGCACAGAACCATCAGGTTGTGCAGTTCTGTGCTACGGTTATGGATGCCTTCAGGACCCAAGAGCCAGCTCCACCAGCACTGGTAGCACCTATAGTGCTAGCAGCACCGAGATCGGGGACAACCAGAGATTGCCAGAACCTCTGTCCGATGGATTTCTGGGGCCATGAAGGGATAGTGTATGCTGATGAGTGGTTAGAAAATGCAGAGTAAACGCTGAAGACGGCGATGATTCCTGATGACTTTAAGGTGGAAGTTACGAGCATGCGACTTTTTGACCTTGCTAGAGACTGGTACTGAGAGGAGCCCCAATTAGCTGTGCCCCAGGTTCTTTGGACAGATTTCAAAACTCTGTTCAAGGAAAAGTTTTTCCCCGATGTAGAGCGAGATGAGCTTCGAATGCATTTCGAGGTTTTGCAGCAGGGAACCATGACAGTGGCGGAGTACACATCAGAGTTCACTCGACTCAGCAGGTTCGTAGAGAACCTAGTCAGTGCACCAGAGGAGAGGGCTTGGAGGTTCAAGAAGGGCCTCACCAGAGAGCTGCGGCACGCAGTGGCAATCAGCCAGGTGACTACTTATTCGAGCATCCTCAAGATTGCTCAGGCTGTGGAGAATGAGATGGACCCGAGGCCCAAGAGGGATAGGGACATCGGCAGTAGCAGCTATCAGACACCGGCAAAAAGGACCCAGACTCAGATTCAGGCGAAGCTACAGCAGCCAGCACAGTAGCAGCACCATCCAGCCATAGTTCATAAAGATCTGCCAGAGAGACAGCAGTTGGTAGTTACTTGCAACTACTGTCACCGCCCAGGACATCATTACGACGAATGCCGCAAGAGGCTGAGACTTTGCTTGTTCTGTGGATCACCTGCTCACCAGGCCAGAGATTGTCCAGAAGCCGCTGAGGGACGAGCACGAGGAGCATCGGGACCCCAGCAGGAGGATTTACCTCTTCATGTCCAGCAGCCGTAAGGAGACCAGCCAGAGGGGCAAGTCTACCTCCTGACAGCCGAGGAAGTGGAAACCATTCTTCCGATCCCGGATGAGTACTGACGACCGGGGGCACTTGTGGATCACTACCTTTCTTTGATGTTCCTTTTTACATTTCTTTGTTGTTTCATCATTCGAGACTTGTTCTACAGTCTCTATCTTACTGTTGTTTCATAGTACCTATGAGCTACTTGTTGACTATTGATTGTCTCTTGGTATCCAATAATAATAAAAAAATTATTTCTGAGGACAGATACTACTCCTCTCTATCATGATTTAAAATTTTGACAAACTTTCTTAAAAATTCTGGATAAAGTTGAGAAAATATTTGACAACCTACTATGACCTGGATTATGGAGATTGTGAGTCCATTGCAGCTAGTTGTACACTGGCGAGGCAGGAGCTGTAAGTCAAAGTAATTACAGGTATTTCCAGGTTCTCGGATATTATCAAGACTAAGTCCTAAATTCATATTATTATCGGATAAAGTCAATTAAAATATCTCGGTAGTCTATTATTATCAGGACCATGGAACCGAAGGTTCTCTGCAGCCAGATGCATATTGGCGGGGCAGGAACTGTAGGAAAAGTGATCCCGTATATGTAAGACTGCCAGGATACTATTGAGACTATTATCCTCTGACCTTGATTTCATTGACGATCATTTTGTAGTTTTAAAAAAATTGTGCCAATTTCAAAAATTTTGTTTCTGATTATTTTTGTGCCCAATCATACTTCCGAAATTTCGAGGACAAAATTTTCTAAGGGGAGGAGATTTCTAACTCCGCTTCCCGAATTATTAAATTTTTTGTATTTTTTGGGATTTTATAATTTTGACATTTTATTTTATAGTTTGTTTATGAGAATATTTAATTGATTTACCTATTCCTAATAATACAATTTACTTAATGGATATTAATTAAGAGCAATTTGAATTTGGTTTCAAAATTTTAGTTTCCCTCCATTTATAACAACCTTTTAACCAATTTCCTAACAATTGTCTAACTAATTTTTCAGTTTGTAATAAACAGATTGGTAGAGGGGCTTTCTGGTAAATTAACATTCTTATTAAAATCTCTACTTAAATTCTTTCTTTCTCTCTCTCCTTACACTTCCATTTCCCTGATAGTAATCATTAGGAGCAGAGCTCCCTTCTCCCCCAATCTGAGCCCTAACCCTAACCTTAATTTCTGGGGAGAGCCGGCCATGGCGAGCGATATAGCCTCTTCCTCCGGCGGTAAGTTCTCACCATTCTCGACGAGCGGCAACTGCGCACAGATCCTCCACCGACAGTGAGGTACCTCCACTCAGGCAGCGCTCAACCAACCTGAGCGGTGCACCCCGTCTCCGAACATACGATCACTCCAGTGGTGGCTGCTCTTCGTCTTCCTCGATGACGGTGGTGTAGTGCACCTCCATGGCGCATGGTTTTGATCGGCAAATTAAATCGCGATGTAGTATTTCGTTCCAGATCTGCTCGAGTTCCTCATCACAATTCACTGATCCATTCAATCGAGGTATGTAATTTTGGGTTTCTTTGAAGAATTTACTTCTCTTTCGTTTTCATTTTCGTTTGGTAATTTTTCTCCAAATTCATGATCGGTTCTGATCGAATTCACTCGGATCGACCTCCCTCTTCAGTGACCTGAATTTTCTCTGAAGATGCGACAACGTTTGATGAGTTCTCAGTGATCTTCAAATTTCAGATCGGTGATTTTTGATCTCAGTTCTTGTTCGGTTTTGAGTAATTTAATGCATTTTTGATTGAACAATTGTGTTGATCTAGAAATTTGTATGAACCGTTAGGACAAGGAGCAGTGAACCAGTTCAGATTTCAATTCGAGATTTCCATTGATACTTGGTTTTGTTCGTGTCTAGAGACGCGAAAGACCGTATCCGATTCTTGGATTTGCAATATCGTTCCAGTTGGATTATTTTCCAGGTATCTTATCATTCATAAATTCCTTTAAATTTATCAAATCGCATCTGGGGGTTGATAGAGATTTTGGACATGGATGGGTTTTGAGTCAGATCGTGTTTTGCTTGGGTTCGTGTTAAGTGTTGTTGTGTCAGACCAGAATTGGCGTTCATGTCCAGCATTGCGTGCGTATCCGACGTTACTCCCTGATTAGTATCAGATGCAGTGGATAGTGGGTTGAGTCTACATTCTTGGCGGGGCATTAATTTTGGGTATTATTTTGAATTTTGATTTGAATATTTTGAACAATTGATTTAAATTTGCAGTTTGTATGTTCTGTGTAGTCTGCTACAACTAGGGGATGAGTACAAGGGTTTTGGGTCTGTTTAATGCCTTCTGAGGTTTCTTTTGAAGCTCCAATACAGTTGTATATTTTATTTGGTCATTTGGTAGTATATATTTATGTCAAATTGGATTAAATCTGGGAGTAGCTGTTAGGTTGAGTTATACATTGGACTTGGCTTGAGTATATATTTGCAACTAAAGCTTGCGTACATCTTGTTTTGTTGAGTTTTGTTTATACATCAGGTTGGAATATGGGCAGGTTGTTGCTTTGTGTAGGTTTTTAATACGTTGGTAGCAGTTGGTCGAAAACAGTACAGGTTGAACATTGGGCCAGGGATTGTGTAAACATTACTAAGTGTAGCTTCTGTTCAGTGATGCCGGGTTATGTGTGTAAAAATTACAGTTCATGTGTTAGAATTGTGAACTAGTGGACCCTGGGCCTTGGTCCTTTCTCTTTCTCCATAAACCTGTCTTATTGAGGTGCTTCAACTAGAAGATTTTAACCAGGTAACCAGCAAACAAGATTTTGTCGTAGGTATGAGGGTTGAGTTGGCATAAGTCTAGCAAATTTATTAATTGGGTTTGTTGGTGACTGTCATGAGCAGACTTTTGGTTTGGGCTAAGTTGCGTTATCTTGTTGTTATGCAAATTCTATTCTTTTTAGATTTTGGTAAGGATTCTTAATATGTATCAAGTCCTTTTAAATAAAATAAAATAAAATAAACTAATCTCTATAAAAAATTGTATTAAACTGTGTATAGGTTTCTAAGTATCATTTGTTGTATTTTTACTAAAAAGTTTTATCCTAATTGTTAAACAATTATAATTCTGTTGGTATTTATAAGTTAAGGTTAATACTAATTTTTGATAAGCTAAGCTATAGAACATATCTTTCTAAATTCAAGTAAACTCCCTCTTAATAATAGTTAGTTATATATAAAGCTTTTGATTAGCAAATTGATAATAGTTTAGAAAGCCATAATAGTTAATGTTTTAGTAGAACCTAACCAACTTATGCCAAATGATAGGTGTATATACAGATTACCACATTTATTTCCCGATCTTCCAGAGCAAGGCAAGTACACCGACTAGAACCCTTTACTCTGTATTTCTGTCTTGCTTCATGTTCTCATATTGACGAGTTGTACACACGATTGTTCATTGTTCATTGTTCAGTGTTCTTTACTTATACATTGGGGTGGGGAAATACTACAGATATGTGACCAATCCTATATTAACAAGGCATTGACTAATAGCTTAGGTCCCACATCGTGCACGTGGGATCCTAGGCCGTACCATCTTTGTAAATTGTTTACCCAGCCGGTCACATACTCTGATACTTATTTTACTTGCATGCTACACTGATAGTCTAGTTTATTTTTCTGGATCTGGTACTATAGTTTCATCGTTATTTATGTATCACAGTTTCATATTCCTATCTTGTACCATAGTTCATATTGTGATTCATTCTCATGCATTTTAGTTTACAGTGTTTAGTGCTTCTTGTCGGGGTTGTACTTTGCTCTTTTTTTGACAGAATACGTTGCAGGTATCTTCAGGATATGGTAATGTCACGACCCACACCCGTTTTTTTGGATACGAGACGTGTCCAAGCCAGCCTACGCCGCAGAGTCGGCGGTAGAACGCTGTCACGGCCATGATGATCAAAATAAATAACACAATGCTCATTCACAGAAACTAATTTAACTTACAATATTCGCAAGTTTTACATTTGTAGAAAATATAAACTCGTACAACTATTGGAAAGACTACAACTTATCTATCTAGCTAGTCTCTAGGCTTTTCGTCTGCATGTACACCCGTATCTTCCAATGCTAAGTGAATGCATGGCTAACCTGAAAAATATTGGTTTCCAGTCAGGAATGGAACAAGTACAATTCACTGAATGCAGTTTCAATATATGAAATTGACTATACGACAGAGGTTAGCCTTTAGACATGATTTATAAAATAAATAAAGAAAGACAGGATAAAACTAAACAGATAAAATATAATAAAATACTCACCGACTGACCGCTGAAGTACCTTTGATATGTGATCGGTCTTGGGACAATTATGCGACACGGTCTACACGGTCTAAAGTTACACGGTCTACATTGTATTAAGTTACATGGTCTACATTGTATAAAGCAATAATAAAATACTGTCTACAATATATAAAGCAATAATGATCACGGTCTACACTGTATAAAGCAATATAATTCCGGTCTACATGGTTTAAAGCAATAATAATCACGGTCTACACGGTCTAAAGCAAATAATAATCACGGTCTACACGGTCTAAAGTCAGATCACACATCGTTGGTACTTCACCCTCCCAACACACAACAAGGAACAAAATCAACATAAAAATGAAATCACATATCTATCAACTAAACACGGATGTATAGTAAAGATCAATACTGAAAACAAATAATAAACTGTACTCGCCTGTGGACCTTTGCTGGTGAAACCGATAATTCAAACTACTCAGTGTGCCACAATAGTCAAAACTCGTACAATAGTTCCCGAAAGCTGAAATAAACATCACCAATGTTCTCAGAATAGTCAAATTAGCTAGGATTGTCTATCCTTAAGTCCAATTTTGGACACAGGAGCAAAATGGTAATTTTGGGTCAAAATGGTGTCCGCCGTTGGACCCGCTTTGCACCGAAAAGCGTGTCAGAGTTAATGGTCTCTAAAGTCGTCAAACTACATGTCTACGGATACGTTTTGATGATACGAAGCAATGGTATATCCAATTTTGGATTCCGGTGGGCTGTGCACGAAATTGCCCGTTGAGTCGGACCGTAGGGCCCGCAAAACGACGATCCGATCAATTATCTCAGAATTGGACCAAACTAGGCATACAAGACCAAAAAAAATAATACCGTCCTGTCGACGCAAGTTTCGTCTCGATCTGATGTACGTGCACAAAGTAATTGAGAAATTTGCATAGAGGCCGATACGGTGAATTTCGACGGATACACATCAAATTCGTCGCGCACACGCAACCAATTTGAGTTCCGTCACAGCCCACAAGTCCACGAAGCCATTACGCACCTTTCAATGCTTTTGGTTCATGACCACGTCGCCCGGATTAGCGGGACGCACGTCGTATCGAAGGTTTTTCGTAAATTTCAAAACTATTTTCATAGGTTTTTTTTTTATTTTGAATCAATTTATCTTAACATATAATAGATGAATCTAAAAAGTGTAAAAGGCCTTTTAGTCCTATATGTTGTCTTCGAGTTTGTTCAAATAGTTTTTGCGTTTCCTATCAGGATCGACCAATTTTGGCCTCCCAAGATGGGTGTTTGGATTCGAAATACTGTCCTGTTTTGGACAGTTTTATGTTCGACTTTGCGACGAATTCCTCGGCGATCCATTTTATCTAAAATAAAACTAGATAAAGGAAGTCAAAGGTGTATAGACTGGGGTCCTACCTGAGAAGATAGCTCGTACAATGATCAACCGTCATGGGCGAACGACTGTCACGAAGTTGGGGTCTGGGGCGGTTGCTGTCACTGCACTGTGGTCGGTCCTGTTGGCGCACGGCCGGCCCTGGCGGTGCTTTGGCCGGTCGCCGGCGCTGTGCAGGCGTGCGCGGCGCTTGGTGCGACGCTGTGGTGGTGAAGGTGTTAGTAGTTAGGGTTTTCAGTTACTCGGCTCTCCCGAGCATATATAAGGGTGTTGCGTCGAACAGAGTTGGGGATAACTAGCTCTCAGGCTGGAGACTTAGGTTAGCTGGGCCTTTGCCTGCCTGTGGGGAAAACACACGCTCGGGTTGGGCTGGTTCTTCCTATCGGGTGAAAATGGATTCATTATCTCACGAGATTTTGGTATCGTGAGATAATGAAAAGGGATTATTATACTTGGTATTATTCTCCATATATATATATATATATATATATATATATATATATATATATACATTTATTTATTTAAAAATAATAATTGACCTTATATGACTTTAGTAGCTAATACCCTCTTCCTAAAATATAAATCTTGATATATATATATATATATATATATATATATATATATATATATACATTTATTTATTTAAAAATAATAATTGACCTTATATGACTTTAGTAGCTAATACCCTCTTCCTAAAATATAAATCTTGATACTCCTATACAATTTATATAAAAACTAACACATAATCTAGATAAATATATAAACAATTTCCTTGTGTAACTCATTCCTCATGTAATTAAACATATTAACTTTTGATTACGACCCTCAAGGATTAACTCCCATAATCTGTCCACAGAAAAGTCTTGTACACGCTCTAAATTGCTATATCAATATTAATACTGATATTATTTATATATTTATATATATTTTATAACAATAACTTCAAATATAACCATAATTTGTAATATGGCCTACTAGGCCATAAAATAAAATAAAAATAGGTACCAACCATATGTCTACATAGATGTCCTTAGACACACTACCCGAGTACATGGGCATGGGCTTGGGCCTTGTTCGGCTCCAGTTTAAACTAGTTCGGTACAACCGGGTCTTCTACAAATCAGTAAATCAATTAATAAATAATTAAAACATCTAGAGAGGTTAAGTTGTAACTTGGCCTGGTTTTCCTAGTTAGGACATCACTATAATTTGGCCTTTCCTGGCATGGCTAACACACTAGTCTGGGCACGCCACAACACTATCCGTGCCACGATTTCTAGTCACCTTATACGCCAAATTTAATCATGATTAAAGCTCGCTATTGTAATAATTAACTAAATAATTATTTATAAAAATCTAAAAGTCACCCTTCACATAAAATAAATAATAATAAAAATATTCAAAATTTTCTGGAAGGGGAGCTACAAATCTATCCACCTTAAAATAATTTCGTCCTCGAAATTCTAATTCATAACCATTCCTTAAATTCAAAAGGAAATCTACTATTACCTTAATCTCCTTGAATTTTAATTCCTCAAAAATAGTTTATATCCTCCTCCTAGCCATTTTGTAAGTACGAAACTCCGAGGACTTCTACCCACCTTTGGACACACTACTCCCTCAAAGCTATGTCACAAAAATTTTATAATCATCCAACTACTTTGCTAAAATTGCTACCAGTAGATATCTACTGCTTATGACAACTATAATCCTCTCCTATCTATCAAACAACCCGAAATCTAATATGCAACAAATTTACACAAGTAGATAAGAAATATTGCTAAATTCTAATAAGCGTGACCATTCGTCACTCTGAAATAGGAAGGACAGGTAGATAAGGAAGAAAAGTCGAGAGTAAAAATGAAGTTTAAAGAGTGGTAGAGAGTATCCAAGGATGTAGACAGAAGGAAAGTTTATGAGCCATTGACCTATTTTTGCTTGATTGGGCTACTCTAGTCCAGTCACTTGCTAACTCAAGCACCCTTCGTTTCTTAGAGGGGCTTACAATCCGTGCAATACAGAAGTTTCGTTCTCGAAATTCTAAACAAAGTTCCATAATAGAACGAAATTTGAGAAATCAAGATTGTGATCTTTTCTGTGGTTATTTAAACACACAAGCAAGGGATATAAATGCAATACAGGATCGTATCGCGACTTCCAGGTAGATGGAATAAGGGTTACGAATGACTTCACATTCTAGGAGGTGGGGACTACATAATAGGTATAGGAACCTATTTCAAATAGTTCGGTTTTATAGTCCAAATATAGTGGTATGCATGAATGGGTATTACTAGGTCTTAATGGGTTCCCTAATTGGACATCAATAGTTGGTTGGAAGACCCTGGATTTC
Source organism: Iris pallida (assembly GCA_029216955.1). Lineage (NCBI taxonomy): Eukaryota > Viridiplantae > Streptophyta > Magnoliopsida > Asparagales > Iridaceae > Iris > Iris pallida. The sequence goes on along the minus strand of JANAVB010027800.1, from coordinate 7,026,581 downwards.
AATCTACATTGACTGGACAAGATCCCTTATGTTAAAACTATTTCTACTAGGTTAGGCTAACCTAGAATTGGTTTCCAGCCCCGTGGTTGAGATAGTTGCCAGTCAGGTTGGTTAGCTAGGTCCTTAAAGCCCAAAATTTTACCTTTAGTGACTTTTGTGCTTAAGTAGCACGAGAAGACACAATTTAGTGGCACACTAGTGTCATGTGCGTAGTGGGCTTCGAGCAGATCACAACCATATATTGGGTCGAAGGGTTCGAGTCAAGATTGAGGCTCTAATGGAAGTCGTAAAGTATACCGGTATTATGGTAAGGGTTATAGCTAGTCCTTTTGACCTGAAAGTCGTATCACGAAAATAGAGTACAAGGGGACATGTTTGAGTGGGACATGATATACCTAGATGATGGTGGACTCATCTAGAATTTGTATATAAAATTTGTTGGAAGGTAACAGCTGGTCTCGTGCTCCGATTATTAATGACATGACCGGGGACACAAAATAATCTAAATGGAAAGTGGGAGTCCTTGGGGCACTAATTATCATCCTAATGGAAATTTTCTAATCAATCAATAACCCTCGTATATCCCAAATTTTTAGAAGGCTTACAGTCTACCCACCTTAGAAGTTAGGACATGGTCTTAGGAATGATGAGGTTAGAAGAATTTCTAAAGTCAGGATACTGTACCCCGACTCTAGTTAATAAAGAATAAGGCAAGACGTAACGGGATACGGTAGATATAGTCAAGTCAAGGACCGTTCCTCAATAAATAGAAAACGAGTGTGTACAATGACACATGGTCGATAAAATAGAATGACCTACTCGTCCATAGTATACAAGAGTTATCGACAGGATAACCAACTCTAAGGCACATCATATGAAAAGATAGAAAACAACTGAGTCGCAAATTTCTATTGGGGTCAAACCTGCCAGACTATTGTCACAAGGGTTCTATTTAAAGCAAGCTTCAAGCAAATAATTAGAGGCTCACGCCATTTGGTTCCTTGAGAATAGATAGTCTCCTAGGTTGGCATTTTGACTAAGGGTAAAACCCTAATCATTCTCAAATTCAGATGGCTAGAGGTCTCAATAGTAGTTTGAGGGTCGAGGGGAGAACGAGTAACTCAATCACATGACTGGCCGATGTAGCTACACTTGTATACAACTACCATAGCCATGGGGGATACTCTATATCTCTCTACCAATTACGAGCTTTTATCATTCCAAATCAGTGAAAGACAAAACAATAAAGTTCAAGAGAGATGTCACTGAATACAATTACGTGATTTAAAGGCGAATGTATAATTCAAGAGGAATTGTCAAAACAGTCGCGGATAAGATCATAGATACCTCGACATCTCAATCCACGTAGGTTAATCAGAGGGAGAGCGAACCGAGTGCACTACGGTTGATCAGACCGTAATACATCGATTCTGATTAGACAATATGTTAGTGGGCGTCCCCAATAAAGATATGTCTTGAATCAAGCTCGATAAAAGAGTAAGCATACAAAACTAGGCTGTGATAGCAACATTGGTCAAAATAGTCAAATTACAAGTATACAAAATTTTTGAAAGAAGGCACAAGTAGTTCGAGTTTTGTGAGAATCAAAAATTTACCAGGTGTTCTTGCTTATACAGTCTTCCTACTATCTTCTTATCCAAGGCCTTGGTCGACTAATGGGTTATATACCTCAAAATTCTATATTCTAGGTAAACCTATTAGCGTCAATCAATATCCTCGTCAATAGGTCACAAGGACCATAGAATGCTAGATCGGGAGACGTGCTACCCAACTTACAAAACCTCAACTAATATTGGCTTCGAATCTTATGGGACATACATGGCATTGTCCTATCCTCCATAGTATCCTAAACTTGTAATCACGTCTGAAGTCATTTCATCGAGAGTTATGTCTCGCCCGTATACTCGGGCTGTGGTAAACCCTTGGATTCGTGATTTCAGGGTGATATGCTATCCGATACTCTACCTTATATTGACACAAGGGTGACTACGGTCAAAAGAGGACCACTAGCTATAGTTTTTAGTAACATTTTATAACCTATATTTCCTTAAACAAATTTCACCTCTAGGGGTCGTGTCTCGCCAGTGCGCTGCTGGCTGTAGTGAATCCATAGTCTCCATAATTCGAATAAATAGCGACAGTACGCTGCTGTCCTGCCATTTCGAGTTAACTAACATTCTTTCAACTATATCTGTAAAAAAATTCCTGAGCTTCTAGAGATTCAAACAAGTTGATGAACTAAAGCATAAGTATTTGTCCTATCAGTCACCGCCATTCAAATGAAAGATCGAACAGGGAGGAAATAACTGAAGACAAAAGGAATACAAATATTCTAGTATCTATTTCATGTGTTTTCAAACCATGGAGGAAAACTTTGAATCGAAACTAACTCAAGGTCTGTATATGGATAACATAATCCGAATAATAATTCTTAGGGCAAAATAGGAACTAAATAGGCAATTTGGATTAAGATATGATGATGATATCTAAAGAGGCAAGGAGAAGGAATTGCACAATTTATCAAGGTTAGATCATTAATTCTAGGAAGCCCTGTCTCACAAAGTGAATAATCTATCCACATTGAATCCTATCGTCATATCAAGAGGAAATAGTGTACCTATGGGGATCTGACAAACTATCAAAATTAATAATTCCTCATCTAAATTGCATGGCCTAGACTACCCATCGATAAATTTGTATAAGGGACTCCTAGTCCCAGCCATTCTCTTAAATTAAATTAATTCCTAATTCGTGAATGAGCACTTCCTAGTCGCAGGCTCGCAATAGTATGCTTAACTTAAGTACTATCACGAGTTCGCATGATTTGCGAAAATAGACCTGCATAGGCCACCACAAAAACTTGTCACGATCCGTACCCTTTTTTTTGGAAATAAGACGTGTCCAAGCCAGCCTACGCCGCAGAGTCGGCGGTAGAACGCTGTCACGGCCATGATGATCAAAATAAATAACACAATGCTCATTCACAGAAACAAATTTAACTTACAATATTCATAAGTTTTATATTTGCAAAAAATATAAACTCGTACAACTATTGGAATGACTACAACTCATCTATCTAGCTAGTCTCTAGGCTTTTCGTCGGCATGTACACCCGTATCTCCCAATGATAAGTGAATCCACGGCTAACCTAAAAAATATTGGTTTCCAGTCAGGAATGGAACGAGTACAATTCACTGAATGCAGTTTCAATATATGAAATTGACTATACGACAAAGTTTAGCCTTTAGACATATGATTTATAAAATAAATGAAGAAAGATAGGATAAAACTAAAAAGAAAATGAAATACAATAAAATACACACCGACTGACAGACTTAAGTACCTTTGATATGTGATCGATCTCGGAATAATTATGCGACACGGTCTAGACGGTCTAAAGTTACACAATCTACATTGTATAAAGTTACACGGTCTACATTGTATAAAGCACTAATGAAATACTGTCTACAATGTATAAAGCAATAATGATCACGGTCTACACTGTATAAAGCAATAATAATCACGGTCTACACGGTCTAAAGCAATAATAATCACGTTCTACACGGTCTAAAGAAAATAATAATCACGGTCTACGCGGTCTAAAGTCAAATCACACATCGTTGGTACTTCACCCTCCCGACACAACAAAGAACAAAATCAACATAAAACTGAAATCACATATCTATCGACTAAACACTGATGTATAGTAAAGATCAATACTGAAAACAAATAATAAACTGTACTCGCCTGTGGTCCTTTGCTGGTGAAACCGATAATCCAAACCACTCAGTGTGCCACAATAGTCAAAACTCGTACAACAGTTCCCGGAAGCTGAAATAAACATCACCAATGTTCTTAGAATAGTCAAATTAGCTAAGATTGCCAGTCTTTAAGTCTAATTCCGGACACAGGGGCAAAACGATAATTTTGGGTTAAAACGGTATCCGCAGTTAGGGTTGGCAATGGGGTGGGTAGGGGTCGGGGACCATATCCTCCATCCCCATCCCCGAGTAGTGTTTAAATCCCCATCCCCGTCCCCATTCCCCATTGGGTTTTATTTTTTACCCCCATCCCCATCCCCGTTAAACAATGCATTCCCCGTCCCCGCCCCGTTAGCACTTTCGGGACCGAATTTTCTCATCTCCGTCTCTCGTTTGATTAACAAATTTTCATGTACATTATATAATTTTAAAAATTATTTTCATTCAAAAAAACTACATGGCATATTAATAATGGTTTTCATAAAATAAATATATATATTACTAGTTAGATCAAGAGAACATACCATTTTCAAAGGGTTGCACATATGGATATGGATATAAGTAATCGGGGTCGAGGATTTATCGGGGCGGGGAGTACTATACCCATACCCGTCCCCGAATCCGATCGGGATTTTTTAATCCCCATCCCCGTCCTCATCCCCGTTTTTAAATCCCTAAACCCATCCCCATCGGATAAAAGAATCGGATCCCCGTCGGGTTCGGGGGGATATTGCCATCCTTATCCGCAGTTGGACCCGCTTTGCACCAAAAAGCTTGCCAGAATCAATGGTCTCTAAAGTCATCAAACTACATGTCTACAGATTCGTTTTAATAATACGAACCCAATAGTATATCCAATTTTGGATTCCGGTAGGCTGTGCATGAAATCGCCCGTTGAGTCGGACCGTAGGGCCCACAAAACGGCAATCCGATCAACTGTCTCAGAATTGGACCAAACTTGGCATACAGGACTAGAAAAATGATACGATCCTGTTGGTGCAAGTTTCATCTCAATCTGATGTACGTGCACAAAGTAATTGAGAAATTTACACAAAGGCCGATACGGTAAATTTTGACGGATACGCATCAAATTCGTCACGCACACGCAACCAATTTGAGTTTCGTCAAAGCTCACACGTCCACGAAGCCATTACGCACCTTTCGATACTTTTGGTTCGCGACCATGTCACCCGGATTGGCGGGACGCACGTCGTATCGAAGGTTTTTCGTAAATTTCAAAACTGTTTTCTTAGCGGTTTTTTTTTCTGATTTTGAATCAATTTATCTTAACATATAATAGATGAATCTAAAAAGTGTAAATAGCCTTTTAGTGTCCTATATGTTGTCTTCGAGTTTGTTCAATTAGGTTTTGCGTTTTCTATCAGGATCGACCAATTTTGGCCTCCCATGATGGGTGTCTGGATTCGAAATACTGTCCTGTTTTGGACAGTTTTATGTTTGACTTTGCGACAAAGTCCTCGGCAATCTAGTTTATTTAAAATAAAACTAGATGACGGAAGTCAAAGGTGTATAGATCGGGGTCTTACTTGAGAAGATAGCTCGTACAATGATCAACCGTCATGGACGAACGGCTGTCACGAATTTGGGGTCTGGGGCGGTTGCTGTCACTTCACTGTGGTCGATCCTGTTGGCGCACGGCCGGCCCTAGCGGCGCTCTGGCCGATCGGCGATGCTGTGCAGGCGTGCGCGGCGCTTGGGGCGACGTTGTGGTAGTAAAGGTGTTAGAAGTTAGGGTTTCCAGTTACTCGGCTCTCCCGAGCATATATAAGGGTGATGCGTCGAACAAAGTTGGGGATAACTAGCGCTCGGGCTGGTGACTTAGGTTGGCTGGGCCTTTGCCTGCCTGTGGGGGAAAACACACGCTTGGGTTGGGCTGGTTCTTCCTATCGGGTGAAAATGGATTCATTATCTCACGAGATTTTGGTATCTCGTGAGATAATGAAAAGGGATTATTATACTTGGTATTATTCTCCATATATATATATATATATATATATATATTTTTTTATTCATATATATTTTTATATATATATATATATATTCTCCATATATATATATTTATATATATATTTATATATATATATATATATATATATATATATATATATATTCATATACATTTATTTATTTAAAAATAATAATTGACCTTATATGACTTTAGTAGCTAATACCCTCTTCCTAAAATATAAATCTTGATACTCCTATACAATTTATATAAAAACTAACACATAATCTAGATAAATCTATAAACAATTTCCTTATATAACTCACTCCTCATGTAATTAAACATATTAACTTTTGATTATGACCCTCAAGGATTAACACCCATAATCTGTCCACAGGAAAGTCTTGTACACGCTTTAAATTGCTATATCAACATTAATACTGTTATTATTTATATATTTATATATATATTATAACAATAAGTTCAAATATAACCATAATTTGTAATATGGCCTACTAGGCCATAAAATAAAATAAAAATAGGTAACAAGCATATGTCTACATAGATGTCCTTAGACACATTACCCAGTACATGGGCATGGGCTTGGGCCTGGTTCGGCTCCAGTCCAAACTAGTTCGGTGCAACCGAGTCTTCTACAAATCAATAAATCAATTAATAAATAATTAAAACATCTAGAGAGGTTAAGTCGCAACTTGGCCTGGTTTTCCTAGTTAGGACATCACTATAATTCGGCCTTCCCTGACATGGCTAATACACTAGTCAGGGCACGCCACGACACTATCCGTGCCACGATTTCTAATCACCTTGTACTCCAAATTTAATCATGATTAAAGCTCCCTATTGTAATAATTAACTAAATAATTATTTATAAAAATCTAAAAGCACCCTTCACATAAAATAAATAATAATAAAAATATTTCAAAATTTTCGGGAAGGGGAGCTACAGGTACCACCTTGGGTCAGAGCCCGGAGATGGTGGAGTTTCTATTTCAGGATGGACTTAGATTACAGAGATATAGTTAGACTTTTTCCTAGATTTTTTTAGAGTTTATCATGTATTGTATTGAGGATTCAGGATTGTATAATTTTATTCTGGTTACCGGATTTGTCTCCGGATGATATTGTATGATTTGGTAGATTATGGAGATTTGTTCTGGGAACGCGTATAGAAGCTGTATTGTTTTATGTATCTTGTATCTTGGAGTTTTCCTTAGAATTGTACAGCTTACTTCGTCGTGTCTAACGACGAAGGCTGGGCGTGTCCGACTCGTGTCCGATTATTCGGAAGCGGGTCGTGACAAATACAAAATATGGTTAATAAAAACATATTGACATATAAGATGAGACATCAACATTATTCTATCTGTACATCAATCAGAGTGTCAATGGGTTTTTGACTCTTATAATGAAAAACCATATTTAAATAAGGTACTACAAAGGTTACTTACCATCTCTCCAAATTTTGGTAGGAGGCCATGCCACTTAGGTATTGACTAAGCTCACTCTATATATGCTGCATTTCGGCCATACCTAATATCATATAATAATAACAACATCACTATCATAATACCTGCCTCCAGCCAACGTTCCTACTGTATCATTGACCTACATCAATAACTTTAGTCCTGCGTTATAACTTATTAGATGCACTGACCATAATATTGCAAGCCAACATGCTTCTCTAAAGCTTTGCCTTAACATATGACAAAAAGATCTAAATACACTCACCAGGGCTGTGACATACAAATCAAGGCATTGTCTCTCCATGGCTTTAGTCAATTCACCAACTACATCTTCCCCTACCTGATATTATCAGAATAACTGGGTTAATCAAGAAGTAATATAAATGTTTCCATCGTGTCTTTATGTTAAAGAATTAGTCGTTACAATGTATGAAAGTAATATAACTACTTACAATCAAAAAAGAAAAAAAAGAAAAGAAAAGAAAATAGTAAGAATGAAGAGCTTACAGATAACTTACCCTAAATGACGGGCATAGAAACACTATATTAGACTATACTTGTTTGATCTTGGCAAATACGAAGCGTGAAACATTGGTACACTGGAATCATGAGTACATGAAAAAGCAGTGTATGTCCATGATGGTATTTTATATTTTTATATCATGTCAGTGATGCATATGTAAATAGAAGATAAGTGATAACTTTTGGCAGCAAGAAATTATGTCCTACAACTTTGAAGTCTTATTAAATAGTTTGTCATCAATAACATTAGAACATGAACCACAAAATTTGTCCTTTAAGTTTATTGTGATTGTAACTGTCTTGTTTATCCTGGAAGAAGACATAACAAAAACACCAAGACAATGTATGAGGCAGGAAATGAGATATTTCAAAACCTTTTGCTTCACCCAGCAGTTTCCATACTGAAGATGGGCTAGCATCAAAGGTTTACATGCAACAGAGTATTTAATATGCATGCAACTTTATGTTATGTTCGGCTAAACAAAAAAACCTTGCAAGGTATCCCTCAATAAGAGGCATCATATGAGAATAAGATAAGGTCACAAAAAAGAATAAACTGTCGACTTTGGTGGCATAGAGTTTGAGATCTTACAAAACATCTTTCATTTGTACAAAACATAATATGATTTGTAAACCATACCGTAAGAATGGACTTCAAAACAAAAAAAAAAGACATCAGATGGAACAAGGATAAAATAATTGGAGTCTTTAAAAAGACTACCCGACATATACATCAGAAACCCCAACTCCTTCTTCCTCTGTCTTCTTATTAACCTTGAGCTGTAACCATTCATCTCTCTCTCAATATATATGGTCCCGAAAAAATAATGTTTGTAGTATTAGCCAATACATATTCGTATAGGTCATATAGTATCAGTTTTGGAATATTTGATCCAATACTGACCCCTACTGATAGGCTGACACCGAACTTGGGGCTTTCTTTATTATCCAATTTAGTAAAGAAAATTAAAAGGAAAAAAAGAGTATGTCAAAAACAATGTCTACACAATGATTCGAAGATATCGAATATAAACTTGTTGTAGTGCCAATAAAATTTCTTATCGACACAATGTAATCTTACCATTTATCAAAGTTATTTACTACAAATACACAACATTTGAGCATTTTAATATTATTCTACTAGAAACTATTTTATTCTGAGTTTTTTTGTCTAAAAGCAAGTAAAATAAACAAATTATCTATTTTGGTTGAATAATTAAAAAATATTGAATATTATTTCATTCAAAAATAACAAAATAAACTACATAAGATTATGACTAAACTTATTAAATATATTTCTAGTTTTCAAATAAAATTCTTATTTTTTGCCTTTCTGAAACCAAGAACTCTGAAACTCCAACAAAAAATTGCCAAAATAGCTGAAAAAAACAATACCACTATTCATAAGGATCTGAAACTGATGACAATTTGGAACCTAATACCAATATGTTGAACCTTGAAAAAAACTATTGTGTTTTTTTGCACAACTTACCAAAAATCAAACCTTCTCCTTTCTCCTTCCTCCATCAGGTAGGACTTGACTTATTGATATCCAAAGAATATATGTGTCACGCCCCAGAACCAGAATACTGGAGAGCGGGGGCAGACACAGCCAGCTACGTATATTGAAATAGAATACATCTCAACTATACGGTCACGGCTGTCTAGATATGAGGGTTTACTACAAGCCAGCAGTCTCTTAAGGTCAAGCCTATTGTCTCAATCTCAAGCAATTAACAGAGTTACAAGATGTTAGAGCATCAAATATATATATATAAGGCGTCCCAAATATTACATATTGGATGATCATGAAGCTAGTCGTACAAAATGATAGGAGTAGCAAGAGTTCAGTCATACATGATCAACCCTAGGATTTGTTAATCATGTTTACAGCCCGTAGGCAGACAGTAAGTAAATGTGCATCGAGCTAACAGGTGCTCGTCGGCTAAACGCCTCAAAAGAATAAATTTACATATAAGTGGGTGAAACAAAAAGGGAAAACCCACTCGTAGCCCGGGTTCCGTCTAGTGTTCACCATTGGGCTGGAAGCTGGGTAGATCCTCGGAAGCTGCTCCGAAATCTGGCCACACAAAACCAGCTGGGTCAAACCCCAGAAAGAGCAAGTGCCACAAAGGAGGCCACAAATAAGAACAAAAGCCAGCATATCAGAACATAAAGAATAAAGGAAAGTACAAGTAATAAAAGTACACTGGGCGATAAACGACTAGGGACGTGGAACCATTCCGGGAGCCAGGTTACAATCCTTAAACCAAACAAGGACCGAGATTGTAACCCTTCGCCTGAATAGCTCACTGCCTCTACCCATTTATCGTTAGAGATAATTAAAACAATCATGATCAAGAGTTCCAGGTACAAGGCTAGACAAGACTTAGATAGGGCTGGACACCATTCATTCACAATCGGCCAAGCAAGTACTACGGCTCACTACTTTAACTAACTAGGGTTATCACAAGCCTAATTACTAACAAGATGCAAGTGAGAAACTCCCAGTCCCAAGCCCTGCAGACCATCCAGTTATCCTTCCGCGGGTTGAGAGTTATAGTTGGGTACATCGCCCGGAAGACAAATGTACCCTTAGGTGACTTAGAGGGTGCAACACATGACAGTGTGCTGGAAATGTGCTCTACTCGTCGGCAAGCTACAAGTCCATTAAAGCACCCAGATAACGAGATTGCCTGTGACTGGGAATTCTCCATGTTCTAGTTTGATCTAATAATTAGCCTAATCCAATTTAGCGCGAGTCCCTGGCCGTGGTACCCAGGAAGTCACGTCCTAGACATGATGCAAGACAAGACAAGTGGATTGTGCAAACAAGCAAGCAGGAACACCCACGGTGTCAAGGCAAGTCAAGTCAAGTTATCAAGTCAAGTCAAGTCAAGAGTGCGCCGCCACGGGCCACTATCAAGTTATCAAGGTAAATCATGTCAGGGTACTTGTCAGGGGTACGCCACGACGGGCCACTATCAAGTCAGGTTGGTCGTGTCAGGAGTGCACCACTACGGGTCACTGTCATGTTATACTAGTTCCTTGTCATACCATGCTGTGTACAATAGTTATTCCAAATAGGACTATAGAAGAGCCAAGATCAAGAAATAACAAATTTATCATAGACAAGTAGGTTGTGCAAGGTGGTCAGGGGTAGGTCTGCGCAGGGTGTGTACTGCGCATGGAAGAGCTGCGCAAGAGTTGTCTTGCGCAAGGGTTACCTTGCGCAAGGGTAGACTGCGCAGGGGTTACCTTGCTCAAGGGTGGTCTGCGCAGGGGTTAATTGCGCAGGAGCGGTTTGCGCAGAAGTGAATTGCGCAGGAGCGGTTTGCGCAGAAGTGAATTGCGCAGGGGTTAATTTGCGCATGGCTGGATTGCGCATGGCTAGCTTGCGCCAGCGCAGTCCAGCGCAGCGCAAAGTGCTGGCCAAGTGACTGCGCAAACGGCCATGCGCTAAAGAGCACAGGCCAGGGGTGCGCAATCGGCCATGCGCTAAAAAACGCAAGGCAGGGGGCTGTTCTTCCTGGCCGAGAGCAAGTCCAAAAACACCAAGAACTTCAATTCTTCATATTTTTGTCAAATCAAAACCAAATCTAGATTTTCAAAGTTCTAACTTGAGTAAAATTGAATTCTCTTCCACATGGAAGCATCAAAACAAGCAAAAATCAAAGTTTAATAGATCAAAACCAAGGATTTCCGAAAATGGTTAAAATCTAGATCTAGAAGAATGAAAGCTCCAAATCACAAAATTCCAAGTTCTAATGTTGATCTACATGTCCTAATCTATCAAATGGACAAATAAAATTGGGTGCTTATTTGTTGGCAAGATGCACTTGCCTATTGGTTGGGGAGTTGTGTGGAAGAAGGAAGAAGAAGAAGTTTGTAAGAAATAAATGAGAGAATAAAGAGGAGAGAGAAAAGTAGGTGGTGTTATAAAGTGGGGGAGTTGTGGTGTGTTGAGGGAGGAGTGTAGGTTAAGGTGTTCCATTCATGATGAACCAAACTAAACCAACTTTCACAAAATAAAACCAAGCCATGGTCCAAAATCCATTTACGAGAAACCAAAATCCGCAAGTCGAGAAAATAAAATACGTGCCAAAAATCAAATACGAGCATAAATACGAAATACAGGAAATGGGGGTGACAATATGGGAAATGATATTTTTTTTCAATGAGAAGCACTGTAGTAGTTAACCTACAGGTCCTAGGTGTAAATGTTACAACAAATCTATTGCAAGAATCATAACTATATTTAGTCCTTGCTATAGTGCCAATCACACTGGCAATGCTTATAGGGTATCTATATTTTGTTCCTTTTGGCCATATTGCATTTTATCATATATTGTCCATTTACAAATTACAAGAATATGGAGTTCTAGATGGAATATTTTGTTAAGAGTTCTAGATGGAATATTTTTTGAGTATTGTAGAAGCATGGAAAATATTAAAAAAAAAATAGAGCCCTCTTGCCTTCTTTGAAAAGTGCACCAACTTTCCTTCCCTCCTTCTAACTTGGACTCTTTCTCCTACGCACCTTCGGGTGCTAAGTCGAAGAAGTCTAGGGTAGTGCGGGCTCAACAAGCCTAGTCAACTGTCCAAGTTGCTGACCGTCAACGGGCACCGTTAACTGTTATATGGGCTCCTGATGGAAAGTTATACAGAACCACCCGCGTCCAGTCCCCCAGGGCTAATGAACAGGGTGGGTCTCAAAAGTCTTCCTACAATGATCGAGCGTAGTGCTTTAGTAGCCTCAGATCAGGGAGCAAATATGAGGGTCCCAAAAGTCTTCCTACAACGATCGAGAGCAAGTGCTTTGACTAGCCTCAGATCTAGGAGCAAATATGATACCTACGCACCCGGGCGCTCGGGATACCTGGGCCCACAAAACAGATGCAAAGGTAGATCAATCTGCTCTCGACTTGCAAGAGGTGGTCATTCACAAATGCAAGAAGAGAGAAGCAACCATGGCGTGCGATGAGCCCTTTCCAGGACATCACTGCACCCAAGCCATCATCAACTGCCGCTGCCACAAGACAGTGGCTCCACTATCAAGGCAGTCTGTGTTCTAGCGACTGCGACCTACTGCGCCTTTCCAACATCATCTCGGAAACATGATGCCAATTGAAGACATTGTAACGGCCTGCTCTCAACTAGATGTATTACTCAGATGTCTCAGTCAGGCGCATCATCTCAGTCAAGCGCATCACAATCTTCTGAAGGAGTCCACCGTCAAATCTTCTTCGAACAAGGAGATCAGTCAAGAGGGAGACAAATAAAACTATCTCAAATCGTGACATTCGGCACAACACCTTCTCCTAGGGCCCCCATACCCATCCAGCCAGAAGATATCCTTCATGTGGCTTAGTCATGAAACATTCCTCAGGCGCCTAAGTAATAAGATGGCCTCATGTGGCTCGGTCATAAGACGTCCTTCATGCGGCTCAGTAATGAGACATTCCCTCATGCGGCTCGGTCATGAGACGTCCTTCATGCAGCTCGGTCATGAGACATTCCTTCATGCGGCTCGGTCATGAGACATTCCTTCATGCGGCTCGATCATGAGACATTCTTCATGCGGTTCAGCCATGAGACATTCCTCATGCGGCTCGGCCATGAGACATTCCTCATGCGGCTCGGCCAGCAGACATCCTTCATGCGGCTAACCACTAAAGATTAGTGATGCATGTGACAAGTTGACCAGGTCTCAACTGCTCAGATTTGCTACAACGATAAATCACAACAAATCCTAACAAATCCCCAGCTATCAGCCACAGACCGAGTCTCGAGGCATAATTACGGCCACGTGGCCCGAAGATTTGCCATGTGGTCATCTATGCGGCTCAAAATATCCTTAATCCTGAAATTACTATAAATAGCAGGGTGCCACACCCCTGCAAGGGGGTTGGCAATCAAAGGCTGGCAACCTTCAAGAAAAAAGTAATTTCTTCACGAGCTCGAGACTGCATCAGATAGTCCACGGAGTAAGGCAGAGTTAATAGCACTTTCTCGAGCCTCCACCGCCACCCCCCAGAATCAAAACTAAACAATTGTACTTAGATTGTTTCCTAGGATTTCTTTCTAGGCTCTTCTTTGTGCAAGCGATTTGCAATTAATTTCAGTGTTCTATAATACATGTCTTTGATTTTTTTATGGCAAACACGATGGCTTCTCTGCTGGGGACGTCCTTCTCTTCCGATGAGAAGTTGGTGACGCAATTTGACGCATCCAAGCTCGGCTCTACGCAGCAGATGCTTGTGGTTCGTTTTGACCAACAAGCCTTCGAAGAATTGCTCTCTGAAGGGAGCGCCAGCCCATCTCAGAAGCAATCCAACCCAAAGAGGACTCGCAAGGCATCGATACGCAAAACTGTTGCCCCCGACCAAGTTCTCGAAGAAGCTCCTTCTGCAGCCCAAGACGGTGACCAGAACTCTCATACGACTTTGTTTCCGACCGCAGAGGACCCCACTGTCCCCATATCCAGTAGAGGAAAATACTATGATACTAAGTTTTTGGAGGCACAAGGAAAATCTATGCGGACAAAGAAGAGGCCGCAGAGAGGAGATGAGCTATATGTCCATGCAACAGCCAACTCCGGCCGCAGTCAGACAACTCATGCGGTAGCCAACTCTGGCCGCAGGCAAATAACTCATGCGGAAGCCAACTCTGGCCACAGAAAGATGATCCATACGGCAGCCAGCTCTAGCCGCAAGAAGATGGTCCATGCGACGACCAATCCTGGCCTCAGACATGACGTCTCATACGGCCTTGTCAGAAGCTCTGTGTTCGACCGCCTCTCATGTGGGCCCGACGCCATGCGGCCCACTGAGGATACGGGATGTATCAATCTGGACTCTTTTTATTATGTGCCTTTGGGCGCTAAGTCAAAAAAGTCTAAGAAAGTGCGAGCCCAACCAGCCCAGTCAACTGTCCAAGTTGCTGACTGTGAGCGGGCCCCGTTGACTATTACACGGGCTCCTGACGGAAAGTTGTACAGAACCACTCGCGTCTAGTCCCCCAGGGCTAAGGAACATGGTGGGTCTTTAAAGTCTCCCTCTAAAGATCCAGAGCAAGTGCTTTTACTAGCCATGGATCAGGGAGCAAACATAATACCTAAGCACCCGTGCGCTCGGGATACCCAAGTTCACAAGTTTGGTGCAAAGGTAGAGCAGCCTCCTACCGACTTACGTAACGTGATTACTCACAAATGCAAGACGGCAGCATCGGCATGCAATGAGTCCCTCTCGGGGCGTCGTTGTACCCAAGTCATCATCAACTGCTGTTGTGACAAATCAGCAGCACCTGAAGATCGGCAGTCAGTTTTCTAGCGACTGCAGCAGTCAGCACCTATCTGACAATAACTCAAAAAACATGTACAAATTCCAGGGGACGAGGAATTTCCTTTCGCCTCCTGTAATTCTACTCAAAAAGTTTCTTCTGGCAAAGGAGAAAAGAAGACAGGCTCTTCCAGCCCGGCCATCTCGGCCAATATTGCAAGGAGACCCTCATCTGGGGGGTTCCCATCAACCACAGTGGGTGTCTATTTAGGCACTCGATCCAAAAAGAAGTTTCCGGCACCTGGGGGTGCACCTTCGGCCTCCTAGAGAGTAGATGAAGCTGGAGGTAGCAGTCCCCTCAATATATGCGACAACTCGGTATACCAAGAGCACATACAGGGGGTAGAGGTCCCCCAGAACTGCGCAACATACTTGAATTTCCCTGAGGACCACCACCCTCACCAAGACGATGCGGCTTCCTGCACAGGAGGTAGCACCCCTTCCGAGTCAGAGGAAGATGATATTCTGACATTTCCTAACGATTTCTCTATACAAGGGTACGGCAGAGAGAGTACCTCTGCCATAATCCCTTCCACCTCTACCCACGTGAGGACAGTCTTTATGGCTGACGACGATCATGAAGCACCTTCTGACCAACAACGACTAGAAGTGCTGAAAGCCATGCTCCTGTCCTTGGTCAAGTCCGTAGACGAGATCAAAGCCGCCTTGCCAACTCAACCAGCGAGGACGCCCCGACAAACAAGCCTGGGACCCGCAGTCAATGCGGACTCCAACACGATCGCCCCTCCTTCGGGTGATGATCCCTTAGCAGCATCCGTTCCTTCAGCTGCAGATGAAGCCAAGGAGGCAAGGAGGGAAGTCCAGGAGCTTCGAGCAATGTTCAATGCCCGAGACTCCTCTCGAGATCTCAGAATACGACAGCCATGTCCTGTTGCATGGAGGGACGTGCCTTTTCTACCATGATACAGACCATTCTATATCGATTCTTATCATGGGAAGACCTCTGCTAGTCGGTACATGACTTAGTTTGAGGTCACCAACGACACTTGCCGCATAGTGACGCCATCCTCACGCGATTATTCATCGAAGCATTGGAGGTGATCGCATTCGACTGGTACCGCAACCTTCCCGACAATTGCATTCACTCTTTTGACGGCTTCAAACACATGTTCCTGGAAAGATTTTATGAAGTGGGGCACGATGTAATGATGTCGTCTCTCATGGACGTCGTTCAGGGAGAGAGGGAGCTAATGAGGAACTATATCGAGCTGTTCCGTCAAACCGCAATGAGATTGCCCTAAGGCAATCCCGAGAGCTCCTTGATTGAAATCTGCAAGAAGATGCTGCTCCCTACAATTAGCCTCTGGATGGGTAACAATCAGTTCAAGGATTGGACAACCTTCATCATAAGTGCTACCAACATAGAGGCAAAATTGAAAAAGGCTCGCCAGCTGGGATTACACATCCCAGACGGAGAAGATAAGGGCAGGCGTCCTGGTTCTACCTCCTGTAACAACAATAGTGGCGCCACCACTAACCGGGACAATAAGGGCAAATAGGCCATGGTTACTGATGCGACTCAGAAGTTCGAACAAAAATAGGCGGAAGGTCCGTGGCCCAAGGTCAATTAATCATTTGAGGATAGTCATATCTTCGATATGCTCTTGCAAGAGGGTAGGATCCAGCTCCCTCCACCAAGGCGCAAGTCCCGAGCAGCAGAAATGGAGGACCCAAAGTATTGTCACTTCCACTGCTATGTCCATCATGCCACTCATGATTGCTTCCAATTGAAGCGGTACATTCAGAGTATTATCGACTCCAAAGCTTTGTTGATAGACTTTGAAGAGGTTACCTTGGAGGCAAATATGGTGTCTATTCAGTTTGGCGACTTCCTTCCGACAAGCAATCCAGACGGGGTCATATCTATCCCTCGGGCAACGATAGAAGTTACTAATCTTCCACCTGTTCGGAGCTAAACATCTGGATTGGTACCTCTCACCATATCGCGAGGAGAGATCATGTGGGTGCATCCAGACTTGGTGTTCGAAGTTACCCATGGGGTGACATCTCCTACCAGCAATAAAAAGGGCAGGAAGTCTAGATCCTGCCATACAATTTCAACTGAGGCTGAGGAAGCTGCAGCCATTGTTACCCGATCTTGAGCACAAGTCCAGCCTGTACGGAATAGTTCAGCCGAAGATCCTCTGCCAGCAATATTGCCTCCCTCTGCAGTTCTAAGGGCATCTCAGCCTCCATTGGCGGATAAGTCCAAGACAAAGGAACCCCGCTTCGACAGGCCACTCCGTAATGATTCACCTTAGGGATTGGAGAGACCTTACAACTTTGACATATTAGCACAATTGGCTAATATGCCAGCAATGTTGTCGTTATACGAGCTCCTAAGGCTCTCCAAGGATCTTCGTGTTGCATTAAACGAAGCAGTCTAAAATGTCGATGCCTATGTAGCTCAGGTCAAGCCTCCAGGGGAAGACCCGCCAGCAGATCTACAAGGCAGCGATAGCACAGATGCAATGCCCAACATCATATTTACTTCGCAGGACATGTTGATCAAGTCCAATTTGCATGATCGCCCCTTGTACTACACTGGATACATAGGCAACATCAAGGTGGATCGGATGCATATCGACCCTGGCTCATCAATAAGCATCATCCCAAAAAGCTTACTCCAACTTCTCGGCATCCCTATGTACTGGCTAGCGGCGACCAACACTGCCATTAGTGGTTTAACTCGGGAAGGAGTTATCCCCTAGGGAAGATCCGATTGAAATGTCAGATTTGTGACTTGAAGACGGAGGTTACCAGCTACACGTCCTACAATATCCTCTTGGGGCATCCGTGGATGTATGATTATATGATCGTGCCATCCACCCTTCACCAGTGCTTCAAGTATGTCAGTAAGCACGACTTCGTGAAGACTGAATTTGTCGACATCGATCCCTTCAAAGGGGTTGAGTCTTATTATTCTTCGAAGGCTTGTCTATATGAAGAATCCAAGAGATACATAACTGACAAACTGGCGACCATCACAGGGCCAGAGGAACCCTTGAGAATTCATCTCCAGGCCCGTAAATCGGACAAAGCCGTACCCCTTGTCGCAACTTTGTATAAAGAGGTGCCCGGTTCTATTGTCCAAGCTGTGCAGTCAGAACCAATGGTCATCTGACTGCCAAAGCCAAGAGCCAAAACCCGTCATAGGGCCGATGGTGATCCGATTGCCAATATCTAGTCAAAAGCATTCAAAAGACATGAAGTCTTCTGCCGAGCCGATGGTCATCTGCCTTCCCAAGACGAGCCTGCAACCAAGTGTCGATCCGACACCCTCAGGTAAGCCAATACCACAAGCTGAACCCTTGGTGGTCAAGTTGCCCAAGAAAGCGTCCCAACCTCCGGTCACGCAGGGGGTAGCAGAAGAAGATGCAGAACTCACAAAGTATCTGGATACATGGGTGGATAGTCTCTCTCCTGATGATGTGACAATCGTCCATACTGTAAGCTGACTTGCTCCCATTAAAGATGCCTACTTCCTAGTCTTAGGCATCTTTGGCCAAAAAGAAGGATCTCAACCCTTCATGCCTCAAGAGTTTGATCTTGAACCCGATACTGGAAGACTACCGCTCTACCTGTATAGTCCTCAGGCCAAGTACTTCATGCAAAAACAGGGGTACGACATGGAGGCTACCCTAGGTCTGAATTACGGCAAAACCATTATCAACTTCGACATTATTATGGCAAATTCCTGAAGAAATACTATATCTAAAGGACATGCTGGTACTCCCTCAAAACCATCACATCTTCGTGAGTGGTGAGTCATGTACGATAGTACCGCTAAACTCATACTCCATCACATCTTCCTGAGTACAGAGTCACGTACGATGATACCTCTGTAGTCATACTTTATTGCATCTCCCTGAGTGGCGAGTCATGTACGATGATACCTCTGAACTCCCACTCTAATGCTTTACCTCACAGGAGTCTGCCCAGTTCATCATTATCCCTGAATAAACTTCCTGGTCTTGATTATCGTGTGTCACGTCCATGTTACCTCTGATACCGATAATCTTCTGACTTAATACCTGTACCCCAACCCGGGATAAAAGATAAGGTTTTATGACCATAAAACCTATCACCTCTGTTGGGTATTGTTTCAAATCTATTACCCGCACCGCCAGTGCGTAGAAGGGTAAAGGTCCACAAAAGTTATCCTAATCTATTACCCGCACCACCAGTGCACAGAAGGGTAATAGGTCCATAAAAGTTATCCTAATCTATTACTTACACCATCGGTGTACCAATGAGTAGTAGATCCACAAAATATCATTCAAATCTATTACTCGCACTACCAGTGCACAAAAAGGATAATAGGTCCATAAAATTCTCTAACGGGAAAAACAACCACGTCCATATTACCTCTGAGTTGTTTTCCCGTCCATCACAAACAAACTACCCAATACATAGAACTTCCATGTTGATAGCACCTCTGAGTTGTTCTGTGTATGCTCATTAGGCCCACTCCTACCACGTCCTCATTACCTCTGAGTAGGAAGGCTCTACTTAAACACATATTTACTACGTCCTCATTACCTCTGAGTAAATATGTCGATTTTCTCTCCACTTATTATCCGTACTCGCACCGCTAGTACACAAAAAGGATAATAGGTCCATAAATGTCCTCTGTTGACCACAAAATACTGGAGTAGGTCCTCTAGTACATGTATCCCTTTTTTATAATTATATGCTTCTGGAATCCAGTTGTTCCGTTGCATTAATTACCCGTTACCTAGAACTTCTACGTCCATATTACCTTTGAGTTGTTCTATGTATCCTCATCTGATTCCACTCCCACCACGTCCTTATTACCATCAACCCCATATTTACCATGTTCTCACCACCTCTGAGTAAATATGATGGTTCCCTCTCTCAACTTATTATCCGTACCTAAAACCAAGGTACGCCAAGGATGATAAGTACACATAAAATTCCTAGCGAAAGTACCCAAACCTATCATGTCTATGCTACCTTTGATAGGATTGCCACACCTAAACAACTCTTCTTTCCATGCTTCTTATTCAAAGTATTCCAAATTTATAATTTGAAAACTTTGAAGGGGGTCTTGTAGAAGAATGAAAAATATTGCTTTTAGTCCCACATCGGAACGGAGAAAAAGAAAGGGCTTACTTCATTCTATAAATAGAGCCCCCTTGTCTTCTTTGAAAAGTGCACCAAGTTCCCTTCCCTCCTTCCAACTTGGAATCTTCCTACTACGCACCTTCGGGTGCTAAATCGAAGTGTCACGACCCGCACCCTGATTAGGGGCACGAGCACGTGGTTACGTCCAGCCTACGTCGCAGAATCGGCGATAGAATGCTGTATAGGCCATCTACAAAAACTACACTAAACAGTATAAAGGTACCTGTCATCTCCGCACGGAGAAATATAATAAGGCATGCCTCAATCACAAGATAAAACTAAGATAAATAGTACGAAAAGGAAATATGATAGATGTGAAAACGGAAAATGAGTTCAACATCCAACACAGCCGAAGAGAAACAAACAATATCACAGAGTCAAAAAATATAAATATAAGCTACTACAGTCTAAAACAAAAGCTGGATCGCAGTCCAGGCAAGCCTAACTAAGCTAACTAATCTGGGAGTGCAAAATCTAGTGGCTCAACTAACAGGCCACAGTCCTGGCCTAAGTCTCCATCTGTCTCGACCCCATAGTAGGTCGAGCAGTCTTCCTCAGAAACATCTGTAATATATCAACGGTATCCTGTCAGAAAAATAAGCAAGTACAAACACTAACAGCAGTTCCATATGAATTAACAAATTGTATAAGAGACAGTATAATAAAATACAAGACAAAGATATAGGAAGACTTGGGAGCCATTCGAAAGCCGAGTTACAACCCGTAAACCAAACAAGGACCGGGGTTGTAACCCTTCTTCCGAACAGAACCTAGCTTCCAATCAAGGTATAGAATAAGAGCATGTAGAACATGTGAAATACAAGACAAAATCAACAGGAAATATATAACAGGACGTGAGTACGGAATATGACCACAATTTATAAGATGACTTGGGAACTATTTGGAAACTAAGTTACAACCCGTAAACCAAACAAGGACCGGGGTTGTAACCCTTCTCCTGAACAGAACTTAGCCTCCTATAATAAATAAATATAAAATGTGCCTTGAATTATTAGAGCGTTATGTGATCGGCTTGGAAAACATGATCAGGCTTTCCATCCGACCGGCTATGAACAAGTGTACAATGGAGCAGGATCAGGCCGACCACCATGGAAAGCTATGAACAAGTAGGGTCAGGCTTTACCTGCCGTGAGCGAGGGTATAGATATGAACAAGTAACAAGTACAAGTGTGAGAAACAAGTAGGGATTTTAATCATACAACCACTAATAAATCTCTATCCCCGAATAGTATAATGGATCCGGACATGACACGTCATGATACGGGACTCAAGAGCAGGGGGCTAGCCCGCTCCCAGTCCATATCCATACAAGTACAAGTAACAAGTCTGTAGAAGCATGGAAAAGGACAAAAAAGCCTATGTGGCTCCAAACAGAGGGAGCCTCATGCGGCTCAGGAATCCTTCAGAACGCTATACGGCTCGAAACTCCCCAACAGCTCCATGCGGCTCAGGCAAAGACACGTGGCCATATGCTGTCCGTTTCTACAGCTGGCCATAAAATAGCTGCCCAATTAATTGCTATGAATGACAGCTCTGACACAATGAATGATAGCTCTGACATAAAGCTGAAATAATGATGGCGTGCTCCTTGGAAAAAAAGAAAATCTTTTATAACTGACAGGATCCGTCGAGTCCCAAGCACCCCTATGCGGCTGCCATCTTTATGCGGCCACCCTCTCCATGCGGCCGCTTCCTTCATGCGCCTGCCATCCTTATGCGGCTGCCACCTTCATGCGGTTGTCACTTTCATGCGGCTGCTTCCTTCATGCGGCTGCTACCTTCATGCGGCTGCCTCCTTCATGCGGCTGCCTCCTTCACAAGGCTGCCACCCTCATGCGACTGTTACCTTCATACGGCTAGGATTGTAGGGGGCCACCCATATGCGGTTCACTTAGAGACCGCACATGACAGAGAGACACGTGGCGGTCCTCATGAAAGTTGAGACATGTGGCAATCCTCATGACAAGTTGAGACACGTGGCTGTCTTATCCCCTCGAAGTTATGGCTGCTCGCAAATCCTGACAACCAGATTTAGTGCAATCACCATTATTACTCAAATCAAATCTAATTTATTGTGATTAAGCAAATTGGACACGTGGCGGGAGATCCGAGCTTGTCATGACAAATTATGAAGATTCATTGCAATCAGCATTAATTGCCCATACAGATTTGGCGCAATCAAGAATCAATTGTCGAGATGTATGCAATCAATATTAATGGCCCAGATGATTGGCCGCCGACTTTTCAAGGGGGAATCATTGCAAACTTTAATGATCACACCCCACTCTTATAAATAGCGAGGTGTCATTCCCTTACAAAAGGATCTGATCCGATCTAAAAAAAAATAGCAAGGTACCATTCCCTTGCAAAAGAGATCCTCTCCACCCGGCTGGACACACAGAGAGACAAAGGCGCTCACAGAAGAGTCTTCCATCCGGAGAGCATTTATTCATCGGAACCAAGGCTACGTCTGATCGTCCAAGGAGTAAGGCAGAGCTGCCGTCGCTTTTCAGAGCCTCTATCGTCACCCCCAGAATCAAAAATAAACAATCGTACTTAGATTGCTGTACCTAGATTTTCATTCCTAGGCTTTCTTTGTACGAGCGAGTTTGTATTATGAGTCTAAGTTCAGTCCTCCTATAAAATTGTTCTGTACTTTTATAATCAATGGCAAATAAAGTCGAGTCATGTACCAATATACCAAGTAATTCAGGAACAATATCTTATGATAGGATCAGACATATACTAGTCCGTGAACCATCGTGTTAGGAATCAAGTAAGACACTACAACTGAATCGGATATTGCAGATATCAAGACAATGAAAACTATCAGTGAATGTACTCGCCTGTGGTCCTGAGCTGATAAGGTGAACAAATGCTCAGAGTAATCACAGACCTAAATATGAGATACCATGAGTCCAAACAGTGTTTAATAATGAAAGGAAAGCTAATATAGTCATAAAATGCAAGTCTAAGTCAAAACTAGGTCAAACTAAGTCACACCAAGCTAAACTAGGTCATACTAGGTCATACTGAGCTAAACTAGGTCACACTAGGACAACCAAGGTTAAACACGATCATAGAAAGTCTATCCAAGTCAAACTAGGTCAATCTGGATCAAGGGTTGACTTACAGTTGACTTTTGGTCAACTGGTCAACTCTGTCAATTCTAGTCAAGTCTAGGTCAACCCTAGGTCAAACTAGTCTAATGTTGACTAATTGTTGACTTTCAGTCAACTGGTCAACTCCTGGTTCAGTTTTGGGTCGATTTTAGGTCAAGCGTTGACTCGAAGTTGACTTTCGGTCAAAAGTCAACTCTTGGTCAATGGGGGTCAAGACTAGCCTAAACTACCCACATATAGTCATTACCTACCAAGACAAACTATTTCTAACCCCATCTAGAAATCAGAACCCCAATACCTTACATACCCAATACCCCCTATATTTACCCTTTACAAGGTATTCCCGATACCTTGCCCAATTACAAAGGAAACCCCTCTAGATCTCAGGATACTAGCCTAGGCTTCTTAAGGTAGCTAGATACTATCCTATCTAGGGTTTACCAACCAAGAAATCTAGGGTTCTTGGGCATCTAGTCCATCTTATGTCCATGTTGGTCATCTCAACATTTACCTTAAGTATCGTCATGATACTCTTTGGTATCTTGAGATACCACACTCTACTTTCTATCCAACCCTCCTAGTTCACTCTCCCACACTCTTCTGGTGTCTAGGTTAGCCACTCTAACTAGTCTTCTTGGTTACTAACATAGTTAGGGCACTAACTTAACTAACTACTATCTAATACTAACATAAACATCAAACCTATAGATCTAGGACTAAAATGTATAGGTAAATGGGAATATGGACTGATTTTGTATGACAGTGAAGCGGACTCAATGTGAATGAAATAGAGTGATATGTGGACTAATTTTAGGACTAAAATGGGACTGATATCAGGTGGAATGAATGTATGAAAGGGTTAAATATGTGATGACTGATTGTGGAATGGAAGGGATTAATGAATGTTAAGGCTGAAATGAATGGAAGGGACTGGATGAATGGATGGAATATGGATGTATGAATGTATGGAATAATGAATGAATGAAGGATTAATGAATGAATGACTGAATGAATGGGGGACTGAATTGGTGAATGAGTGGCTGAATGGATGAATGAATGGATGAACAAATGGATGTGTGAATGGATGAAAGGATGAATGAATTGTGGATGACTGAATGATGAATAAAGGGGGTATGATGGATGGATGAATGGAAGCATAGATGACTGAATGGGGGGGCTAATTTGGTGATACTGCGGCTGCTATATGCAGTAGCTACTGCTGTTGATATCCCTGCTGTTTTACTGTGCAGTCCCCATTAGGGACTGCTGCTGCTATAGTTGAACATGCTGCTGCTAATGGCAGCAGCTCCCCCTCCTCTTTCTGTCTCTATCTCACTCTAAACCCCTAAATCACCCTCAACTCCTCCCTATATATCCCTCTATCTCACTCTCTCTAAACTCTACACACATACACATACATATATGCATATCCACACACACACATACATATATATATACATATGTATAACCACGCACACACGTATACATATATATATACATATGTATAACCACACACACACATATATATATATACACTCACCCACACATATATATATATAGAGACACACTCAATATATATATCAATATATAAAATACACACACACAAATGAAAGTATACATATAGGCACAAAATAATGTATATATGGACACACAAGAACACATCTTATGACACAAAATCTGAGATTATAACATGAAATAAATTATTTAAACATAAAGACAACACAAAGTGTGTCCAAATTGGGGGTTTTCCCACATGGACACAATCCACACAACAAGGACACTCCTAATAACTCCAAATGGACACGAAATGGACACAAATGGAGACACAACCATGGGAGTCATTCCTATGGGTTCAAAATATTCCTATATGTATGTCGGAGTGGATTAGAGGGGAGATTATACCTTCCGGGAGATCGAAACGAAAGAAACTCCTCCCGATACGATACCGACACGAAGAGATCTCCAAATAGACACGAACCCAAGCCAAATTCTCATAAACTTGGCTAGCACCCTCTCTTCATGGAGTAGAGAAGAAATAAAGAAGATTTGGTGGAAGAAAGGATTGATATGGAGATAAAATCAATAATGGTTCCTCTCAAAATTTGGAAAAGAACAAGAGAGAGAAATTTATGGATAAAAATGAAATGAAGGAAGTGACTCACCCCTCCCTCTCATGCTTGTTTCCTCTATTTTGGAATGTCCAAAATGCCCTCCATTGTCTCATTAGGTTCAACTTAAAATAGGATTTTGGTTTGAGGCTAAATTAGTCAAGTTCAAGTCTCTAAATAGCAAAACGTAGTCATGAAATTTAGTCTAACTATACTAACTTAAATATTATCATATGTGGGCCATGTCTAACTAATAAGTGGGTCACAGCAGAGTCAAAGCTACCCCGGGTCTCCGATATAAGTCGGATTGAGTTGAAACTCGAACCGCACTACACAAATTATTTAAAATATTTAAGAAAATTATAAAATTTCAAAAATGTTAAAAATTCAAAAATGACCAAAATACCCCTGTTCTTGAAAACTGGGAGTGACAAATCTATCCACCTTAAAAAAATTTCGTCCTCGAAATTAAAACAAAGAAATCACAGAAAATCATGCAGTTCGATAATCATATGCGTCTGTCCAAAATCATGATACTCAGAATCTCTGTCATGCTAGTGAGAAAGGCTATGATAATCACAGAGTCTTTGACTAAGGTACATATCTCTAGAATCATGGTATTTAAAATTTTCGCATTGTCGCATGCTTGGCAGTGAAAACCTTAAATTCTCACACCCGAGAAATACGTCCATAATTCGATTATATGTCCTCACTATGCCTGCTAGCATGACCCTAGAGGATTCTAAAATCTTATAATCGAGGTGACCTAGCCCATACGACTTATCTCAGAAGAAAATGACATTACTAAAACAATATTTCATGAAACGATCAAGGAAGAGATGGAATCTTGAAACGATCAAGGAACAGATGGAATCAAATTTTAAGACAGTTTATAAGGAGGCAAATACGGAAATGAGATCAAAAAATTAGAACTTGCAATCTGCCCTGCTACTGCCTGAGTGTCCTCAACTGTCATGGCGAAAGCTTGCCCCCGCTGGCCTCCCCTAGCCTGTTGTACTCTGTCCTGGCCTGTCTGTCTGGCTGCACGAGCAGTAAAGTTCTTCATCTAGTGATCTGAAGCTCCACAGAATAAACAAACTACCAGCCTCATCCGACAAACCTCCCGGGTGTGCCCCGGCTTCTCGCAGAAAGCACACTGTATGGCCTGTCTCTGGCCCTGACCCTGCTGCTGGTAGGCACGTGCTGGTGCCTGCTGAAGCTGTAACTGAGGCTGCTGCTGAATCTGCCTCTACTGGAAGTGAGGGCACTTCGCCGGCCCCTCACTAGAGCCCGCTCCAAGAACATCGCTGCCCCACTTCGGCTTGAGGCAGAAGTCCTCCTCAGCTATCTGTGCCTCTATCAGTATCTGTTCGAAGGTCGCATCGCGTCGCCCGGAAGTACGAGTACAAACCGTATGAATAAGGCCCCTCCGGAACTTGCGGGCCTTATACCCCTCACACTGGATCAGATCTGGTGCAAACCTACTCAGACGAAAGAACTCCGCTGTATACTCGTCCACCGACGAGTTCCCCTGTACCAATCCGACAAACTGGGCCTCCAGAGCTGTCAGAGCCACATCGGGGTAGAACTACTCCTTAAAGAGCCGCCTGAAGTTCTCCCATGTCAAACCTGTCACTGACGCACGAGGATCTGTACGAAACCACGTCAAGACGATGTCGAAGAACTGACTCACCGCAGCTGTGACCCATAGTCCCCTCAGAACTGTAGAAGCATGAAAATTTCAGGCGCATCAACTACCCAAGTCAACATGTGCCAAAAATATCATAAAATAGTAAAAGAGTAGCAGCATAAATGGGCTTTTTATTTCATAAAAGTCTGTTACATGACAAAAGACTCTTTTTACATAGAAGA
This sequence comes from Iris pallida, assembly GCA_029216955.1. NCBI lineage: Eukaryota > Viridiplantae > Streptophyta > Magnoliopsida > Asparagales > Iridaceae > Iris > Iris pallida. The sequence continues at coordinate 6,999,195 of JANAVB010027800.1, read as the reverse complement.
CTCTTTTTACGAAGAAGAAATCAAAAAAAGCCTAAAGCTACGCTTCATCCAGACGCATCTCAGCTAGGTGAATTTCTTTGGCGTCTCAGTCAGGCGCATCTCTTCAGCGTCTCAGTCAGGCGCATCTCTTCAGCGTCTCAGCTAGGCGCATCTCTTCGGCGTCATAGTCAGTCGCATCTCTTCAGCGTCTCAGTCAGGCGCATCTCTTCAGCGTCTCAGCTAGGCGCATCTCTTCGGCATCTCAGTCAGGCACATCTCTTCAGCGTCTCAGTCAGGCGCATCATGAAGTCTCAGCATATATGCTCTACTTTGACCCGATCAAGTGGTTCGGCTAATGAAGCAGTTATTGAGCATAACAAGGGTGGGCAACCAACCCCACTATAGCAGGAGGAAGATCTCTCCAAAGCCCAAGGAAGATGGGAGCACCACAATTCTGAGCTGTGGCTCTTCCAGCCTGACGAAGATAGGACTCGAACGTCCTGATCTTTGGATACAACAGGCACCTTCGGCCTGCATCGGGACCCCGCGATCCCGACTTTTGGATGTAACAGTCACCTTCACGAGTGCGTACAAAGACGACTCGACGCATCTTCACCCTCGGGAGCGTCTTGTCAACGGAATGTACTCAAGCGAAAAAGTTCATCTCCATTCGGGAAGACGGGAGAGAACGAGAAACAAACTCTCTCCTTGCTGCTGTTTATAGGCCGGACAAATCAAACCCACGTGCCAAGTGGCGGGCTCTCCAAATCCCGTACAATGAATTTGCATTCATGGTGATGAACATATCCCTTCGAATTCAGCCAGGTCAAAACGGCTATTTAAAGCACTCGAAGAACTCAACAGCCGGACCAATGAAGATGTGCCATACAACAGACGTGCCGATCAGATCCTGTGCATCATACAGACGTGTCCATCAGTACCAAGCACCTCATAAGGATGCGTCCTACGTGTCCCTATGCGCCTAGTAGAAAGCAGATCAATGTGCCCACTCAAAAGCTCATCGTCCATCAAAAGCATTAAATGCTGAAGTCTGAGATGACAGCAGCCATGCCTTGATGACAGAGCGGCAACAGCTTTTGCAGAAAATGAAGCATCGCTGATGTCAGCGTCATCATTACTTTTCTAAGTCGGTTACAACCCACGTGGCAGACCAACCACTCGCATGCGCCTCCGTAGCCATGTGCCCGAAGATTTACATGCGCCTCTGACTTACTTCTGATCATAGAAGTCAAGTCGCTGCATGCTCCTCCCCAGCCACGTGACCAAAACATGTGCCTCAAAAGCCATGTGCCCATACTGGTTCGTGACTCCTGAAGGTTACGAACTAAGTCTCCTCATGCGCCGGATCCCAAGCGCAGCTCATCAGATCCTTCTCCACCAAATTTGAGATCTTTGAACCAAGGGCATGCGCCACGTGTCCTTTGACTCGGTTCAATCTACGAAGGGGTGCTAACCACCCAAGATCTCAACAACCGAAGAATCCTCCCCACTGCCACGTGTCAGCCCACGATTGCAGCAAGAAGGATTCAACCCATAAATCAGGGCGCATCATCCATATGCCCTCCGCAGCAACCACCATGTGGCAATCCCACGCGTAGGCGCATCCTACATAGGCGTGCATGAGCAGCCCCAACCTGCTGTCTATAAAAAGAGAGATCATTCCTTCTTCCAAAGAGGACAGACACACACATAACGAGATCATCAGAGTTACAGAGACGCACGTCCACTCACAGAGATCGGAAGAGACACTCAATGTCTTCTTTCCCTCCACAAGCTCCGGCATACAGAGCAACCCAGACCTTCAGAGAATCTAAAATCGTCGTCAGATCGTCAACGGAGTCAACCCATTACCACTCGCTCCATCGACACAGTACCCAGATAAAAACAAAAGTGTACTCCTAGGACTACATCTGAGTCCTATATTGTAACACTATTATGTTTGTGATTGAAATTTTAATTCAAAGATTTTAATGGCAAACAAGCTGGCGACTCTACTGGGGATATCTTTCTCCTCCGATGAGAAAATTATGTCACAATCTGACGATGTGAAGGTGGGCTCCTCCCACAAGACACTAGTCGTATGCCTCAATCAACAGGCGTATGAGGAGTTCATCTCTGAAGGCAGAACAAGTCCTTCGAAGCGGCTGCCGAAGCCGAAGAAGACTCGTCAAGCCTGGGTACGCAAGGTCGAGGCCCCTGGTACCATCACTGAAGGGGATGCACCGGTGCAACCTACCCTTCCCGCTGATGTCCTCATCAGCCAGGATGCGCCCACGGGTGCAGCACACCTCTCGAAGAAATGTGGGGCTGACTATATTCCCCAACTATCTCCTTTTCAGTCAAGGAAGATGCACCGACGGAGCAGGGACGCATCTAACGCCCTGCGCGTTAACTCTGATGCACCGCGAAAGACTTCTGTCTTTAACAGACTCACTCGCTGTCATGGCAAGGATAGTTTCGACTCAGAGTACTATGCATCCCAGCGGGCTGGTATGAAGAAGTCCAAGGAGGCACGGGCCACGCGCCTCGAACGTGCTATGCCGACAGTAAGTCAGAGGCATGCGCTCACAATCATGTGCGCTGCCGATGGTAAGCTGTACAAGGTTGACTCGGGTGCTTCTACACCACGAATAAGCCAACCTCCAAAGACCTAGTTTCACTTAGGCGCATCCGCTGCGCTTTCAACCACTCTAAATGTAGTTCCCCCACTACTGATCTGGGCGCATGTTATGTGCTGGATTAGGGGGTGCAGCATTAACTTGATCACCCCGGTGCTTGGCCTTGCCATGTGCCTGATGGGGGTATAAAGGTGGCACTCTCCTCTAACGATTTGCGTAATGTGATCATTCACAAACGCCGATCAGGATAGTCGAGAGACAAGCACAATACGCCCCTCACAGGGCACACCTGTGCTGTGGTCACCATCAACTGTTGTTGTAAGACAGCAATCCCACCACAAAGGCAGTCTGTATTCCAGCGACTGCAATCGTCAACACCCCTCCGACGTCGTCTCGGGAAGAAGGTGTCGATTGAAGAAGAGCCGGAACTAAAGGTTGCTTCTTGCAACGTAGTCTCTAACTCCTCATAAATCCAAAAGGCGACTAGCAACTCCTTGACCTCGTCCTTATCCAAGAGCCAGCCGACGAAGACCAAGGTGATTGTCCCGTCCTCAGGAGTGTTTGAAGGCACCCGGGCAAGAAAGAAGATTTCAGGGGAAGTAATAGCTGGGGGTAGTCAAGACCTTGTTGATCCTCATCCCGAAGATGAAGGTATCCTCCAGAGCATAACTGGAGGTAGCCAGGATGAAACTCTAGGAGAAATAACTCTTTTACAGGAGAGTTAGGCTGAAAGTGAAGCTTGAACCGATCCATCTACTTCCAGTCACGTCATGACAGTATACATGACAGGAGGTGGTGATACGGAGTCAGATGCTCCGCCAGCAGACCTCGTTCAGCGCATGGATACTTTGGAGGGAGACTCAAAACCCTCTCTGCCTCCACGCAAACACTGACTTAAGTAGTGTTTGAGAAACGGTCAGCTTTGGCCAGGGCACCTTCCATCAATCCTGACCCAGGAGGCAACGGGGAATCAAGTGTGCCCCTTCAACGGGCATCCTTGAATACCAATTACCGTGAAGCACCTCGGGTATCGGAACCTTCGAATATATAACTCCAGAGTGTACCGCCTTCTCCGACTCCCAGATCCACGGAAGATGTGGTTGAGATGATCAGGGACTTGCGTGAACGCTTTGAGTCAAAGAATAGACAGTAGGAGCGCCAGAAGATGGGGATCCCACAACCATACCCCCTCGAATGGAACAAAGTGGTCTATCCTCCCAAGTATAAGCCACAAACGTTAATGCCATACGACGGAAAGGACTCTCCATGCTGTTATCTTATGTACTTTCAATCTCAAATGGGACATGTCCCGAAGGAAAACGTGCTACTCACCAGCCTGTTTGTCGGGGCATTGAAAGGAGTGGCTTACGACTGGTACTGCAGTCTCCCTGACAACTCCATATCCTCCTTTGATGACTTGACACACATCTTCCTCGATCGTTTCTACGACGAAGGAAAAGACATGACGATGGCATCCCTTATAAAAGTACGTCAGACAGAAAAAGAGACTGTTCGAGCATTCATCGAACGATTCCGATAAGCTTGCTTGAGACTGCATCCGGGTATGCCAGAACATGCACTCCTCGCCTCCTGCAGCATGAACATGCTTCCTGCGGTTAAGCTCTGGCTCAACTCCACTCCTCCTCTCGACTGGAGCTCATTGATTATTGAGGCCGAAGCAGCTGAAAAGAAGACATACAATACTCGCCTTCTGGGAGTTAGTTTCTTTGTCTTTGCGGATAAGGGAAAATGGCCTACTACCAGCAACCCTGGACGTGAGACGAAGGGGAAGCAGGTATTAACTGTCAATGCTTCTAAAAGCGCACAAGCACCTACTCAAAAGCCTCCGCTTGTACCAAGGCCAAAGGAGGTCTACTCCTTCAATGATGAAGACACCTTACAACACTTCGAGATGTTGAAGCAGGGTGATAAGATTAAATTACCGGACTCGAAGCATCCCGACGAGGTTGGGAGAGTTGACAATCCGAGGTACTGTCACAACCATCGGTTTGTCGGACATCCAACTCAGGGCTACTACGTCCTCAAGAATTACATCCAGCGTATGATCAATACGAATGTCATCTCCGTCGATTACGAGGAGAAGACAGTCTCGGCCAACCTGGTGTCACTTCAATTCGGTACCTTGCCGCCAAACACAGCACAAAATGGTGTCATCCCCATCCCAAAGGCGACAATGCAGGTGGTCAACCTACCACCTACCCGTGACATCATGAGTGGACTCATCCCACTCACCACATCCCAGGGAGAGATCGTATGTGTTCACCCAGACCTCGTCTCCGAAGTTACTCAACCGGGGGTACGCTCTACTTCCAAAACCAAGGGCAAAAAGACCAAGTCTTGCCGTATGGTCTCTTCCTCCATGGAAGAGGCACTTCCTGTATAAACACATTCGCAGCAGAACGCCCAACCTGACGAAGCTGTCGTCGAGGTGGTGCCTTCCTGCACCACCCCTGCTACCCAGGAAGGGGGGGTCCATCCAGACCTCCAGCAGCCAATAAACAGAAGCACGTAGAGGCCCGCTTCGACAAGCCTTTGCAAAAAGAAAATGCTTCGGGGCTAGCCAAGCCCTACAACTTTGACATACTGGCACAACTTGCCGGTACTCCTGCCCGCTTATCTCTGTTCGAGCTTCTTCGTCTTTCCAAAGACACCCGCGAAGCTCTCTGTGAAGCCTTAAAGGATGCTGAGTCCTTCATTAGTCAGGTTGAGCAGCCTGAGGATATCCCAACAATATGTGTGCACTGCCATTGTGCGGAGGAGGTCATCCCCAACATAACCTTCACCCAACACGACATGCTGCTCAAGCACAACCGACACAATAGGCCACTGTATTACACAGGGTATGTGGGTTCCGTCAAAGTAAAGCGAATTCAAATTGATCCAGGGTCTTCCCTCAGCATCATCCCTAGGACTCTACTCTCAACATTGGGAATATCGATGCACCGTCTGGCACCTTCCAACACTACAATCAACGATTTCAATGCCAACAGAAGTGAACCGCTGGACAAAATCCGATTGAAATGTCATATTGGTAATCTCCGAACCAAAGTGACTTGCTATGTCATAGACACCGACGTAAACTACAACCTCCTGCTAGGTCGGTCGTGGCTGCACGAGTACATGGTGGTGCCGTCTAAACTCCACCAATGCATGAAGTACGTGCCACTAACGACATCATTCGAACAGAGTTTGTGGACATTGACCCTTTTAAAGGGGTCGAAGCCTACTTCACTGATGCTAGCTTATATAAGTCGCTCGATGAAAGGGAAGCCAATGATGCTGATGACGAAGCAGAAACGGCAGCGGAGACGGACGTGGAGACAGAGATGATTCCTAACGCTCCTCTGAAAATTCAATTCAAAGAAAAACAGCCTTAAATGCTGCCTCATATGGCAATCAAGTTACCTGGAAAAGCACCAACTTCTCTAGGTAGAACATCCACCGAAGCTCCCTTGAAGATACGGCTCAAAAGAAAATCTCCTCAAATGTCGGCTCCCCTTGTGGTAAAACTACAGGGAATGGCACCGGTCACCGAAGGCGCAGTTGAGGCACCCCTGAAGGTGCGTCTTAGAGGCAAGCCTCCGCAATCTTCAGCCTCCCTCAAGCTGCAAGAGAAGGCCCACACAGCCCTTTCAGAGCCCAAGGTCAAGTCTGTGATGAGTTCTACCGAACCAGCCCCAGTGCTCACAGATGAAGAGTTAGGAGAATACATATCTGCTGACATAGATGCACCTTCTCTCGACAATGTAATCCCACGAGACAAAATCTTGTATTTTATCAATAATAGAGTGTCTTTCAATTATTCTAGTCTTCCATATTGGAATGCCATGTATACACTAGATAATGCTCTACGGTCGTTACAAACACAAATAACGACCGTCAATCATGTAAATCGAGTAGTCCCGTCCCAAGGAGTCTATTTTATAGTCCCACCGTGGAACCAGGAAGAAGAACCCATCATCTTCGACAAAGTCGAGCGTCATCAAGACCTTCCGCCACTCGAGCCAGAACCGGATCCCGGCAGAATACAATCTATCGGTACACAGACAAGGCAAAGTACCTCATCCAAAAGATAGGCTACGATCTGAAAAGCAACAGGTGCCTAAACTAAGGCAAATGCCGGCGTCTTCCCCTCTGACTCCCAACACCTGAAGGAAAGCCGCAGGACTACTATCATCGTACTCGACGGGGGGTGGGCTATGTCACGCCACCAGCAACTACAGAGAGTTCGGAAGCGGAAGAAGTGGAGCACTCTCATTCATCTGAAGCATCAACTTGGGATTCCGATACCAGTATCGGCCCAATTATTAGGAAGGTGCTATCAGTTAACATGGCATCTGTACAATCTCGGAAGGATGAAGGCGATGACCAAATGCTAGAATTCTTTGATGAAGAACCTTGGGCTCAACGCCTAGGAGCGCAGTGGGAGTCTTGTTTTGAATTATGCGAACCCCATACCGAAGACGAAGTCGAGCAGATCGACCTTGGGGATGGGTCTTCTTCCAAACCTATCTTCATCAGCAAGAGTCTAAAGGGAAGAGACCGGGAGTCTTTAGTCCAATTGGCCAAAGAATATATCGACGTCTTCGCCTGGAGCTACGAAGAGATGCCAGGACTTGATCCCCAGATCGCGATGCATAGACTTAACATCTTACCTGATGCCAAGCCTAAAAAGCAACAACAACGATGTTTTCGTCCTGACATCATGAACGCTATCGATCAAGAGGTGGACAAACTCCTGAGCAGTGGGTTCATTCATAAAGAGCAATATCTGGATAGGGTGGCCAATGTCGTCCCTATCACCAAGAAGAATGGGAAGATATGAGTCTGCATCAACTTCAGAGTTCTCAATACTGCTTGCCCGAAAGACGAATTCCTGCTTCCAATCACTGACGTAATGATCGATAATACATGTAGCTTCGAACGCATGTCTTTCATGGACGGGTATTCGGGCTACAACCAGATTAAAATGTTCCCCGATGACGCAAAACACACGTCATTCAGGACTCCGAAAAGGGTTTTTTGCGACACAGTGATGCCCTTTGGTTTGAAGAACACTGGTACAGCGTACCAACAAGCTATGAGTACCATCTTCCATCAACATCTACGCAAAACAGTTGAATGCTATGTTGATGATATCGCCGTCAAGAGTCGTCTCAAAGGTGATCACTTACAAGACCTAAAGAAAGTCTTCGATATCATGCGAGCGCATCAACTCAAGTTGAACCCGGCTAAATCCTTCCTTCTGGTTTCTAGCAAAAAATTCTTGGGCTTTATTATCACGGCGAATGGCATTCATGTCGACCCCGAGAAGACCAAAGCCATCATTGACATGAACCCTCCGAAAAACCTCCGAGAACTTCGAGGCCTGCAAGGGCGTCTTGCATACATTCGAAGGTTTATAGCAAACCTTTTCGGAAAATATCAACCCTTCATCCAGCTCATGAAGAAGGGAGTCTCCTACGTCTGGACAGAAGAATGCAAGAAAGCTTTCGATGATATCAAAGCTTACCTGACGAGCCTGCCAGTCCTGGTGGCACCCGTCGCAGGTAAACCATTTCTCCTCTACGTCCGTGCCATGGATCATTCCCTCGGTGCTTTGTTGGCTCAGAACAACGACGCAGGCTACGAGAAAGCTATCTACTACCTTAGTAGGATAATGATCGGGGCTGAACACCGGTACAATTCCGTCAAAAAGGAATGTTTGGCTTTGGTGTCCGCCATTCAGAAGACTCGCCATTACGTTTCAGGCCAGACAATTCATGTCATCTCCCGAGTCAATCCACTCAGGGTTCTCATGACGAAATCGGGATCATTGAACTCCCGATTAGCTACATAGGCAATCCTGTTGACACCGTATAACATGGTATTCGTCCTACAAAAAGCCGTCAAGGGCCAAGCTCTAGCCGACTTTTTTGTCGCGCACCCGATCCCAGAGTCCTCCAGACTCTATGAAGACATCCCGGATGAAGTCCAAGAATCAAACATCGCTGAAGAAAACTCCGTCTGGCGGGTGTTTTTTTTATGGTGCTTTGAGAACAGGCCCCAAAGGCTAAACATTGCAGGAGTGGAGATGGTCTTAGTCTCCCCCGATCAGCTGGTCATCTAGCGTGCTTACACCCTTTCAAAGTCGTGCTCCAACAATGTTGCCAAGTACAACGCTCTCATCATGGGACTCCAGCTAGCACAACAACTGGGGGTGGATCATCTAGAAGCTTATGGTGACTCAAAACTTGTTGTTAATCAAATTCGAGGGCAGTACGAAGTTCGTCATGAAGATCTGGTTCCTTACCATGAAGTTGTATTGAGTATTATCTCAACCTTCACCAAGTTCTTCATAGAACACGTACCTTGGCTACAAAACCTGGAGGCTGACGCTCTGGCTGGCCTTGCAGCATTATTAGCAGTACCCCTCGGGATTCAACACTACGTCACGATAGTTAGTCGAGACATGGTCTGTCCTAAAAACAACCTATGCACACAAATGGCCCATGCCATGACGACAAGTATCGGTGTTAATGTCTGAGACTAGAGGTTCCCATTCATCGACTTCGCTGTCTATGGAATTCTTCTAGAAGACTCAAAAGAAGCCATCTCGGTCAGAAGGCGTTCCCTTCGATTTTATTATGATAAAGCTACTAAAACGCTGTACCGACGTTCCTATGATGGACTTCTCCTTCGATGTCTATCCAACGAAGAAGCAGCCGAAGCCCTTCGAGAAGCTCATGACGGAATTTGTGGGGCTCACCAACCCGGGCCTAAGTTGCAGGATCGACTACGATGCATGGGTTACTACTGGCCAACCATGGTAGCCGATGCCTTCGACTATGCTAAAAAGTGCCATGCTTGCCAGCTTCACGCCGACTTTATCCATACACCATCGGAACCATTACATCCTACGGTCACCTCCTGGCCCTTTGAAGCTTGGGGCATGGACATTGTGGGACCTATCACCTGTCACGTCCCAGAACCAGAATACCAAGCAGAGGACTTTTCAAGTTGGCGACCTGGTCTTGGCGGTCAGGAGGCCGATGGTGTTGACTCACAAAACACCAGGAAAGTTCAAGCCCAAATGGGAAGGACCTTTCATCATCGAAATGGTATACACAAACGGTGCTTACCGTCTCGCCAAACCCAATAGGGACTTGTTCATGATGCCCATCAGTGGCAATTTCCTAAAGAAGTACTACTCTTGACATCTTCCAGACATGTGCTTCCACCAGGGGATCTGTGGACCCAATTATCAGGGCTCACAGACAATTCCCTTCCATAAAATCATACGCTTCTGGAACCCAGTTGTTCCGTAGCATCCTCCAGTAGAAGGACAACTACGTCCACATCACCTCTGAGTTGTCCCCCTACACCCTACAAAGCAGAATCTTACATCCCATAAGACTACGCTACCCACCATGTTTACCACGTCCACATTACCTCTGAGTAAACATCCCGTACAGACAACCCCCACGTTGCCGTACATTGATCGCAGAACTTCCACGTCCATATTACCTCTGAGTAGTTCCGTGTATCCCCCAGAGTCATTTCCTTCCACGTCCATAACACCTCTGGGTAGGAAGATTCTATCATTTGAACCCCATATTTTCCACGTCCACATTACCTCTGAGCAAATATATTGAGTCTTTCAAACTTATTATCTGTACCTAAAACCAAGGTACGCAAAAGATAATAGGTCCACACAAATTATCAAATTCATGACAAGCAAAAATGAACACATCACAAAAAATGGTATACTTCTTTATTTCTAGAAAAGGAGAGTAAAGGATCATACTATCCCCAATAAGAGTTGCAAAAATACAAAAAAATCAGAGACTACAAGCCTTAATCCCCAGGGTTGGCAGAAATCTCTGCTATTCGACGTTTCAAGTCTGCCACTCGAGTCTCCACGGTCGCCAAGACTCGACGATCAGCTTCTTGACGCATCGCTTCAACAGCCTCAGCAGAAGTTTCATTCTCGTGCTTCTCATCAAGCTGTTGTCTCTGCTGAGCCAGGGTAAGAGCTCGGAGAGTGAAAGATGCTTCCTCCTTCTTGAATGCTACGTGTTCAGCCTGGACACGATCGGCGTCCAATAGGAGTCGGGCCCGCTGGTCCTCAAGACGGCAGATCTGGGCGTCAATCTCTACGATATTGCGTCCAATGCAGCTCGTGTCTCCACTGTCTTCCATGTAGACTGAGATAACCGCTCCACTGCAGCTTCAGTCTCAGCCACTTCGTGTTCCCAGACATTCACAGTGGCCTGGTAGGAAGACTCAGTCTCGGCAAGCAGCTTCTTGTTTGCCATGAAATATAAAAGAGCAGAACAATTATCGGAGGACCGGACTTTTACTTCACGTTTCAAACTTGCTTGTACAAAGAAAGCCTAGGGACGAAAACCTAGGTACAGCAGTCTAAGTACAATTGTTTATTTTAGATTCTAGGGGGTGACGATAGAGGCTCGGGAAGGCGACGGCAGCCCTGCCTTACTCCTTGGATGATCGGTATGCAGCCTTGGCTCCTGTGAAGAGATGATTGACGTTGCTGAAGAAATGCTCTTCTTGCTCTCCCTCTATTACTCTTCTGGATTCTCTCTCCCTCTGTGTATTTTTCTCTCTGATAGCGTATATTTTTACACGGGAATGGCACCTTGCTATTTATAATAGTGGGGGCATCATTAGGGTTTGGATGATTACCCATTCTCAAAATGGCGGCGGCCTGATGTATAATCAATCTGGACCCTTAGTTTAGGGCATGAAGGATCTGGGCCATAAATAGGGATAGTATTGAATCCTGTGAATGATTAATGCTGATTGCTTTGAATCTTCATGATTGGTTGTGTTAAGCTCGGATTTCTCACCACGTGTCCTATTGGCTTGATCATGAATGGTATGACCTGATCTCATTAATTATGAGGATAACGTTAAATATGGTCATTGGGATCTGGTAAATCTCTGATTGATTTGTATCTCATAATCATCCTTGCTACCAGCTGTCAAGTCATGGAGGCAATTGAATCTTTGTCATATGTCTTAATGATGGACTCTGCCAGAGCCGCATGATATCCATGAACCGTATGAGACAGCGTCTCAGTGAGCCGCATAGGTATAGTATTTGTGAGCCGCATGGGATGGTTTCTCAGTGAGCCGTATAAGTATAGTACTCGCGAGCCGCATGGGATGGCTTCTTGGTGAGCCGCAAGAAGACGATTCTTGTCAGCCGCATAAAGCTGTTCTTCACTGAAGCCGCATGGGGGTAGCCACGTGTCAATCTCGGATCGTGTCAGAGATTTTCTCCTATTCACAAAGAGTCTGTCATTATGACAGGGCCATTATGATACTTCATGTCAGAGCCGTCAGCTGTCAAATCATGGCAGAGCATTAAATAGGGCCATTACTCGATGGCCAGCTGTGTGAAAGGGTCCCATGGGAACACGTGGCGTTGATCGAGCCGCATATCTCTGTTGGTCGAATGTGAGCCGTATGTACTTCTGAACCGCATGCGGCTGGGGGATTCTTTGAACCGCAGGACTGTCCCTATGTAAGCCGTATGGACTCTCCTGTCCCGAGCCGCATGAGACTAAGAGTCTCTCTAAACCGCATGAGACTGCTCCTGTATGAACCGCATGGGGTTCTCCTGTTCTGAGCCGCATAGATCATCATTCTGATATTTTCCATGCTTCTACAAGACCCCCTTCAAAGTTTTCAATTTACAAAATTGAAATACTTTGAATAAGAAGCATGGCCTTTGTTGACCGCATAGATGATTCAGCCGTATGGATTTATCTGGCCGCATGAGATGTTAGGCCGCATAGACTTTTTGCCACGTGTCCTAACCACGTGTGCAAATCTTTTGCATTAAATGCCCTTGATTCGTTTTTTTGAATTAACGTCGCCTCTTGGGAGAGGATCCCAAGGGTCAGTTTTGTTTTGACCGAAGCAGTTTTTTTCTTTATTCTTTTAGGCGGCACGTGGATCGAGGCATTTGTTTATTTTTTGAGCCTCCTTCGCCTATAAATAGGAGTAATTTTATTCTTTGAGGGTTTCTTTACCTTCTCTCTTTTGCTCAAAGTCCTTGTTGTCGACTTCCTCTTCGTCTTCTCCAATCAACGATTGCCAATGGCTCCCAAGAAGACTACCGCTGCTACGGGCAAGAAGGCCGTGTCGTCGTCTGCGATAGCGAAGGGCAAGAAGGCCGCATTTTCATCGACGGCGGCGAACGTGGCGGCTCCTCCGCCGACTAACGTACCTGTTTTTCACCCCGACGTTCACCCGCCTATTGCTGGTAGGACCATCAACATGAACTGTCACGGCTACGCCGCATATTTTATGTGCGAGCCTGTATTTCCAAGTATGCTGCGTGTCCGACTCATGTTCGAGCCGCATGGGATATGACCCGGGCCTGAGCCGCATGAAAGTTGTTGTTTGCAGCCGCATAACTACTTCATCATCAGGGTCGCATAAGCTCATCTGGATTTGTACCGCATGAGCTCTTTCAAACTGACCCGCATAAGCCTATTTCGGACTGAACCGCAAAAGATCATTTGAACTAGACCGCATAAGCTCATCCGTACTGAACCGCATAAGCCTATTTCGCGCTGAACCATATAAGCTTATTCGAATTGGACCGTATCCGCATACGCTCTTTTCGAACCGAACTGCATAAGCTCATCCGCACTGAGCCGCATAAGCCCATTTCGAGCCGAACCGCATAAGCTTATTCGAACTGAGCCGCATAAGCTTATTCGGACTGACCCGTATGAGCTTTTTCAAACTTAGCCGCATGAGGCTGTACTGAGCTAAGCCGCATAAACATCACATAGTTTGTGTTTCGGATATCTTTTTGACTTGTTTCTTTTGTTTTTCTTCAGTGAATCTGCCAGTAAATCCAGCAGGAGAACTTCTGGTTGGCTCACATCAGTTCGCCTTAGGCGTGTATCAGGATGATTTAGTTTGCCAAGTATCCGAGCAGCTCCTTGTTAATGAACCTTTGGAGCGACTAAATGCTATTAGGGTTCAATCTTTCCAATTCCTTAGTGACATGATGAGCTCCGGGAAGTCTGATGGGAAGTATCTGAGACCGGTCTTCCTCTTTGGGGATGTGTTGATCATAGAAAACTCCCGAGTGCTGGATGTTTCCGAGAGTTGGGATTTTGACCTGGACGGGATGCCGATTCACATCCCCATTATGAAGCACCATTTCCCTTTTACGTGGCTCAACATGATCGTTTTGGACAGGCAGATGCCAAACACCCTCACTCCAACCAGACCGAGGATGTTTGTTGGTAACATCCGTTACAACAAAACTACTGGGTCAGTGCGCGCGATCAAGGATCCGGCCAGTCGATCCGTGATGGGGTTAGTTCCGGGTACCTTCATCAATACCCCCGGTCCTAACTTCTCATTCACTCAGGCTGACACCTTCCTGAGCCAGCTTGCTCGCAAAGGGTCCTATCCTGTTGGCAGATTGGTACTGCCGAGTTGGTTACACCCTATTCCCCCGTGGGCTAACCTGCCTCGTGTATTCTACGGAACTACGGGAAATTTTTACGAGAAGTCAATCTTTATGATGCTATCCGGGGTACCAGCCACGGGTTGCCTGTTAATAAGCCATTGTTCATGGCCCTTCTGGAGATGTACAATCATCGGACAGGGACTTTCTTCACCCCTGTAGGGGAATTGGGACTTGCTCTTCACGAGATGTATGCTGTATCCAAGCTCTCCTGGGGAGATGAGCCCTTCGAAGCGTACACTTCGACGAATGAGGAGTTCCAGGATTTAGACCGATGATTCCCAGGTTTCGTCGCTGTGTATCAAGAACTATTGTGTCATCATAGCACCTGTCACCGAACGGCTATCCAGAAAAATGACAGCTCGGAAGGGGACGCTCCCCATACCAAATCTTGGATCTCATACCTTTTCAAATTCAGCGCTGCTGGCCGGGTTACTTCCCGAGATCGTCAAACTCCTAGGAAGGTAGAGGACTGGGTGTTGACTGCTAGAAGGTCGAAGTCCAAAAGTGACAAATTTGGGAGCCAGATTGACTCCTTCAGCTATTTTTATTCTAGTACCCGGCGGCTGTCAGAGAAGGCACTCTTGGCAGGGTTTTTAATGGTGTGGCTGCGTAATTGTGTAGTCTCAGGAGGGGCAGGTTCTATCGAGAGGATCAGTCGCCACTTCATTCTCCCTGCCGTAAAATTGGCCTTTGGGGTCAGGCTGGCTCTTCTTTCTGCTATGGTGTGCAGTATTCAACATGGTCTCCGTGCCTTCTCGTCCAAGGTCATTGCTCATGACGTGGCAATGGACTTTGAACGTATAGAACTGCCTTATCACTACTTGTTGGGATGGCTACTGTTGCATTATCAGTCTTTGATGAGGCCTGGGACGGGGGATGGTGTTACGGACGATGACGCTTTTCTTTTCAGGTATCACCATCAGCCTTGGGAATGTAGTACCATGCCGACATGTCGGAGGATGTTGGCGAGGGTGGACGGATATAATTTCTTCGTGTCCGTTTCCCGTTTCATCGACCAAGAAGTGAGGAGTGTTTTTGTTGATGGTGTTGGACCTCCTCATTTCTTACCTGAAAAGATGCGTTTCTGGCTGCGTAACATTCGCCCGGCGCATTTAGTTTACCGCAATCGCAACACTGTGTACTTAGAGCCCTACTTGCCCAGTAGGTTTGCCCGTCAATTTGGGTATAGTCAGCTACTCCTCGGGCGTCCCAGTTCCCACCTGGGATTTGAAGGTAGCATTCTTGACGGTATTAGGGCATGGAGCTACTATGACACTTGTCATACTCGGACTAGCTTCTTGGTCTCTGCCGCAAACGTGATAGGGGAAATCTTGCATATGGCGGCCTTATATCATGTTACGACAAATCCTCCTTCCCTCGATTTTGACCTGAGGACTAGCTTCATTGTGGGCACTCGCCTGGCGGAGAAGGCTATGGTGTCGAGGGCAAAGAAGAAAGGGGCGAATAGAGTTCCTACGCCCGATTCCGAGTCCTTCGACACAATTGAGGAAGACAACGAGCGGGACGACGAGGACTCTCTTTCTTCTGGTGACGAGGCAATGGCGGGTCAACCTGCCGTTGTGGCCGATGAGATGATGACGGATCAACCGTCAGTTGTATTAGATGAGGCGGTGGACCAATTGCCATCTGTACCGGAGGTAGTACGGGTAGAACTACCGCCTGTCACGCCTGGTCCCTCACGTAAGTAAGGCAGGCGTGAGTCCACTGGTGGAGGAGTAGCCTTTTCTGTGAAGTGAGCGACGGTCGGACCCCGTAGGCTATTTATTACGGAGAGGGGTGAAGGTACAGACGCTGTTCCGGAGGTAAGACCAAGTCGGAGCCATCTCTTTGTTGTAGTTTTCTTTCCTCTCGGAGATATGACTTAATCACTTTTCTTTGTAGGCGTCTGATGAACCGGCCTCTCCTGAACCGTCTACTGCCCCTGGAGTTGATCCGGCCCTTGCTGCTTTGATTAGCGACATGTGTGCCGCGGTCCTTTCTGCGGGGGCTCTTTCAGCGTCAGCTGGAAGCTCCCAGGTTGCTGAGGCCTCGGCCCGGGGTGACGAAGGTTTCCTTGGGCCCGTCTCCGAGATCGCTGAACTTCAGCAAGGCGACGCCGATCTCGGTACATCCCCTCCCGAGGATGCAAGGGCGGAGGAGTCTATTATACATGACTCGGAGGCTGTTGGTGAAGAGGCTGCGGTGGCTGTAGGCGAACCTCAGCCTCCACACTCCTCCACTGGTAAGATAAGCCAAATATTGACTAGTGAAGGGGCTTATTTGCTCTATCAACATATCCTCCAGGTCAAATCGATTCATGGTTGCCTTGGCCCTGCAGGTCCTGACCCTTTACTTCCCACCGCGGATGTTCTTGGGGAAGGCTCGGCCTGCCGTGATCTGGGAGAAAGGAGCGTTTCTTCTCCTTCGCCGTCTCATGTCGAGGGGCCTTCCGCCAGCCCCGGGCAGATGGGAATGGAGCTGGCGATGGTTTCCACCTCATCCTCTGCTGATCATATGGCTCCGGAGATTGACCTATCGACCCTGCCGAGCATTCAAGTTCTGCGGGCCGCTAAAGAGGAATTGGCCGCTATTCACGCGTCCTTCCGTACGGAGTTTATTTCTCTTGCGGCAGGAGCGGCAGATTCTGTTGCATCTTTTTTAGCGCTACCAGCCACACTCCCGTTGACACCGGCTTCCTCGGAGGCTCTGGACGAGGTGACGCAGGATGTGGTCGACAGCTTCTATCGCCACTTAAAAAGGGGCGTAGACGCTGCTGTAGAACGGGGGACCCCTTTCTCTCTATCTCTCCGGTGCGCTCGGGGTCAGGTTGCAACTTTGAAGTCCCTTCCTGGCGGGATGGGGTTGGCTGTACTCCTGGAACCTAAATTGGCAGAGGCTGGTCAGCTTGTGACCCAATTGCTGGCGATACGGCAGGCAGGCTTGCCTGCTGCAATTGAACGGGAGCGGGGCTTTCTCATTGCTGCTCGGGATAGGATCAAGCTCGCTCGAGATACTGCCGAGCCAGTTATACAGGGAGACCTTGACAAGTTCTCCGCTTCGTATGACAGGTCGTCGGAGTCAGGCTTGTCGTACTCGGGAAGAGTCTGCTTCTCGTGGAATCGCCGACACGAAGGACCGAATTCTCGCACTCTAGAGGGAATTGGCCTTCTTAGAGTCAGAGCTGAAGGCTGCTCAGGCGGAACAGGAGTCAATCGTTCGGGAGGCCGAGAAGGTTTTCCGATCTTCTGCTAACCTGGAGCGGGCCTTTAAGAGGTTCGAGGATAACTGGCAAGCCCATGCTCAACTGGAGGACGAGGCGGTGCTGACCCAAGAGGCGGAGCGTCGAGCTACCCAGAGGTTTAAGCGGTCGGTTGCCTTGCTGACGGACCGTCTCAGGGCGTTATGTGCCCCGGAGCAGGGATCAGCTTTCTGTTTTCTTTTGCTTCTCTTTTTTTTTCTTTTTTTGTAAGGGATGTGATCCCAAATATGTAGCCCTTTGAATTTTGAATAAATGAGCATGTTTAAACTCATCTTCTCTTTCTTGTACTTGTGGCGTTTGTGGAATTAGACTTGCTGGGGAATTATTTGTGGACCTGTTACCCTAGGCGTACCTTGGTTGTAGGTACGGATAACAAGTTTGGTCAGGATGTCCGGATCAGCCATGGCAAAGTGGTCATGGGTGTTCTTGGTGTTGGAAAAAAGAATGCCGTAGAGCAGCTGGGCTCCCGGGGCATGGTGAGATGGTGGATTTATGCTAAGAAGCTTAGCAAGGGATATTTGTGGACCTATTATCCTTGGCGTACCCTGGTTCAGGATACGGATAATGGGATGAAAGGAAACCAACATATTTGCTCAGAGGTTATGAGAACATGGAAAACATGAGGGTTTTTATCGTAGAATTTTCTTGCTCAGAGGTAATGAGAACATGGCAGGGGAGACTTCACGGAAGATATTCGGGGTCAATAACAGACATTTGTGGTCAACAAAGGACATTTGTGGTCAACATAGGACATTTGTGGTCAACAGAGGACATTTATAGTCAACAGAGGACATTTGTGGTCAACAGAGGACATTTGTGGACCTATTATCCTTGTCGTACTCCGGTTGTGGGTACAGGTAATAGGTTGAAAGGGGACCGACATACTTGCTCAGAGGTAATGTGGACATGGCAAGCATGAAGGTTTCTTCGACGGAGCCTTCCCACTCAGAGGTAATGAGGACATGGCAGGAGTGGGCTCAATGAAGAGGGGGTACATAGAACGACTCAGAGGTAGGAGAACGTGGAAGTTCTATGCGAGGGGGCGGTTTGTTTTTGGTGGAAGTGAAAACGGCTCAGAGGTAATGAGGACATGGCCGTTTCGGAAATTTGTGGATCGATTACCCTTTTTGTGCACTGGGAGCGCGGGTAGTGGATCATGAGGGAGGATCTCTTCTAGGAAGAAAGTTCAGAGGTATAATCATACGTGACTTACTATTTGAAAGAGTGACCGGAATGTGAGTTCAGAGGCACCAGCGGGTACATAACTCGGTAATTTAGAATATTGAGAAAGTGTGAGTTCAGCGGCACCAGCGGATATATGACTCGATAATCTAAAATGTTGTGGATGTGAGTTCAGCGGTACCAGCGGATACATAACTCGATAATATGAAATATTGTGGATATGAGTTCAGCGGTACCAGCGGGTATATGACTCGATGAGCTGGAGAGAATGTCGTTTAGACATAATATTTCTTCAGGAACTTGTCGTTGACGGGCAACATGAGCAAGTCTCCGTTTTGTTTTGCGATGCGGTAAGCACCGTTGGAGAATACTGTCTCAATGATAAATGGGCCTTCCTACTTTGGCTGGAATTTGCCGGCGGTCTTGTGAGTCATGACCATCGGCCTTCGGACTGTCAGGACGAGATCGCCCACCTGGAATGTTCTGATTTTGACCTTCTTGTTGAAGGCTCCAGAGATGCGTGCTTAGTATAGCTCAATTCGTTGCTGAGCCAAGAGGTGCTTTTCATCTAGTGCCTCCAATTCCTGTAGCCGACGATGGTAGTTTTCGTCTGTCGTCAATTGATGTGTGAGGGCGACACGTAGTGAGGAGATCTGAGTCTCCAATGAGAGGACTGCCTCACTCCCGTACACCAGAGAGAATGGTGTATTCCCGGTGGCTGTTCGAACTGTGGTACGATAAGCCCATAAGCATTTGCCGAGCTTCTCGTTCCAGTCGTATTTGTTGGAGGAGACAAACTTCTTGAGGAGTTTGATGATTGTTTTGTTGAATGCCTCTGCCAACCCGTTTGCTGCCGGGTTGTATGGTGTCGAAGCGATATTCTGAATATGGTGCTTATCGTAAAATCGATAGAATGCGTGGCTTGCAAACTGCGGACCATTATCATGGATGATCCTTCGGGGCAGTCCAAAGCGGTAGATGACGTGATGCTTAAGGAAGCTGATCACGTTTAAAGTTTTAACTTCTGCGAGTGGGACAGCTTTCGCCCATTTGGAGAAGTAATCAGTGATCGCAAGTATGAAGCAATGTCCTCGAGAGGAAGGTGGGGTGATTGGACCAATGATATCTATTCCCCATGCTTCAAATGGCCAGGACGCCACTGTCGGATGTAGAAACTCGGATGGTTGGTGAATGAAGTCTGCATGGATTTGGCAGGCTTTGCATTTTTTAGCATAATCTATCGTATCTGCCACCATTGTGGGCCAATAGTAGCCCATTCGGCGAAGGCGGTCTTGCAGTTTTGGGCCGGGCTGGTGGGCCCCGCAGACACCGTCATGAGCTTCTCGTACGGCTTCTTTGGCTTCTACATTTGACAGACACCGAAGCAGTAATCCGTCGTAGGAGCGGCGCTACAGCATTTTCGTCTCTGTATCGTAGAAGAATCTGAGAGACTGTCGTCTAATGGAGGTGGCTTCCTTTGGATTCTCGGGCTGGATGTCGTAGACGATGAAGTCGATGAATGGTTGTCTCCAATCTGGGGCATCATCGATCGTCTGTACGGCATAACTCGCCACGAATTGCACATTGTTCTTGGGACAGACCAGTTCGTGGCCTATCACATCCACTGATTGGCGATCATAATTCAGAACTACTAGGGAAGCGGCAAGACCGGCTAAGGCATCAGCTTCGATATTTCGGAGTCTGGGGACATGTTCGATGAAGAACCCCTCGAACGACGAGATGATGTCAATCGCTATTTGGTGATAAGGGATCATGTCTTCGTGGCGGACTTTGTATGAGCCCCGGATCTGATTGACGATTAGTTGGGAATCGCCGTATGCTTCAAGGTATTCTACCCCCAGCTCTCTTGCAAGTTGGAGGCCAATGACCAGAGCATTGTACTCGGCCACATTGTTAGAGCAGGGCTCGGTGAGGGAATAAGCGCAATTAATTACCAATCCGGAAGGGAAGATCAGCACTACCCCGACTCCGACGACTATATTGCCTTTAGGTCCGGTCCTCGAAGCACCGTCGAAGAACATTCGCCATATAGCCTCATGAGAGGTTGCATGTGAGTCGGCGACCTCATCTGGCATCTCTTCATATATTCTGGAGGACTCCGAGCCTGGGTGGGCTGTTAAGAAGTCCGCCAGGGCTTGACCTTTGACTGCCTTTTGTGGGACAAAGATCATATGATAAGGGGACAGCAATATTGCCCATGTAGCGAGTCGAGAGCTGAGTGCCCCTGGTTTAGTCATGAGGACTCTGAGAGGGTTGACTCGTGAGATCATATGTATCGTTTGTCCGGTGACATAGTGTCGCGTTTTCTGAATGGCGAATACTAGGGCGAGGCATTTCTTCTCCACAGCGGTGTATCGGTGCTCTGGCCCAATCATCATTCGGCTGAGGTAATATATGGCCTGCTCATGGCCTGCGTCGTTGTTTTGTGCCAGCAAAGCCCCGAGGGAGTGTTACATTGCTCGTACATAGAGCAGGAATGGTTTTCCAGGAACCAGGGCTACCAAAACTGGAGGATTTGACAAATATTCTTTGATGCTGTCGAAAGCACGCTGGCATTCCTCGTCCCATACGAATGAGACTCCTTTCTTCATGAGGTACGTGAATGGTCGGCATCGCCCGGAGAGGTTGGAAATGAACCTTCTGATGTAAGCTAGCCTCCCTTGGAGGCCTCTGAGTTCGCGAAGATTTCTCGGGGGGCCCATCTCCATAATTGCTTTCGTCTTCTCAGGGTCTACATGGATACCTTGTGCCGTGATGATGAAGCCCAGGAACTTCCCGCTGGATACACCCAGAAAGGACTTCGTAGGGTTCAGTTTCAAATTGTGAGCTCGCATTAGGTTGAATACCGTCTTTAGATCCTGCAGATGGTCTCCCTTGCAGCGACTCTTAACGGCTATATCGTCAACATAACATTCCACTGTCTTACGTAAGTGGTCTCTGAAGATGATGCTCATGGCTCTTTGATATATGGCGCCAGCATTCTTTAAACCGAAAGGCATGACTGTGTAGCAGTACGTGCCAATTGGCGTTCGGAATGATGTATATTTTTCGTCATCAGAAGACATTTTGATTTGGTTGTACCCCGAGAAGCCATCCATGAATGACATACGTTCGAAGCCGCAGGTATTGTCGATCATGATGTCTGTGATAGGAAGGAGTAATTCATCTTTGGGGCACGCCTCGTTCAGGTTACGGAAGTCGATGCAGAATCGAATCTTCCCATTCTTCTTGAGGACGGGTACTATATTGGCGACCCAATCGGAATGTTGTTCCTCACGAATGAAGCCGCTGGCTATCAGTTTGTTGACTTCAGCTTCGATCGCGTCCATGATGCCTGGACAAAAGCGTCACTGTTGTTGCTTGACTGGCTTCGCATCTGGTCGAATGTTGAGTTTGTGAAAAGGAATGTCGGGATTTAACCCTGGCATATCTTCATAGCTCCAGACGAACACATCAATGTACTCTCTGACAAGTTCTAGCAGCGACTTCCGTTCTTCGTCTGTTAGGCTTTTACTAACGAAAATCGGTTTTGGAGAAGATTCGCTGCCGAGGTCAACTTGTATAACCTCATCTTCAGTAGGAGGTTCTCTCAGTTCGAACAGCTTTTCCCATTGTGCATCCAATTGCTGGGCCCACGGCTCTAGCTCGAGGATCTCGGGGATGTCTTCGTCTTCCTCGTAAGCGTCGGCGAATGCCATGTTGACTGACATGACTTGTCTGAACACATCTCCGATGCTGGTATCCGAGTCGAAAGTTGGTGATCCGGTTGAATGTGACTGCCAGTCGCATTCTTCATCTGAACTTTCAGGGGTCATAGTAGACGTTACATACCCCAACCCGCATCGAGTTTTGCTATAGTAGTCCCGTGGTTTGCCTGCCGGGACCGACGGTTTCAAAGGTAATCGTCGCCCAGTGCCGTAGTTCAAACCTGGCGTCGTCTCCAGATCATACCCCTGTTTTTGCATGAGATATTTGGATTGGAGGCTATAAAGATACAGAGGCAGTCTTCCGGCATCTGTCCCGAGGTCGGCTTCCTCTATGGTAAAGGGATACGGGTTGTTCGTCCGGCCGAAGATGATCGGATGATCCCCTCCCTCGATTATTCGGTAAGCATCTTCTACTGGAGTAAGCTGGATCGCGGTGTACACATTTGTCACTTGTGTGTGCAGGTGAGTGCCTATACCGTGTTCCATAGCATACATTGTACATAGCTTATTGAGCTCGGTGTAGTTCAAAGATAACCCTTTATTGATGAAGTAAGGTATCTTTTCTAGGGGGATTACATCATCAGCGGAGGGAACATCAGTGTGGGCAGCCGCATACTTGGCTAACTCCGGTTCCTCTTCGGCTACCCCTGTGTAAATGAAGACTGAGAGGACGCCCTAGGCAGCTTGATTGTCAGAGGTTCAGCTGAGGGAGCAGAGCGTGGAGTTGTTGGCAGACTAACGACCCCCAGTTTGGCACTTGATGTGGAACGAGGAGTAGCTGGTTCGCTAGAAGTGTCAGACCTTGCATCGGGGTGACGACCCTTCTTGGGAAGGCGTATCGTCAGCGGCTTGTCGGAGGGGTTGAGCTTCTCCGTTTCGGGTTGACTGACTCTCGGCAGTCTGATTGTTAGTGTCCCCGTTGTGGGTCTCGACACTTGGCCGGACCTTGGCAGCCGGATTGTCATCTGCTCCACTTGCACCGAGAGGCTGATCGCGTCCTTCCTCAGAGTGGCAGTAAGGGGTGCGGACTTGCCCGATTTGCGAGCTTGGAGGTGGATTGTCAGAGGTCCTTCTAATCCCGTAGTTGTCTCGGTATGAGCTTGTACGTCTCCTTCATCAAGGTGCCTCTTCGACTTTTCGTATAGGCAGGAGTCTGAGTAGTAGGATTTGACCCCTTTGAAGGGATAGATATCAGCAAATTCTGTCTTCACGAAGCCGTGTTTGTCGACATATTTGAAGCACTGGTGTAGCGTGGAAGGCACGATCATGTAATCGTGTATCCATGGGCGCCCCAAGAGGATGTTATAAGAAGTGTCTGCATCTATGACGTAGCATGTGACTTCGGATTAGAGGTTGCCAATTTGACACCTCAGACGAATCTTCCCAATAGGGTAGCTCCTGCCCGAATTAAAACTGCTGATGGCGGTGCTTGTAGGCGTCAGACAATGCATTAGGATGCGAAGATGATGTAGCAGACCCTTTGGAATAATGCTTATGGAAGAGCCAGGATCAATGTGCATCTGATCCACCTTTATGTCGCCGATGTATCCAGTATAGTATAGCTGGTGATCGTGCAGGTTAGTTTTGATGGGCATGTCCTGTGGAGTGAAGACAATGTTGGCCATCGCTCCCGTACAGGCGCTGTCTTGGAGATCTGTAGGCGGGTTTTCTCCCGTGAGGTTGACTTGCACCAAGTATGCATCGGTATTTTGGAGTGCATCGCTCAAAGCCGCACGAACATCCTTGAAGAGTCTCAGGAGCTCGTATAATGACAACTTGGCCAGTGTGTTGGCCAATTGCGCTAAGATGTCAAAGTTGTAGGGCTTCTCCAGTCCTTGTGATGCCTCTTTTCGTAGGGATTTGTCAAAGCGAGTCTCCTTCGGCCTAGGCTTGTCGGTCGTCGAAAGCTGTGCCGGTCCCGGAGCGTCAGTTGTAGCGGGCTGATGATCTTCAGCCGGGTTGTCAGCCACAGGTTGGGATTGTGCCCCGGACCGCGTGACTACGGTTGTAGCTTCTTCGATATCTGCCGAGATCGTGCGGCAGGACCTGACTTTTCCACTCTTCTTCTTGCAGATAGAAGATGATGTGGGCCGAGTCACTTCCGATACCAAGTCTGGATGGATCCACATGACCTTCCCTCGTGATGTGGTGAGGGGTACTAGACCAGCAGCCTGATCTCGGGGAGGTGAAAGATTAGCAATCTCCATTGTCGCCAGAGGGATGGGGACCACACCGTCTTGAGTTTCCGTCGGAGGAAAGCTGCCGAATTGTACTGACACCATATTGGCTGCCACCGTTACCTCTTCGAAATCGATGGCCAGTGCGTTCGAATAGATGAGATTTTGGATGTACCGTTTTAGTTGGTAGCAGTCGTATGTGGCATGGTGGACGTAGCGGTGGTAATGGCAGTACTTTGGGTTCTCCATGTCCGTCTGCCATGGTTCCCGTCTTGGTGGAGGAAGCTGAATTCTGTCTCCTTGTATGAGCATGTCCAAGATGGGCTTGACGTGACCGTCTTCGAAGGAGTAAGTGATTTACGGCCATTGTTTGTCTGCCGGCTTTGGCCCAGGTTTCTGTGCGGTGTCGGCCACCATAGCCTACTTACCCCTGCTGTCCCGGTTGTTGGAGGGGCTACCCCTATTGTCGTTGTTAGGATGCTTGCCCTTGTTCTCTTCGTCCGAGATGTGCAGTCCCAATTGGCGAGCCTTCTTCAATCGTTCTTCGGTGCTTGTGGCACTGATGATGAACGTCTTCCAATTCTTGAATTGACTTTCGCCCATCCAGAGACTGATTGTTGGGAGCAATCTCTTTTGGCAAATTTTAATCAAGGAGGAATCCGGATTTCTAGATGGCAGCTTCATTGCGGTTTGGCGAAACCGCTCGATATAGTTTCTTGTTAGCTCTTTCTCCCCTTGGACGACATCCATGAGGGTGGACATTGTGATGTCATGCCCTACTTCGTAGAATCTCTCCAAGAACATGCGTTTGAAGCCGGCGAAGGAGTGGATGCAGTTGTCTGACAGGTTGCGGTACCAGTCGAAGGCGACCCCTTCCAATGTCCCGATGAATAATCGTGTGAGAATAGCATCGTCATGGGGCAGATGGTTGGTGGTGACCTCGAAGTAGGTGATGTACCGACTTGCTGAGGTCTTGCCATCGTCTACAGACTTAACCAAAGCAAGCAATATGGCTTCGAGACTGTCGATGCGTTGGCGATCACTGGAACCTCCTTGGCTGCTGTCTGTCATGAATATCGTCTTCACATGAGGAGAGATAGACGGAGCGGTGGAGGAAGCGCCCTCCGAATCGTACCCCTGTAGTGAGAAGTCATCGGGGTATGTGGGTATGTTCTCTTCTGGTTCAGACTCGGAAGGAACAGTACCCCCAGTCTCCGAGTTTGTCTCGTCTTGGGAATTGTAGACGTTCTCGGGGACGTCAGGGTTTGCTGAATCTGATGGGAGAGTTTCCTACCCTGACTCGTCTTCTTGGAACATCGGATTGTTGTGGAGGCTCGGAGGGGTGCTACCCCTAGTCCCAGCAACCCCCTGCATTGTGGACGACGAATCTCCCAATATTGCAGATTTCGTCTTAGAACGAGTACCTTGGAAAACTCTGGTGGTGGGCACCCGCTTAGACGATAGTCTTTTAGTCGAAGTGGTTAAAATCTTCGGGCTGGGAACATTTGTCTTCTTCCTTCTTCCATCAGCGGGGACTTTTCGAGCAGAGTTGCAGGAGACGATGGAAAGTACCTCGTCTTTTGAAGACGGTTGCTGCAGTCTTTGAAAGACGGACTGCCGGTCTTCTCGCACCGTCATATTATTGCAGCAGCAGTTGATGATGACTTGGGTGCAGTGACGTCCGTGGGAGGACTTTTTGTACCCCGATGCATCTTTTTTTCCTTGCGTTTGTGGAGGATGGCCTCACGCAAGTCAGACTGGTTTGGATCGACCATGCTTGCTCCCTGGATTTTGGGAGACTTTTGTGCACTTCTCTGTCTGTTTGCCACCGGGGGCTGGACTCGAGTGGTTCTGTACAACTTTCCAACTGAGGCTCGTATAACGGTATACGGGACACTCAGATGATCAAAGGTAGGATCAGTGGACCGAGCGTGCCAAGCTTGCGCTGCCCCAGACTTCTTCGCTCTAGTGCGTAAAGACACATAGTAGGAAGAGTCTAGGTGATGCTGGAGAGAGTCAGACATATCTTCTTGGGAGCACAAGAGATCAGGACCATAAGACAGGCGGTCGAAGACAGAGCCGCGCGGGGTAGGCATCATGCTGCCGTTCTCAACAATCTTCATGCGGCTGGCAGACGTAGCCGCATAGGCTTTCTTCATTCGGCTGGGAGTCTCAGCCGCATGAGTCTTCTTTATGCGGCTGGATGATCTGGCCGCATAGACTTTCTTCATGCGGCTGGTAGATCCACCCGCATGAGCCTCCTGCATGTGGTTGGCAGATTTGGCCACAGGAGTGCTCGGCTTCTTCTTAGGGCGCATAGAGTCGCTCTTTGTCCCTGTAAGTCCAGCATCGTAGTGCTTTCCTCTGTCGAACTTGGGGACAGCAGAGTCCTCTACGGCTCGAAGTGGAGCCGTATGAGAGTCGCCTTCGCCATCTTGGATAGCAGAGAGTATCCCGTCCAGAGCTTGTGGAGGAGCAAATGATTTTGGCCTCCACTCGTAGCGAGCTTTCTTTGTACGGGTTCGTTTCTGGACCGGGCCAGCACTTCCTTCATAGAGCATTTCTTCAAACGTCTGTTGGTCGAAGCGGACGACCATCTTCTGTTGCGTGGAGCCAAGTTTGGCTGCATCCGATTGCGTCACCAACTCCTCAGCCGTGGAGAAGTTTGTCCCCAGCAGAGTCGCCATCGTGTTTGCCATGAAATATAAAAGAGCAGAACAATTATCGGAGGACCGAACTTTTACTTCACGTTACAAACTCACTTGTACAAAGAAAGCCTTGGGACGAAAACCTAGGTACAGCAGTCTAAGTACAATTGTTTATTTTAGATTCGGGGGGGTGACGATAGAGGCTCGGAAAGGCGACGGCAGCCCTGCCTTACTCCTTGGACGATCGGTATGCAGCATTGGCTCCTGTGAAGAGATGATTGGCGTTGCTGAAGAAATGCTCTTCTTGCTCTCCCTCTATTACTCTTCTGGCTTCTCTCTCCCTCTGTGTATTTTTCTCTCTCATAGCGTATATTTTTACAAGGGAATAGCACCTTGCTATTTATAATAGTGGGGGCATCATTAGGGTTTGGATGATTACCCATTCTCAAAATGGCGGCGTCCTGATGTATAATCAATCTGGACCCTTAGTTTAGGACGTGAAGGATCTGGGCCATAAATGGGGATAGTATTGAATTCTGTGAATGATTAATGCTGATTGCTTTGAATCTTCATGATTGGTTGTGTTAAGCTCGGATTTCTCACCACGTGTCCTATTGGCTTGATCATGAATGGTATGACCTGATCTCATTAATTATGAGGATAACGTTAAATATGGTCATTGGGATCTGGTAAATCTCTGATTGATTTGCATCTCATAATCATCCTTGCTACCAGCTGTCAAGTCATGGGGGCAATTGAATCTTTGTCACGTGTCTTAATGATGGACTCTGCCAGAGCCGCATGATATCCATGAACCGCATGAGACAGCGTCTCAGTGAGCCGCATAGGTATAGTATTTGCGAGCCGCATGGGATGGTTTCTCAGTGAGCCGCATAAGTATAGCACTCGCGAGCCGCATGGGATGGCTTCTTGGTGAGCCGCAGGAAGACGATTCTTGCCAGCCGTATGAAGCTGTTCTTCACTAGAGCCGTATGGGGGTAGCCACGTGTCAATCTCGGATCGTGTCAGAGATTTTCTCCTATTCCCAAAGAGTCTGTCATTATGACTGGGCCATTATGATACTTCATGTCAGAGCCGTCAGCTGTCAAATCATGGCAGAGCATTAAATAGGGCCATTGCTCGATGGCCAGCTGTGTGAAGGGGTCCCATGGGAACACGTGGCGTTGATCGAGCCGCTTATCTCTGTTGGTCGAATGTGAGCCGCATGTACTTCTGAACTGCATGCGGCTGGGGGACTCGTTGAACCGCAGGACTGTCCCTATGTAAGCCGCATGGACTCTCCTGTCCCGAGCCGCATGAGACTAAGAGTCTCTCTGAACCGCATGGGACTGCTCATGTATGAACCGCATGGGGTTTTCCTGTTCTGAGCCGCATAGATCATTATTCTGATATTTTCTATGCTTCTACACTTCTCCTTCTCCGCATCTATCAGGACGGAGAGGTCATTTCGTTGGATGTGCTCCAATTCGAAAAGCCGCTGGTCCAACTCAGCTACCGTGGCTTCCAGAATGACGGCCATATGATCGTGGCCCTGATGGATACGGATTAAGTTGATATGAGGCAGTGCCAGAGTCCTTGCTGTCGCAAAGCTCCCTTTGGCATCCATCACTCCGACACCCCCCTCTGCAGCATTTTGTATACTGCCTCAACGATGAATTTTACATATTCATCTACGTCCGCCAGCACCTGCGGCGTCATAGCAGGGGTTGGAGGAGCTACTCCAGTTGGCGGACCGAAAAAAGACCCGCCGACCTCAACCTGCGAGGCTGGAACCTCGGTATCAGTAGGCTCTTCATCAACAGGGGCCTGACTACTAGCCCGAGGAGCCAAGGGAATAGTAGAAGCCGGGGCAGGCGTCGAGATCGTACCCCAAGTGGAAGGAGCAACAGAGGGTTCCATCACACCCGTACCCTTCCCGAACTCGGAAGTACCACCGACGTCAATGACCACCTCTCCAATCCCCAAGTGCTATCAGCAGCCAATACCTTACCCGGCAGAACAGGGAGATCAACACTTGCCTCCTGACTCGTCCCTGAAGTCAGGACCGCCAGACGAGTCTCTTCATCAAATCCCTCTACAGGGACAGGATCTATCGCTACCTCTTGATTGGTAGCCACCTCAGCTTCCGCCGCTGAGTCTGGGGTAGGGCTCGGCAATGATGCAGCCGACCTTCCCTCATCATAACAAGAAGGGGAATCAACCCTCTCCTCTGTTCCAATCATCT
Source organism: Iris pallida (assembly GCA_029216955.1). Lineage (NCBI taxonomy): Eukaryota > Viridiplantae > Streptophyta > Magnoliopsida > Asparagales > Iridaceae > Iris > Iris pallida. The sequence goes on along the minus strand of JANAVB010027800.1, from coordinate 6,969,814 downwards.
CTGTTGCCCCCGCAACAGGCTCTTGCAACCCTGGAGCGACGCCATCCGAAGATGACGAACTCCACCCCACTTCATCACCAGCAAGCCTCGTGTCTGCTGGACCCTCGGCATCCAAGGCCCCTGCCGCGGCCTTTATCATCTCGAAAGCTGCTGCATCCTCAGCTTCCCTTCTGACATAATCCGGGGACGCTGGAATCTCCACGACAACAACATCCTCCGGATTCTCCTTCATAGGAGACATCATAGTCGGCGGGATACGCACTTCAGACGAGCCCGCCATCTCCTTTGGCCTGCTCCCACCAGATCTTGGAGTACGAGGCCTTCTTTTTAACGGCTCCTATAAGAAGGGAAGCATTGATTACATGAAATGTTGAACCCAAACCAGACTATGTGGGACATCCTTACCTCTGCAGATGCTGAATCCGATGACACCGTCGGTGACGATGTCTTCTTCAGCTTCTTTGACGCAGGAGATCCAGCCCCTGCATCTGCACGTCGTTTCGGTTGATCAACCAAAGGTTCGGCCTGACCCCCTGGGGATGCGACTGGGGCACCTTGATGACCTACCCCTGGTGGACGGTACGATCGAGCCCTAGCCGATACATGCCCAGTCACCGCTAACGGGGTGCCTGCAATGAGACTTGTCTCCCTATCATACCCGAAAGGGCGGCAGCCATAACACAGTAAAACTTGGCGGCCGAGTAAAGAATGGGCGGCCGCGGATCCTGGGCGGGCAGCGTAAAGCGAGCTCCGGTACATCCAGCATTATAGTAATGCCAAGCTCGTACGCCATCCAGCATACCCCAGGGTGATACTGGGATTGTCCAACATCAGCTGCGTATAACCGAATTGTCGTGCAAAGCGGCTCGGTAAATACGGTTACAGGAAGCACTGATTCCTGTTCCGATACACCAGATGGGACGGTCGAATACTTTGCAACCAGCGTAATCCCCATGGTGGCAGAACGGTGGCATCTTCACCTGAATCCCTTAAGTCTTCATTGGCCTCAAAACCCAAGAAGATTGGACCAACTTTGGTGATCTCCCATCCCTGAAGATGGGATAAAATCTTTCTACAAATAGGGACGCCAGTGTGCGACCAACTCCTCTGGTGGAAACGGCGAAGGAATGCATCTCCGGCCCTATAGTCTTCTTCTGAACCCGGACTCATTACATTGGGATGGTATAAAATTAACCACCCCATCAAATAGTGAAACGACAGTTCAGCGTACGGGAAGTTATTTTTTCGACCTCGGTCATGAATCACATTTCCCGCGAACTCGCGTAAACCTCGCAACAAGTTACATACCATTGCGGGGAGTAAAGCCAAGCGCCGGCCAAAGACCAACTTCACAGCTGGCAGGATCAAGTACCGAGTCACTCTCTCTACAGAGCCAGATCCGCCCGAAAAGACGTAATCCCGAAGCCAAAATATAAGATACGCGACCAATACTGCTTTCGACGACATCCGATAAGCAAGATGCCAGAAACAGCTCTAGGAGCGTTCATCAGACTGCTGGTCCTCGTTCTCCCGGGGATTCTTCTCATCTAACCTGCTCAACTCAGAGAGCACTTCGCTACGAGAGAGCGCTGGCGGAGTGGAGAATTGCGAGGGATCCCCCTTGTCTTGCCTAAAGACGTAATCTCTCCAAGCGGTCACATGAGGCTGCGATCCGCTCTTGTCCCTCTTCTGCATATAGTAATGATGACTCGCCACTTCCTTAAAGACGGCCGTCATCTCCTCAGCCTTATCCTCCAGGACTTGAAACTCTTCGTTGGTCGGAAAGTACTCTTCATAGGGTTCTGATCCCCAAGTGAGCTTTGATACCTCATACATCTCATGAAGTGCGAGCCCTAACTCCTCCACCGGAGTAAAAAAGGTCCCGGTATGGATATCAAACATCTCCAAGAGTGCGAGGAACATATGCCTGTTAATGTCAACACCCGTCTGGGTAGCATGAATCGCGGTAGTCAACCCAATCTTTCGGAGCTCAGTCCGGAACCGTGACAAAACCCAGAGTGTCAGTTTATCCCATTTGGAAACGTAATGACACCAACCCTCAACCCGAAACTCTCCTTTCGGGTATGAACGTTCCATCAACAGCATGCGATGTGCAAAAGTCAAGGCACTATAAGCAAATATATCGAGGGGAACATCACTGTAAATGCTCCCAGGGCGTAGAGTCCGCCAGGTGAAAGAAGACCCAGACCGCACTGCGGTCAAAGTATCTCTCTGATCGGAGGTAGAATCAATTTTGATGATGCCAGTCACCGCCCCCCTGAGAGGGAGTGAGATCCCAAGACATCCTCCTCTTGGAAGCAAGACGACAGAAGGCCATCAAAGGCCATTGACGTTCAAGTTGCTTAACGGTCATATGCACTCCTTTTGCTGTAAAAAAACCAGTCTTCCTTGACCTTCAACACTGTTGCTTCAGTAGAAGTAAGGCGGCCCCCAAACAGGAACTCAGGCTTCAAGAAGGTTACTTTATCAGATGTGGCAGATTTCAAAACACCACGCTCCATCATCCGTTTGAGGAACCCATACTGTTGTTCCCGGATTTGAGTTATTCTCTCGGGATGCTGGTCCAGCATAATAGCGGCTTGAGCAGGGTTTATCACTTCCTCGTTATAATCTACTCCTGTCTGGCAGAGGGCAGCGTCAAGAAGTACTTCATTCAAGAGTGGGATAGGCATCGACACTAACAAAGATTCGAAAAATGTTAGAAATAACAAAAGAATCTGAGTCTCATCAAAAGTGCATAGCGCGTCAGAAAAAGAAGCTTCGACACATCATCAGGGTGTGAGCCCATGCGCATCAGCAGCGGAGCTTCGGCGCGTCATCAGGGTGTAAGCCCATGCGCGTCAGCAGTGCTTCGGCGCATCATCAGGGTCTAAACCCATGCGCGTCAGCAGTAGAGCCTCGGCGCATCTTCAGGGCTTAAACCCATGCGCGTCGGCGGCAAAAACCTCGGCACATCATCAAAGACTCAAGGTCTATGTGCGTTGGTGTACGTAAAATAAAACTTACCAACCACCTCCGGCCGAACTTCGACAGGCCGACGGGGAACATCAGGCGCTGCAGCTTTCACAGGTTCTTTTCTTTTGTCCTTGCCAACACCGCCGCGAGGAGTCTTGGGAGCCATTCTTTGAGAGAAGAAAAGTTAGAGTTTTTTTTTTTGAAGAAGAACTCTAAAGAAAGCAAAAGCAAGGAGAAGAACTCTCTCTCCATCTCTCACCTATTTATAGGGCTTGGTCACACGCGTGAACCGATGATGTGTGATCTCAGCCGTCGCCTCGGGTTCTGTGAAAAGATAACCATAAATAAAACCAAAAAGATCATCATTAATCTTTTTCGGTTACCGAGGCGTCATCATTTTGCACTAACTGAGCGGAGCATGCGTCCCATCATTGATGCGCGGAGTATCTATGCGTCCCGACAGTCATGCGCCTCCACTACCATGCTTCTTATTCAAAGTATTCCAAAACTTATCCAAAAGTTTTGAAAACTTTGAAGGGGTTCTTGTAAAAGTATGGAATTTCAGAACTAGAAAGTCTATGCGCCAGACAACATGCGCCAGAGCTTGGATAAAGTACTTCACAGCAAAAAGCAACAAATATAGACATTGAAAAAAGGAATTTTTATTCAACATATAAAAGTCTATTACATGTCTAAGAAAGACTGTACAAAGGAGAATTTTTATAAAGAAAAGATCCTAAGTCTACAGCCAGCAGCCAACATACGCCTTCAAGAAGGCGCAGAAATCAACATGCGCCATCAGCCAGGCACATCCCACCATGCGCCCTCAGCAAGGCGCATCCTTTCAACAGCTCAGTTATGTGCATCCTCAGTTATGTGCATCCCTTCGGCAGCTCAGTTATGTGCATCCCTTCAGCAGCCCAGTTATGTGCCACTCTTCCAGCCAGGCTCACTGTCGTCTAAATGCTTCGACTAATGAAGCATTTATTGAGCAGAATAAGGGTGGCAATCAACCCTCTAGCCAAGGAAGGGAAAAGAACCACAAGCCAACCTGTGGCCAGGGGAGGCTTCGAAAGAGCCTCCAAACACCAAGGAAGATCGTGATTGAAACCGCGGCCAAAGGAGCAGCTTTCAACGCAACCAGAATGGGCTACACCCATTTTGAAGGAAGAAAGAGCCACCAAAGCCGTCGCACCGCCATTCCGATCTACGGCTCTTCCTGCACAACGAAGACGAGGCTCGAGCATCCCTATCTTTGGATGCAACAGGCACCTTCTGCCTGCCTCAGAAGCCCTCGACCCCGACTTTTGGATGTAACAGTCACCTTCAAGTGCATCAACGAAGACACGGCGTCGCATCTTCACCCTCGGGAGCATCTCATCAACAGAATGCATTCGAGTACACAAGTTCATGTCAGAAAGATGTGAGAGAACGAGAGACAAACCCTCTCTCCATGTTACTATTTATAGGCCGAGCAAATCAAACCCATGCGCCAAGTGGATGGCTCTCCGAATTCCGTGCAATAAATTTGTATTAAATGGATGATCCGGACGCTTCGAATTCAGCCAAGTCAAAATGGCTATTTAAAGCACTCGAAGAACGTAACAGTTGCACCATCAAAAACGTCTCACAAAGCGGATGTGCCGGCCAGACCGCGTATCACATAGACGCGCCCTTCAACATCAAGCGCATCATACAGACGCGCCTTTCAACACCAAGCGCATCACAGGGGATGCGCCTCCATGCGTCCCCATGCGTCTAGTGGAACGCCAATCGACGTGCCCACTCAGCTGTCCATCGAATGTCACAAACATTAAATGCTGAATTGACAGAGTTGGCAGCACGCCTCCCAAAGTCTGAACAGTCGGCAGCTTTTTCAGAAGACGAAGCATCGCCAACGTCAGCATCATCATTACTTTCCTCCGACGGCTACTGCCACGTGGCCACCCAACCATCTCGTATGCGCCTCCGCGGCCATGCGCCCAAATCTACATACGCCTCAAAAGCTGTAGGCCTTAAACTTTTTACTGATCCCTAAAGACAGAAGGAAAGTCACCATTAAAGCTTTGCATGCGCCTCAAAATCCATGCGCCTCAGACTTCTTCCAGATCCCAAAAGACAGGAGTAAAGTCACTACTGAAGCTCTGCATGCACCTTGAAAGCCATGCGCCAAGAATGGTTCGTGACTCCTAAGGGTTACGAGCCAAAGTCTCCTCATGCGCCCAATCTCAGGCGCATCCTACTAGATCATTCCCTCTACCAAATTCGAGATCTCCGAGCCATGGGTCGATGACACGTGTCCTTTGACTCAACTCATCCAAGATCTCAGCAACAGAAAGATCTTCTTCTCTGCTACGTGCCGGCTCACAACAGCAACATGAAGAAGTCAACCCCTCGATCAGGGCGCATCGTCCATGCGCCTCCATCAGCAATCAACACGTGGCGTCCCCGCGTACAGGCGCATCCTACATGCGCGCATGAGCAGTCGGCCTACAAAAACTATAAATAGAGGGATCATTTCCTTCTTTCCAAGGGACCAACCTACGTGCACACATATCAACCTCCATAACGAACAGACAGAGACTTTGTACCACCAGAGAGGCAGATACAGACACTCAACGTCTTCCTCCTCTCAGTAAGCTCCAGCGTCCAGAGCAATCCAGACCTTCAGAAAACTGATAACCGTCGTCAGATCGTCAACGGAGTTAACGCATTACCACTCACTCCATCGGCACAAGGGACCCAGATAAACAAAAGTGTACTCATAGGACTACATCTAAGTCCTATATTGTAACACTGTTCTGTTTGTATTAAAATTTGCAATAAAAGAATTTTAATGGCAAACATCAACCTCTCTGGAAGGTGTCAACCTTTCATTCAGCTCATGAAGAAAGGCGTATCTTTCGTCTGGACTGAACAATGTCAATGGGCATTCGACGACATCAAAGCATATCTTACAAGCCCTCTAGTACTGGTAGCCCCAATAATGGAAAAGCCCTTCTTACTATATGTTCGTGTCATGGATCATTCCTTTGGCGTCCTCTTAGCTTAGAAGAACGAAGGAGGCCATGAACATGCAATTTACTACCTCAGCCGCACAATAGTGGGTGCCGAGCACAAATATACACTAGTGGAGAAGGAATGCCTCGCACTAGTATTTGCCATCCAAAAGATACGCCACTATGTGTCTGGGCAGACTATCCACATCATATCCAAAGTCAACCCTCTCAGAATACTCATGACTAAGCCGGGTTCTCTCAATTTCCATTTAGCTACATGGGCAATACCGTTGACCCCATATGATATGATCTTCGTCCCTCAAAAGGCAGTAAATGGTCAAGCATTAGCTGATTTCCTAGCAGCTCATCCAGTGCCGGAGTCGTCCAAACTCTACGATGAAATCCCCGACGAAGTGGTGGAGTCTAACACTGCAATTGAAGAGATCCCTATTTGGCGAATGTTCTTTGATGGCGCATCAAGAATAGGGCCCAAAGGGAACATCGTGGCTGGAGTAGGCATTGTGATTGTGTCACCTGATCATCTGGTCATATACCGTGCATATTTTCTCGTGGAACCATGCACCAACAATGTAGCCGAATATAATACCCTAATAATCGGCCTGCAACTGGCGAAGCAACTAGGAGTTGACTATCTAGAGGCTTACGGCAATTCCAAGCTAATAGTTAGTCAAGTTCGAGGGGATTACGAAGTTCGCTATGAAGATCTCATCCCCTATCACTGAGCAACAATCGAGCTGGCGTCTACTTTCGCTAGATTCTTCATCGAGCACGTGCCTCAACTACAGAATATAGAAGCAGATTCTCTAGCCGGTCTTGTTGCTTCCTTGACCGTTCCTACCAATACTCAGTAGTCGATCACAGTATCTGGTCAAAAATTATTCTGTGTGAAAGATGCCTTGTATATTCATTACAGTTACACAGCGGAAACAAACGTCGACACTAAAGACTAGAGATTTCCCTTCATAGACTACGCTGTCTATGGAATCCTCCTCGAGGACCCGAAGGAAGTAGTATCCATCCAAAGACGATCCCTCAAATTCTACTATGACACAGCTACCAAGATGTTGTACTGACGCTCTTATGACGGGCTACTGTTACGATGCTTATCAGACACAGAAGCCAAGCATGCACTACGGGAGGCTCATGATGGAGTTTGTGGTACACATCAACCAAGCCCCAAATTACAAGATCGCCTCAAACGAATGGGTTATTACTGGCCCATAATGATAGCGGATGCTGTTGAATATACAAAGAAGTGTAGAGCTTGCCAGTTCTACACTGATTTCATTCACCAACCTTCGGAGTTTCTACACCCGACGGCAGCATCTTGGCCATTTGAAGCCTGGGGCATGGACATGATAGGACCAATCAGCCCGCCATCCTCCAAAGGACATCGGTTCATCCTAGCTATAACCGATTGCTTCTCCAAATGGGCGAAAGCTATACCGCTCACTGAAGTGAAGACATCAAACATGATCAGTTTCATCAAACATCACGTCATTTACCGCTTTGGCCTACCTCGCAGGATCATATATGATAATGGTCTACAGTTCGCAAGCCATGTATTCTATCGATTCTGCGATAAGAATCGAATCCAAAACATAGCCTCTACTGCCTACAATCCAGCGGCTAACAGGCTAGCAGAAGCCTTCACAAAACCATTATAAAACTTCTTAAGAAATTTGTGTCTTCAAACAAGCGCGATTGGAACGAGAAGCTCGGTGAATGTCTATGGGCCTATCGCACAACGGCCAGGACTCCAACAGGCAGTACGCCATTCTCTCTGGTTTATGGGAGCGAAGCAGTTCTTCCCCTAGAAATCTAGATTCCTTCCCTTCGGGTAGCTTTAGCCAGCGAGCTGACTACTGAAGAGAGCTACCGTCTGCGGATCCAAGAGCTCGAAGCGCTAGACGAAAAATACCTATTAGCTCAACAGCATATTGAGCTATACCAAGCACGCCTTTCCAGAGCTTTCTACAAAAATGTGAAGGAAAGGATCTTCCAAGTCGGCGATCTGGTCCTAGTAGTAAGAAGATCGATGGTTATGACACACAAAACAAAAGGGAAATTCCAGACAAAATGGGAAGGTCCCTTCGTCATTGAATCGGTGTATTCTAACGGTGCGTACCGGCTGACCAAGCCTGACGGTGACTTGCTCATGATGCCTATCAACGGCAAGTTCCTGAAGAGATACTATGTGTAACCTCTTTTACATAATGTTCACATACGTTCAGTCATGTAAATGTACAGTGCGATGTTTATATGATTCAAAAAAAACTATCTAACTATTATCCATATTCCAAGAGTCTTGAATACGCCCTGGATAATAGGTCCTCTAAATATTTCCCCAGTGGAATCATTTTCGTTTTTTGACTCCATCCAAACTCGGTTTGACGAAAACAAATTACGTCCCTATTACCTCTGAATTATTTTTCGATAATTATTTCCCTAGCGGAATGATCAGATGTTTTGCCACGTCCACATAACCTCTGAGTAAAGCATTCATCAAAGATAGTCATGTCCACACTACCTCTGAACTATCCACTCCTCCCTAATGCTATATATCTTTCCACGTCCATATTACCTATGGTCAGATATAGAACATCCTCTGCTATTACGTCCATATTAACTCTACTAGCAGCTTCATTCAATTTATTATCTATATTCGAATCATTCGAATATAAAACGGATAATAGGTCCCCAAAAAATTTCCCCAGCAGAATACCCATCAGAAATGTCCTTACTACGTCCACATTACCTCTAGCATTGATATTTCACAAAATCACATTCACTTCTGAAAAGATTCTTTATTCGGTACTTGAACGTCCATCGAAAGACGGAAAACGGGTACAAGAGCCGTGACGGCCAAAAAAAAAGAGAAAAAGAGAGGGTGGTCCCCCAGCGAGATACCCTTTTCACAAATACGGTATTTGGCTCTCTAAATATAAGCACAACAGATATCACAAGCAAAATAATGGAGCGAATGTATTCTGTTTATTCAAAATTAGTTACATTCACAGGACTACATCCCATGGGCAAAACAAAGAGTTCTTCATCTCTTTCGCTCAGGCAAAAAGTAGAGGACTACATCCGATGCCCGGAAGAAGTAAAATATAAAGCTAAAAACAGACAGAAATACCAAGATGAAATACAAACATTTATGGGAACCCGCGGTTCCTAGCTGTGGCGAGGCATATACTATTCCCTCAACCATTTCGAATATGAGGGATCCATTTGATCAAAGCCCTCACCTGGAGCTGGAAGGTCAGAGCCCCCAGTCCTACTACTCTCAGGATGGTGCTCCTCCTTACAGCAGCTTCGCTCTTGGGAGTAATTCCTTCCCCGACGGGCGCCGGCTCTTCTCCTTCCACAATTTTTGGCACCACCTCCTTCTTGACAAATGGCGACTCTTATTTTATGAAAAGAGGTAGCATCTCCTCCTTCACCACAGTCTCAGCCTTCGGCATGGATGCTGTAAGAGCCACGGGAAGAAAGACAGTCAGACTTAGAAAAATCGCAGGAAAAGCTAAGTTCTGAAGGATTTTTATGCGCCCAAACGGATATGCGTCCAAAGGGATATGTGCCCAATACAAAGACTTGTGGGCGCATAACACATGGACAGTTAAACGGGCGCATAACGTGCCACAGCTTAAAGGGCGCATAACATGGCATCACATGGGCGCATAGCACACCACAGTGTTGGCATATGACTTCTGTTGGCGTATAATAATCTTACAGAAGTATGTTGCCCTAAGCGCAAGCGCCACGGCAGAAGAGAAGTTCGAGCATCACAAATTAATACTCGAGACTTTATTTTTTAAAGCACGCCCTCACCCAAAATCGGGTCCTGGACTGCTGAGGACTCCACCGCAGGAGAAGAGCTACTCGACGCAGCCCCTTGCCCTTCGTAGATCTCTTGGCGGCCTTGGAAGACATGATTCTCAAAGGAAGAAGACGAAGAGTTTTCTGAAAATTTCAAAGAGAAAAAGAATAATGAACTTTCTCTCTCCTCCAGGGTCGATTTATAGGCACGGGCCACTTACTATGCTCCCACATACTCTATGCGTCCACTATGGTGTTTGCGCCCACTGCAGCCTATGCGTCCACATGAAGGACCAGCTCTCTGTATACTATGTGATTGTCTCTTGCTGACGTGGACGGCGTATAAAGGATGGACCGCTTCAAATTCTGTTTCGATGAATCTGTCAGTTCGGATTTCGAGGCAAATCTCAATAGTCGTATCTCCCTGACAGGTTGGCCAAAATACTATGCGCCCAGGGAAGAACCGTGCTATGTGCCCATTGCCGCACAAGAAGACGATCCATGCTTCTTTCAAAGTATTTCGAACTTGCTCAAGTGTCGAAAACTTTGAATGGGGTCCTGTAAAAGCATGAAAATTATCAGCAAACATAGCTCCATGCACCCAAAGCAGGACCATGCGCCCACGTAAGAACCATCGTGTCTCTTCATGTGGAAGCATAACATCATTCTAGTCTAAGAACGACTATAAAAGGGGGGCTTCTTCCCTCTTCAACAGACAGAACGGAGAGCATTTTTAAGAGCCAAATTGTCGTACTTCTTGCCAGTGAGCCGAGAGTTAACAATTTTCTTAGGTTTTCTCCTACTTTTGTAATCGGAGTGTCAACGGAGTAAAGGAGCAACTGCCGCTCGATCTCCATCGTCCCATTTTCCAGAATTCTTCTTTTTGTACTCGGGGATCCTCAGCACAGGATCACTCAGGCGTACTCGATTTGTGGTGACTTGTGCCAATAAAATAAAACGACAGCATTTTCATCTTCTTTTTTTGTGTGTGTCCACAGAGGGTTAGTGATTAGTTCAAACCTGCGAGTCCACTCGGGGCGAGGGTTTGGTATTCTATTGATCTCGTTTTCATTTGTTCATCCAGTAGTTTAGTTACGTGTAGTTGTTCTTGTATTCCAGTTCATATTCCCCTGTCAGTAGCCAAGTGTCGTTAGTCACTTGTTAGCAGTGCGGTCATAGTCTCTTTCTATGTTAAGTACCATTTGTAACACCCAGTTTTCCAGATGAGGATATTTTTTTGAATTTTTGTATTTATAATTATTATTTATTGACATTTATTTCATATTATGATTTTTGGTAATTTTTAATAATTTTTAAACTATTTAAAATAGTTTAAGTCATAACTTGTAATTTTGGTGTGCAGCTAGTGAAACCGTAGAGACTGCATGACCTAGAGCCTAACCATGTCATTAGGATAATTTAATTATCATTTTTAGCCTAGGGTTAATTTGGTCATTCTGACTTATTTGAATTATTTGGTGATTTGTTGAATTGGTGAATTTTAGGTTGACTTGACTTGTTGAGACCTAGTGAACTAGCCTAAAAGCTAATCCTAGCCATAGTGACCCTAGTCTAACTTAGGTTAACCTAAATTTAGTCATTGGAAACTAATTTTAGAATGAGAGGATTTGGTTTAGTACATTTAAGTCATGGTTCATGGTTTCATGAAATAACTTATGGCTAAATGATTTATTTTGATCATGACTTGGCCCATTGCCCATAACTAGAAGCCCTAACCCCAACCAAACCCTAAATGACCAGCCATAGGGATTTCCACCCTATATAAACACTTATTCTCTAGGGCTTGCCTCCTTCTTTCATTCATTTCAATATTGGAAAAAGAAAGGTATTGTCCCTCTTCCAAAAATCCCCATAAATCCATTTTAATTCCTTTTTAATCTTAGTTTCTTGCATTAGAACCTAATTTCCCCCTATTTTCTGAATGTGGAATTTAATCCCAGCTTTGGGACAATTTGGAGCTTTTGGCACCAAGAGGAAGAATCCCCCATTTGAAGCTTTTCCAAGCTTTTTGCACACATAGGTAAAACCCTCTAAATTATTTTATATTTCAGTTTTCTTTGCATGTAGGGCTAGATCTAGGAGTCCCCTAGGAGTCCCCAAAATTTGGGTGGAATTCGTGTCCGTTTGGTATCCGTATCGGACATGTGTCGTAGTGTAGTGTAGGTGTTTGTTGAAATGCCTCTAAGGATTTTATTTTCGATTTTTATAAAACTAAATATATGAATTTGTTGCTCTATATATGTATATTAATTTTTGTGTAGACTGAGCTAGGGTTCGTGTTGTTTTCGTATCCAAAATGGACACGTACTCGCTGCACGACACCCCGTTTGCATGCCCTGCTACCCCGTGTCCAGTTCTCACTGGACACGACACGAGACACCACCATTTTTTGTCAGAACCTAGGGGCTATGACTGACATACTACCCTCAAAGTTTCACGTGATATGATCGAGTATCGAGGGAGTTCTCGATCTCGTACGGATCACGCACACACTGTGCACGCACGAAATTGTTCACTGACACGGCTCTAAAGCCGACACGACACAATTCTAGGACACTGTGCAGGAGCATGCACGTATAGCCCTACACGTGGTGAACACGTGGGCACGATCACGAGTCGTGTCGTGCCCTGTGTCGTGTCCTAGAGCGACACACACGCGTGTACGACGCCGTGTGCCAGTGCAGTGTCTGTGTGTGTTCAAACACGATTGGACACGCCGTGTCCTATCGTGGGGACACCACAAGACTCGTGTGGCCCTATAACACCTACACTATTGTTTACCAAGCAATAAATTGTAGTATTAACTTGATTTCAGTTTCGAAATTCAAATTACCCCATTGCACTGATATACATGTTCCTGATTTTCAATTCCTGGATTTGAAATGTGTTCCCACCCATTTTTCATGATTAAAATTGACAGGTTAGATTCATATATATGCATTAGTTACTACTAAGTGGGATTTGCCTGTTAGATTTGGTTATTGTTGGGATTTTCGAATATGAGCTGACTGATACACAGTCCTGGAATAACTCCTGAACCTTCATTCCAGTTTTAAACTGAATTTTGGTATTAAATTTAGCATATTAGATTCATGTGTATTGCATCACTTAAATGTTGGTTAAGGATTGCTTTTTAGTTTGGATTTTGAATGGGTGAATGGGAATTTCAAATTGGTGTTTGGGGACATTGGGTACACTGTTAGCTTAATGTATAAACTGCCAATGCTGTGTTTGCTTCTTTGTTTTCCTTAACTGTCATTGACAGTACACACACACACATATCCTTCTATTTTTGAGAACTGAGCACAGCCCTCTACCTTTGTATCAGTCTTGATGTAGGCTTGGGATACTCCTAATAGCATGTAATGTATAGAGAGGACTGATACACAGTCTTGATTTCTGAACTTTATTCTCCACAACTAATTTTGATGACTCAAATGTATGATAGATTCAATCCATGTGTTAATTTCCCATGTTTAATCCATGAAACCGAAACCTGAACACTATGTCATGTGCACACAATGCTCTCACACACATGTATAGCTCACTGCCTACCTTCATTCACTGTATGTGTCATTTCCTGCCCATTCATGTTCAGATAACCAACTTAAATTACTGCACCTGTAGACACCACACACATTCACTGCTTTTGAGTTTCTGAGAACTTCACTGTAATGGGGTTTTTGATTGATTTCAAATGTGCAATTTCCAATATCACTGATGCCATTTCCTGTTTTCGAAACTGAGTTTAATTCCTATTTGTAAACTAAATATTGATGTTAAACTTGTCATGTTAATTTCTTACATCTGTGTTATGTGGGATATTGGGTTGGGTTAGAGTAGGAATTGTATGAGAGGGTATCATGTTGGTAAGAAGATACCTGGGAGTACCTGCTAGTGTTACCTGTGGTTGTACCTTGATGTATCAGTAAATAAAGGGACAGGAATGATCATGTGTTAGTGGTTGGTATTAGATTTCAGTTTTGGCATGGATTGGACTGCATATTACTCTTTGTAGGTATTAATATCTAGCTAAGTTAATAGTTATATATATATATATGTCTTATCTATAGGTGACTCTCAGTTTTGTTTTGAGAGATGATCGAGGTTTTCAGCTTGTAAGGGAGTGAGTTCAGGTTAAGGACTGTGAGGAGAAGAATTAAGGAATGAGTGCAAGAAGAAGGAGAGAAAAAGGAGCAACAGCAGGAGGGTGCTGCCCTGCAAGGCCTGACTTGGCACTTGTCACCTCATGGCCTTGCAGCTGCCTTGACTTGGCAGGTCCTAACAGTAACACAGAGATTGGGGGACCTCCTGCAGGCAGCAACTTGGGTGTTCCTTCAGGACAACTCCTCAGGGCCTGCACACCCATGAATGGGGTGCTAAGTGATATCCCAGTAGCCAAGTATGTTAAGGGACAAGGGGTCATTCCCAGTAGCAGTGGCATAGGCAGTAGGCTGTTGACTGTTAGGTTGATATTGAACATTTGTATTGAATGTTTAGTTGATATTGGGTATACATGTGAGTGTGGTGAGGATAAGGGTTTTAGCTTGAGAGATGATTGTGGACAGGTAAGGAAGTAGTGTATTCATATGTAAGACTAGGGAGTGAGGTAGGATGGGGTACATGGATACTATACACTATGGGGTAGGTATATGGGTTTTGAGTATGCCTATGTTGTGTTATACAAGGGTTAGAGAGTTTGGTAGCAGTTGACAAGTGATATGCACATATATATTATAGAGATAATATAGAGGTTGGGATGCATATATATATTGTAGGTATATATGTGATATATATGTATATGTTATATGTATGTGAGATAGGAGTGGCATGACATATAGTGGGTTATATGTACTATACTCTATAGATGATCATGTAGGATGTATTATTTGCATATGAGAATTGGTGGTTAGATTCTAGGATTTGATTTGGTTTTGATATCACCCTTGAAACTAGCACTAATAGTCTCTTAACCAAATAACCTAGAATAGGCCAAACAAATCAAGTTTGACCAATAGTGGACTGTTTAACTAGGATAGACTTCATTGACCTAGTTTGACTAAAGTGTTGACCATAGTTGACCCAAGTTTGACTTAGACCTAGTTTGACCTAGACAGTTGACCAGGTTTGACTTAGAGTCGACTTTGACCTAGATTGACCTAGAAATCATGTAGATTGCATCATAAACATCAATTGTCTTATTTTGAACACATTATAACCTGTACTGCTCTGTTTAGGACATTATGACTCTGGTGCAGGCATCTGATATTACACTACTCTTTTCAGAGTATCGGGCGAGTACATTCTCTGATAGTTCTCTCATTTATTTATCAATTACTGTATTTCAGTTCTAGTTAGCTGTATGTGATTCTCTGTTACAAACACGTACTGTTATTTCTGGATTCATTATACGACACACATTTATTTTCTGGCCTCTATTACTGGTATCATCATTTTCGGCTTCTATTACTGGAATCATTTACTGGAATCACCCCGGAATCATTTACTGGTATCATTATACTTGGCTGGACTCATCTGGAATCATTGTGTCGGAATTCTGGATTCACTTGCTGGGAGGGGAAATACTAGAGTAAGACATATAGACATACCCCATTTCTGGAATCACCATTTGCTGGAATCATACTAGAATGATAGCCATCCCACACCCGGCCAGGTGTGTGATGTGCCGGATTACCCATAGCCGTTTACATGTCGATCTCGGTATTTTAAAACACACTGCTAGAGTATAGGCTGGACTCACCCTGGAATCATTGATCACTAAGACTGGAATCATCCCTTACTGGATTCATCTTGTATGAGATTCATCCTGTACTGGACTTACATTGGAGTTATACTGGTCTACATTGTTGCCTGGACTTTATATCATATTACCCTGGTTCAGCTAGTTCTATTTTTATAGTCTTCATTGCTATGATTCTTCTCTTGTTTAGTATTTACTTTCCTTGCACTTTATCTGTCTTTCTTACCATCACCTGAATATATAAACTTTCATTTTCATCAATACAAATGTCTATAACTGCTTTATAGTTCTCTGTCATTTACTTGGGTTTTCTAGATGAGATGTGCTCATTCCTGTCCTGACTGGACCTGTTGAAAATTTTACAGATGATTGCCCTGAGGACATATGCCCTACATTTTACTGAGGAGATGGCTTAGCTACCTATGGCCCGACACTCAGGAGTGATCAGGAGTTTAGCTAGACTGTCTTGTTTTGGTTTTTATGTTTAGAACTGGTGTTTTACATAGAATTTGAGACTTGAGATGTATTTAAGATTGTTTGAGTTTGTTGTTATTTTATTAGTAGTTTTGTTGTCTTCAATTTCTTAGTTATATTCGGTGTTATCTTATCGTGCTTAGACTGTGATTGAGTTACACCATATCTTATACTTGTCCTCCGTTCGGAGTTGATCATGATGAGTATATTATATACTGCATGAGTTGATGGTTAGTTAGAGACTTAGAACAGCGTTCTACCGCCGACACTGCGGCGTAGGCTGGGCGTTGTTACGTACTCGTACCCTCACAGTGGGTGCGGGTCGTGACACCATTTCTTGTTGTATCCTGTTTATATTATTACGCATGATTAAACTACTAGATAGGCATGTTTTTATGTATCTTGCTATGTCCCTTGAGGACCTGATGATCTCTTCAGGTTTAGCGACTGCATGGAGTTAGTTAGCAGAGCGGGATGGTAGATGATTGTGACGCATGATTCAGGTATTTGCCAGTGATATTACATTGTTATCCTTTCGTGCTTTACATTCCTTATCATGAGATATCCTGCTTATTGATTCACTTTAGAGACTCTTGTTATATTTTTTGAGTCTTATCGGACATATATGCTAGTGGGCTGCAGACCACGACCCATAGTATTCATTCATGTTTCGTACACTTATTGTGGATTTGAGATATAGATTGGTTTGCCATGATTTGGCAATTTACCATGCTCTTGACAGCGTTTACGTATTCGAGTCAGGCTGGAGTCCGCTTGATGCGTAGCTGGCTTGCTCACGAGCTCGCGTCCGAAAAAATGGTTGTGGGTCGTGACATCGTTTACCTATATCGGACCGAATCATAGGATAGTGTCTTATCATGGGCTGGTATGCCATCCGTTGTTCATGATTGGTTATAGATATGATTTACTGATTAATGACTGGATATTAGACTATGTTGTGATCCAGGTTGTGCATTCTATTCAGTTCATATTATGCAATATTATTTTTGCATCTTGCTACGTCCCTTTGAGGACCTAGTGATCTCTCCAGGTATTTGCTGAGCAGTTAGTACATAGTAGCTGGCAGGTGCTGCGTACTGCACTGAGGTTTCAAGTATATATATATATATATATATATATATATTCTCTGGTATTTCCATTTACTCTTCCATGTATACATTTTATCTTTATTTGATTCACACTGCTGTGTAGCCTATTGTTTACAAGCTTATTCCTTTTTCGAGCTTGTTCGAACATGTATACTACTGGGTGGCCAACTTTAATATATTATATTCATTTTTGAAAAAATTTTCATTATTGGGGATTGAGATATAGTTAGTCATGTTAGTAAACCTGACAACATAGTATATCTGGGGTAAGTCCATTAAATTAGAAACTTATCCAAGATCGTGTTAGCTGGCATGCTTGCGTCTTAAGTTTCTGTGTATCTTAGAACTGGGGTATGACACCTCGGTTTATAAAACATCAAGTCAAGGGGGTGATGGGGCTTCTTCATCCTCTTCATCTAAAGGAGGTCTGCAAGCCTCTCAACTGAAAGGAGAATATCAAGGAACTCGTTCTCAATCCAAACATTCCTCTGACATCCCTCAAGGACGTAGTAGTGATGTTCATCTGACTTGGTTAGTGGCATCCCTGTTTTTGATGATTCTACATCTTACTCAGAGAACAATGTACGCCAGGACGTAAAAATAGTATTTTAGGTGTTCTTACAACTAATGTACCTCTTCAGTCAGTCACCAGTAGCACTGTCCATCCAGCAGTCCACATACAACATGTACCTATGTGACTGGTAATGAAGAAAGGAGCAGCAGTGAATGACATCGGATAGAGGCTCTTAAGAATATGTTGCAAGGAGTCATGACAATGATGCAGCAAATGCAAGCTATGATAAACAATCAGGCAACGATAGTTCAACCTCAAACTACAACACCTAGTATCCAAGATAAAGTTTGAATGGCTGCAAACCTAGTTAGTTCCCAATGGTTTGAAGTGTTTCTATTCCAATGATGCATCACACACACACAAAACCGTCACTCAATCAACTTCTTTACATCAAACAGTCAATAGTCAAGAAGCTATTCAAGGCATTAGTGCTCGATTAGATTTCATGAGTTCAAAAGAAGAGCTTCACAGCTTGGGGGTGTCCCGACCCTATCCTCCATAATGGAATGATGTAACATCCTTCCAAAATACGTAGGACCAGGACATATAAACATCCCAGCTACGTATCATGTGGACTATAGTCCTACTCAAATAAGTATAAGCTGTCTAGAGGTCCAGTCTAATTATAACTAGCAAGTCCAACTATATCTCAATCCACATGATATCATCTCAAAGGAGAACCAAGTGTACCAGTGCTGATCAAACAGTAATACAACTATTCCACAAGAATAAAAATACCAAAAAAGGTAATATATATTAAAGTTGGCCAGTCTTTAATGCATCTGTCCGAACAAGCTCATTACAAAAATAAAGCTTGTGAAATTAGACTATATCAGCAGAGTAAGTTATGGAAAATTAAATGTAATGTCGGATGAATATAATAAAGACATCAACCAATATATACCTGAATCATGAAGTTGCAACCAACAATCACCATCTAACCTATAAAGCGAGCTAGCATTAACCTGGAGAGATCACCAGGTCCTCAGGTGACATAGCAAGATACATAATAACATGCATACTATGACAATAAATAACATGCATGAAAACACAAAAAATAATAAAAGAAAATAAAGACTGAAGAATATACAGTACAAAAATGAAAACGCAGAGAATGTGGCATGCCGTCAAGAATCGTGCTAATAAACGTGACTACGAGTAAATGAGGATAAACTGCAACTCGGTGGCGCTAACAACAATTTAGATTGTAGCCTGTTGGTTGCTAACGACCTACAATGTCACGCCCCGCTCCCATAGGAGCGATCGTCCTCGCTAAGGCGTGATGCCGTACGAACCTAGATTGCGCTCGTGCAAGGCGGATTCCATAACGGCCGATTTCAGCGGCTGCGACGGGATCGTCGCACAGAAGTTCCAAGCAGAGACATTGAATAATAGCAGCAAAAAATTAGAACGAAACACAAGTTACTCAAAAGATGATCTTTGTTGATATTGAAACAAAGGTTACAATGTGCGCAAGCCATGATTCCAAGTCTCTCGTGCTCACTTTTCTCTCATTATACAAGTCACTCTGCTCTCTCTCATCTCTCGATTACAATGCTTGAGCCAGCAGATGCTTTGGAAGGCGACGTCCATACATTATGTCCCGTATAAGTCTTGACTCTATGCGGTCGTACGCTTTGAATCGCCAAGGAACTCCGTGCCTCGACGCATCCAAGCGAGCTCTGCGCCATGAGCTTCTACCTGTGCCTGCACATAAAAACTATGCGGGTGTCAGTACTCAACTGTACTGGTGGAATGACCTCCTCGTCCATCCATACAAAACCGACACGTTGACTTACTTTTGTACAACATAGTCCCTTTAAGATTGTCTTTCTACTCTTGCCTTAGGATCAGTTTTAGGACCGACGCCTTAGCCTATTCTGTGTCTCTAGACCATCTCGTGCTTTGCACCAACAACGTTAACCTATCGAGTCGTGTTTGCCTTACGGCTTAAAATCAGAGACGCAACTACGCGATGAGGCTCCATCTCCGTGTGACCGTGCTACAAACCCTTGCTGAGGCCATGCCTCGCAACTCAGTGAGACTTAACCATATCGCCGCCTCGCGGCCCTTGCCGTAAAGCGGCCCTTGCTACTTTGATCCTCAATTGACCCAATCGAAACTTGTAAACTTAGTGTCACTTAACCAACTTGCCTTGCGACGATTCCTGACTTAAACTCGAACAACTCAAACCCAACTTTTGTAACTCATATGTCAACACTTGAGACTCGACGCCACTTCTCGTGCTGAAGCACGACCCCTATGTTGAAACCCAATCTTAGGCCCAAACTTTGTGTTCTAACTGTACACACATTCAACTCGACTCAATCCAAAGGCATACACGCCGATAGCCGCTATTTGTCGACATCTATATGAACTTTGCCACTAGCATCACAAGCTATCCTGCGACGTATAGCTTTGTTAAATCGGGGACCTTTTAACGCAAGTAGCTAGCTCCATTGCAAGCCTCCGCTTTAACCCGTACTAAAACCTTATGCACGACTATACCCTATTTTCTCCTAGGCCGAGTCGGTCCCATGGCCCAGGGTTACCGTTCGAAGAAACATCGCCCTTGTCGACAAGTTGTCATTGACCATGCAAGACTCGACTCAAACTGACGTCTCACACAGTCATCCTTCTTTTAATGTTACCCTCTCTTTCAAAACTATGTTCAAGACTTCTATCCTTGAGATCCCTCGACGACCCACGGTTGCGAGCCTTCTCCCTTGATGCCATATCCTTTTTACTCAACTTAGGAATGACCATTTGACTGCCCTTTTTCTAAACTCGACTTGAAACCTACCGTAGCTCGTGCCATAAACACTAAGTATGTGCATTGTGCCTTAAGCCAACCGTGTTCTATGCAACACTACCGTCCGAGTCATGCTTTATATGACGGACCTTGAGATCGTGGGACTTCGTAGCTATACCCAGCCGTAGAACTCGTGGGACCGAGCTAGCTACTACTCCAATAGCCTAACATGACTTGCCTAACTTAACTTTGCAACAACTTGACGAGCAAAGGCTGCGTCAAGCTTTGCCTTGATGGAACGTATCGTGCACGCGTTCGACTTTGAACGACCAAGTCATTTGGGTGCGCCTAGACTTATGTCATAATCCACTCAACACAACTTAACTCATGGGCAAGCCAAGGCTATGCCAAGCCTTGGACGATGGGAAGCATTCATGCGGGCGACACCTATGACTTAGGCTAATTCATAGTTTATGTCGAAGACCAACTTTTTTTCTCCTAAACCACGGGACGAAGGACCGAGTGTCATTTTCAAAGCACGCCGTGCACCAACTCTAAGCCAACCGTTGGACCTTTCCATATTCTAACTCAATTCGACCCTTCGGGATTACTTCCTTTAGCTATGTGGATTCGTCTCTTTTATTATCAAGCCTACTTGTGCAAGTTAAAAATATGCAATTTATTATGTGAAGGCTAAGATGAGGCAAGTTCACTGAAACTACCCCACCTGAGCGAACGATCGCCTCGACCGAGCGATGACTTCGAGCAGCCGTCGCAAGGCTAAGTCCGAACGCCGTCGGCATTTCGATTCCTTCGATTGACTGAGCAGGACGGGGCACTACATCATACACCACTCAGAAAAATTTTCGTCCTCGAAACTAACTGAGTACTTACTTATTGACTTATCACTTTACTCAACATTCAAGAACTCTCGCACACACTACGCCTATGCATTTTCTCAATCCGAGCCACGCTCGTACTACCCTCAATCTTTTCTTTGAAATACTATTTCAAAATCCTCAACCCCTTTCCATTCCTCTAGTCTCACTTGATTCAACGTATCACTTAGTTGGATCGTGCACATATTCTAGGCATCCCCAAAATACATACATTTCAGCCAAGCCTCGTGATAGAGAATCCGCCATCACCACTCGAGTCGGATCGTGCATATATTCGGACGTCCCTGATATACATGTATGTCAACCGATACTCGCGAGTGGTGCCTCCACAATTCCTACCACTTCGCACTCGGACGTCTGCCTAACCGCTAGGCTATGTCTTTCCGTCAGTATTCGAATCATAGTTCCCAAACAACAATATCAATACTAACCCCATCCTAAGGTCAAACCAAATTGATAGTATAGGGTTTTCTATCCAAGATCTCATCACTCCAATTTCTAAACTTTGAGCATAGATTTCCTATACACATCCGAACGTTCGTCGCACCGGGTCCGAGTCATTCAGCAAAATAATCCTACGTAACTCGCATTCAACCAATCCTTGACATGAACATATCGCTCGTTCATCAAGCCATTTCGCATAGTCTATCTCTTCGAACACATTCGACACTATCCGTCTATCAATCTTTCCAAGTCAAGCACGCTACAACACAATCTATCGCTAAACCATAATTCACATTTTACATTTCTTAAGTCATTCATCCCAATTCACATATTCGATTGTGAGGTCGTCTAACTTAACAATATGTTGCGCCCCAATCTCACGTGAGTCAGATTATCTACGGTGGGCATGAATCACCATGCATGCTCCTGCGAAATGATCATCCTCATCGGGACATAACTCTTGTTTTGTGTCTAGACTAATTCATTCTTGATACGTGGATTGGATATATTCAATCCTCAAGTTTACTTAATCATCAATCGCAAGTCCAAACATCCTCGAATTTTCTCTCGCGTCAAACCAACAAGTCGAGACAATCAAAGTTGCCGCATCCTGATTTTCTGAGTTCGATCATTCCCGCTACATGAATCACCATGTCAGCATTCATGCGAAACGATCGCCCCAAATCCGACACGACCCATGTGCGAGGCTGGAGTTGCGCTCGCGCAAGACAAAAATGTCGACGTTGTGGTTATCCACGTAACCCTCAAGACACAATCATTTTCATCCAATATTTATCTCAATCAAAATCCTAAGTATGGCATCCAACCGAACAACAACACTTGCACGATCGTCATTCGCCGAGTCAGAGTACCCCTGAGTTATCGCATATCGATCTTTGATACGCCTCAATACCATCGATGATATGCGTAACCTGACGATATTACTTTGCAACCAATTTCGAATCGTACGAATGATGCTATCATCCAACTGGATAATCTCCTCAACATTCAAGTTTAAGTTCGATCATTATCCCTCGAATCGTTCACAACATCAATTCGTTCAAATCTGAAATCACGTATATTCTTCCGTCTATCTTAAGTCATCGACCAATGCATTTCCTCAATTCGCATTGTTCCTTTGTTAACTCAATTATCGAGCAACATTCAATCCAATCCTTAGAGTCATTCGCGTAACTTCAAAATCAAACCTTTCATGCACGCTATCTACCTGTCGTGCTAACTTTTCGTATACAATCCGTATCAATTTCTTCGATCAAGTCATCCGTTCACTACACTTTAACTTTTTCCATGATTTAATTCATCTATTCAATCATCTTTGCGTTTCATACTTGAGCAATCCTCAGTCCCGTGCACGTTCTGTGTGCGTCAATTTATTCTTTTTGTTCAAATCAACTTATCAAACTTCAAGACAGCAACTCACTCAACCGCACTCGATCTAAGGCTTTGTATACGTGCGACGCTTGCGGATAGACTCACCGACACCCCGAATCGTCAATCGATCGATCGACATCCCTGAAGCTATCGCATACACCACTCAGGGATGAAGTCATTCAATAAATCCTCAAACTATCATTCAAATCAAAATTGACTTCTTTAACTTTTTCGTTCGAACCATTCCTCGAATTCCAAACATGCTCATCTATATCGTACCGACGATATCGTCGCTCGATAGCACCCCTATCGATAGTCATCTCACTTTACTCAATCGAGTCCAACTCATTCTCGTCCGACACAATTCGATTCCCGCACTCGACTTTTCTAAGGTCGATGCAACTTTGGTGTATATGTCCAGTCCGACTTAGCCAACCGTGCTTACGCAAACCATCTTTTTGTTTCTTTATCAAAAACTATTCTCCTGTGTTTTGCAAATTATTTAGACTCATTGTATGGACATCCTATAGGACATTTGAGAGAGAGGGCACCAATGATAACAACTTGCGGAAGCAACAGAGTTTGCAGAAATATCGAAGTTAAAGAATTCAATCGAAAGTCCAAGGACATAAAGCCGTACTGTGAAACCATTATGTCATGCCCCGCTCCTGTAGGAGCGATCGTCCTCGCTAAGACGTGATGCCGCACGAGCCTAGATTGCGCCCGTGCAAGGCGGGTTCTATAACGGCCGATTTCAGCGGCTGCGACGGGATCGTCACACAGAAGTCCCAAGCAGAGACATTGAATAATAGCAGCGAAAAATTAGAATGAAACACAAGTTACTCAAAAGATGATCTTTATTGATATTTAAACAAAGGTTACAATAGGCGCAAGCCATGATTATAAGTCTCTCGTGCTCACTTTTCTCTCATTATACAAGTCACTCTGCTCTTTCTCATCTCTCGATTACAATGCTTGAGCCAGCGGATGCTTCGGAAGGCGACGTCTATACATTATGTCCCGTATAAGTCTTGACTCCATGCGGCCGCACGCTTTGAATCGCCAAGGAACTTCGTGCCTCGACGCATCCAAGCGAGCTTTGCACCACGAGCTTCTACCTGTGCCTGCACATGAAAACAATGTGGGTGTCAGTACTCAACTGTACTGGTGGAATGAGCTCCTCGCCCACCCATACAAAACCGACACGTTGATTTACTTTTGTACAACATAGTCCCTTTATGATTGTCTTTCTACTCTTGCCTTAGGATCAGTTTTAGGACTGACGCCTTGGCCTATTCTGTGTCTCTAGACCATCCCGTGCTTTGTACCAACAACGTTAACTCAACAACGTTAACCTATCGAGTCGTGTTTGCCTTACGGCTTAAAATCAGAGACGTAACTATGCGATGAGGCTCCATTTCCGTGTGACCGTGCTACAAATCCTTGTTGAGGCCGTGCCTCGCAACTCAGCGAGACTTAACCATATTGTCGCCTCGCGGCCCTTGCCGCAAAGCGGCCTTTGCTACTTTGATCATCAACTGACCCAATCGAGACTTGTGAACTTAGTTTCACTTAACCAACTTGCCTTGCGGCGATTCTTGACTTAAACTCGAACAACTCAAACCCAACTTTTGTAACTCACATGTCAACACTTGAGACTCGACGCCACATCTCGTGCTGAAGCACGACGCTTATGTTGAAACCCAATCTTAGGCCCAAACTTTGTGTGCTAACTGTACACACATTCAACTCGACTCAATCCAAAGGCATACACGCGGATAGCTGCTATTTGCCGACATCTATATGAACTTGGCCACTAGCATCACAAGCTATCCTGCGATGTATAGCTTTGTTAAATCGGGGACCTTTCAACGCAAGTAGCTATCTCCGTTGCAAGCCCCCGCTTTAACTCGTGCTAAAACCTTATGCACGACTATACCCTGTTTCCTCGTAGGCCGAGTCGGACCCATGGCTCAGGGTTGCCGCTCAAGGAAACATCGCCCTTGTCGACAAGTTGTCCATGACCATGCAAGACTCGACTCAAACTGACGTCTCACACAGTCATCCTTCTTTCAGTGTTACCCTCTCTTTCAAAACTATGTTCAAGACTTCTATCCTTGAGATCCCTCGACGACCCACGGTCGCGAGCCTTCTCCCTTGATGCCATATCATTTTTACTCAACTTAGGCATGACCATTTGATAGCTCTTTTTCTAAACTCGATTTGAAACCCACCGTAACTCATGCCATAAACACTAAGTCCGTGCATTGTGCCTTAAGCCAGCTGTGTTCTATGCAACACTCCCGTCTGAGTCATACTTTATATGACGGGCCTTGAGATCGTGGAACTTCGTAGCTATACCCAGTCGTAGAACTCGTGGGACCGTACTTGCTACTACTCCGGTAGCCTAACATGACTTGCCTAACTTAACATTGCAACAACTTGACGAGCAAAGGCTGCGTCAAGCTTTGCCTTGATGGAACGTGTCGTGCACGCATTCGACTTTGAACGACCAAGTCATTTGGGTGCGCCTAGACTTATGTCACAAGCCGCTCAACGCAACTTAACTCATGGGCAAGCCAAGGCTATGCCAAGCCTTGGACGATGGGACCGTGCATCCTTTATGAAGCATTCATGCGGGCGACGCCTATGACTTAGGCTAATTCATAGTTTATGTCGAAGGCCAACTTTTCTTCTCCCAAGCCATGGGACGAAGGACCGAATATCATTTTCAAAGTACGCCGTGCACCAACTCTAAGCCAACCGTTGGACCTTTCCATATTCTAACTCAATTCGACCCTTCGGGATTACTTCCTTTAGCTATGTAGATTCGTCTCTTTTATTATCAAGCCTACTTGTGCAAGTTGAAAACATGCGATTTATTATGTGAAGGCTAAGATAAGGCAAGTTCACCGAAACTACCCCACCTGAGCGAGCGGTCGCCTCGACCGAGCGATATCTTTGAGCAGCCATCGCAAGGCTAAGTCCGAACGCCGTTAGCGTTTTGATTCCTCCGATTGACTGAGCGAGATTGGGCACTACATCATAAACAACTCAGAAAAAGTTTCGTCCTCGAAACTAACTGAGTACTTACTTATTGACTTATCACTTTACTCAAAATTCAAGAACTCTCGCACACACTACGCCTATGCGTTTTCTCAATCTGGGCCAGGCTCGCACTACCCTATATGGAATAAATAAAACTAATGCACGTACACATATAGTAAAGGTAAAAAAGAATGACATGAACAAGAGAAGCTGGTCATCAAGTAAGACAGAAGAGAAACAACAACATAAAAATTGCATAAAAATACTATACAGTTCGGGAAGGTATACTTGTGTGTCATCCAAGTCCCCGCTGATTTATCAGTTCCAAACCTACCAAGAATCCACATAGAATAGAAGAATTATTTAGCATTCTAGTTTCACATGGGACACATGGGTTTCCTAAGCGACATGTCTACATGCTTTTAGGATTTCTAGACCTAGTTTTGTAATTTTGACTTTCGAAATTCAAGGATATGTCCTACTTCAAGGGCATGCGTATAAATCATATAAAATGAAAAAATAGTGATTTTAATATAATTTATATGAAATTAACCTTTGAATACAAATTTTAGAATTCTAAGAAGAAAATTATGCCAAGTTGACTCTATATCAAATAGTCTACCCGAAACTTGTCTGAACTATCACCAAACTTCCAATATTACTTAAATGCATAAATAACATTTTAAAACTTAATTATACTAATTATTTCTTAGAAAATAAACTTATATTCAATTGTCAAATCAACTCCTAAATTTTAGGTATTCTATGTCAGCAACTTACCCGAAAGGCTAGTACATTGACCCTTATTTTTGTTGTTCAGATTTAAGGTGATAAAATCATGAAAATATTTAAAAAAATATTTTTTATATAGTAATAACCTTCATTAAATTTAGTCTTAATAAATTCTAACAATTTCCAAGAATTTTGCATCAAGGGTCCTCAAAACTAGTTCTATTGTAACACGATTTCTCAACAACCCAACATACAAACTTTATACATGAAAAATATGGAATAAAAGAGATCACAATATAAACTTTATGATATTAATCTCTAGTTTTTTACAGATTTACTAACATCGAATTTGAGAAGTTAAAAACATAGAATTTTTACTGAAATCCTTTACTAGAAGAGTTGTGAGTGCTCCTCCTTATATAAGAACCGAACTTTCTTGATAGGTTTGAAGGTGACGGCAAGGGTTCTTGAAAGTTGGATGGTAAAGATGGTGCTTCTAGAGTTGTTTTGAGAAGTTTGGATGGAAATGGGGATATAGAGGATGGGTTTTGTGATGGAGGAAGAGGTAGTTGATGTGAAGGAGGGAGATACATGGTTGTGGAGGCTAAGGGGTGTCGAAATTTTGAGAGGGATGGGTTTTGTGTTTTGGTGATGGTTGGATATATATATATGGGTTTAAAAGATTGGTTCTATATACATATTTATATTTAAATATTTAGGATTGCATATTTGAGGGGGAAGGGAGAAGAAAACACACGTATAGGAGAAGAGGAAAAAGGGGTCGGGCAGAGAGATTTATTTGGTTGGTTTTTTTAAGAAAGTAGGTAGTTTGTTAGGGTTGTTAGTTAGTTAGCAATTCATTTAAATAGTTTTGATGTATGAAACTCTCTATTATATATAAATATCAATCTAAAAATCTGAATATATATATATATATATATATATATATATATATATATATATATAAAACCAGAATTTTATTGAAGAAATAGGCACAAAATGTCGAAGCCTATATAAGTAAGCGCACTAACGCGACCAAAGGACTGAAAGCGAAAAGTGCGATACGCCCAAGCAAAAGGGAGGGGAGGGCGGCCTAAGCCAGGGTCTCCCAGAACGAGTTGGAGACGTAAGAGCAGCGCCTCCTGACGTTGAAGCATTATCTGATGACCTCTCTGTACAGCTGAGGAGGTGGAGTTGGCGCCCTTTATATCAAAATTTGTTCATATTTTTCCAAAGAACCCAAATGCCAACGGCTGCTACGATCTGATGCCCATGGAGCAGCTCCAGAAGTCCAGGAGATCGTAGAAGCCCCCGGTCGGTTGAACCATAGTAAGACTATTGTGAAGCTTGGACCATGTGCCTGCAGCCAGTTCCTCCAAAAGAAGGATGTGTTATGCTGATTCCGTCTTGTGCTCCTCGCAACAGTAGCATCTGGAAGCGAGGCTGAATCCCAATGATTCGATGATGTCATCCGTAGGGATCTTTCGACGAAGAGCACGCCAGATGAGAATAGACCATTTGATGGGAATGCATGCCTGTCAAAATTTGGCATAAACGATATTCGGCACCCTGCTACCTCTGACTACGTGTCTGCCGGAAGCTAAAGTGAATGTCCCACTCGGGTTAGGGGACCATCTCCAAGTGTCAGACGTGTCGGTAATCTGCAGATTCGTAGCAAGAAGACTGGTTGCCACATGTTGGCCAAGCCAATCTTTGACCTTCCTCCAATTCCATCCGGAACTGCCCTCCCATAGGTCTCTAATTGCGCACCCCTGCGGAGTTAGAATGTTGGGACATATGATATCTTCTCCTAACCACCACTCCAAACAGGCCGGGGAGCGGCCGTCACCCAACTGGAGACGAATAAGAGGTTCAGCAGTGATGCAGCCCCGAGTTATACGACGCCACGATGGCGAGGATAAGTTGTTAGTGCTCGCTTTCGACTGATGGGAGAATCTGGAGTACCTAGCTCTCATGAACTTCGTCCATAGGTCTCGGGGCGCACTTCCACCATAACTTAATGGAACAGGCATCCACGATGTGGGCAAGTCTGCAGAAGCCCAGACCACCTACTCTAGTGGGTTTGGCTATCGTCTCCCAACCGGCCCAGTGATGTTTGTCTTTGCCGTCGCTATGTCCCCAGAAGAACTTGGCGAAGAGGGATTCGAGAGAGTGGAGCACCTTCATGGGGGGGAGCAAACGTCCAGAATGTACATCGGGATGGACGATAGAACGTGTTTGATGAGGATCGTTTTGTCTCCTGGGGATAAGCTTGCGTCGTGCCATCCTGCGATAAGTTTGCGGATCTTGTCTGCGAGGTGCTCATATTTGCCGGAGTTGGCCTTACCGTACACCAGCGGGCACACGAGGTAAAGGAAGGGGGTAGGCCATGATGAAGTAGGTCATGTTGGCGAGCAGGGTTGAGCAGGTTCTGTCAGCTTTGTGATGTGTGTAGATGACGCTTTTGTTGTTGTTAACACGCTGACCAGAGCAGTTAGTGTATCTGGTGATTGTACTCAAGACGACCTCGATCGATCCGCTGTCTCCAGAGAAGAAGATGAGGATATCGTCAGCGTAGGCCAGGTGAGTGATAAGTGGGCATCCGGTGGTGGTATGGAAGTGGTTGAAGCCGGCCATTCTGGCATACTATTGAGGCTTTTGCTGAGGGCTTTGGCCGTGATGATGAAAATGGTGGAAAAGAGCGGATCCCCATGTCTAACCCCACAAGTTGAACGAAAGAATCCCGCGGCCTGGCCGTTAATAACGGTAGAGAACCACGCATTATTGATAGATCTGAAGACGATGTCAATCCATGTTTCGGAGAAGCCAAAGGCCCTGAATACCCAGATCATGAATTGCCAGTCCAGACGGTCGTATGCTTTTTCCATGTCAAGTTTGATGGCCACGTGCCCCCCCTCGACGGGAACTTCATGCACGTGATCATCTCTTGTGCATGGAGGATGTTGTTTGTTATATTGCGGCCTTTAACAAACCCGCTTTGCTCTTCAGAAATGATCTTGGGGAGAAGATCGGACATACGATTGGCGACTATCTCGGATATGATCTTGTTGGTGAAGGTGCAGAGGCTGATCGGACGGAAGTCTTTAAAGGTTTCCGAATTGTCTTTCTTGGAGATGAGGATGATGTTGGAGCAGGAAATCGAATTGGAGTATCTGGCCCCTTGGAGAAAGGCAATAGTGGCTTCGACTAAGTCTGTTTTAATGGTGTCCCAGCAAGCTCTGAAGAAGACACCGTTAAACCCGTCCGGTCCTGGGGCTCTGTGCTCATTAATGGACCAGACCGCAGCTTTGACCTCCTCCTCTGAAGTGGTGGCCAGCAGGGTCTCGTTGTCGTTATCGCTAATGAGGGAAGGGATAACCGACAATAGCGTTACGTCTTTAACGACCAGCTATTTGGTGAATAGGTTGGAGTATAAGTTCACGGTCGCGGCCTGAATTTCTACCTGGTCGTCGACCAGGTTGCCATTGTCGTCGAAAATTCGTTGTAATTTTAATTTATTCCTGCATCCTTTTATGCACGCATGAAAGAACTTGGAATTACGGTCACCGTCGGTCTCCCAGGTCAATCTGGCTTTTTGCTTCCAGAATTCGTTCTCCTGTCTCAGCCTAGATTTAAGAAGAGCTCTGACGAGGTTCAGGGATGCGCGGGCCTCCGAGGAATTATTAATGGCAAATGTGTACTCCGTGAGGGTGACGTCGTCCTCCGTCTCTCCTATAGCCTGGAAGATATCGCCGTATGCCTCTTTGCTCCATGACGATAGGACCTTACGAGTGGCTTTTAGCTTAGACACCATCCGGGCCATAGGGTCAATGACCGAGACGGAATTCCAAGCCGAAGCAACGGTATTCTGGAAATGTGGGTGATGACGCCAAAAGTTGAGGAAGCAAAAATCTTTCTTGTTGCCGGTATGATTGTTGCTGATCTAGACAAGAAGAGGGGAGTGATCCGATTCAGTAGAATTGAGATAAGAGAGATTAGTGATCGGGCCCATGTCGAACCAGCCTTCGTTGATCATCGCTCGGTCTAAGCGGAAGTACTGTCGCCGGTGACCCTCCTGCATGTTGCACCAGGTGAATGCACTACCGAGGAACGGAATTGGGGTGAGGTTCCCGTAAAAGGTAAAGTTGTTGAAATCATCCATCGCTGGTTTGGGTGGAGGGCGGCCACCGGACTTCTCCTCTCTGCAAGACACCGTGTTGAAATCTCCGATGCAAAGCCACGGAAGCCCCTGCGGATGAACCCTAGAAGGTCTGCCCAGAGTAATCTGCGCTCGGGGATGTCGCAACTGCCATGGACGACGGAGAGGACGGAACGGGACTTGAGGGCCGGGTGTTCAACCCAACAAGTAAGAGCCTGGGAAGAGTCATGGATGATGCCAAATTGGAATTCTTGAGCAAGAAAAAGCCAGATGTCGTTGCCGCCAGCGATGGTATGCGGGAAACCTAGCTTAAGTTGGATGGCTTTTAATCTGTTTTTAGGAATTTTTGGTTCAATAATGATTAAGAGGTCTATGCGATAAATCTTCTTGAGGCTGAAAATTCTGTTCATCGTCGGTTTGTTGTCGAGCCCCCTCACATTTCAGGAGATGATGTTAAGCATCGGATGGAGAAATGGGATGGGGTTGATTGTGCCTCGTGGCGGACCTGGTAGTCCTTGCCGTCATCAGCTTTTGATTGTTATTCTTCTTCTTGGATGAGGTTTTTTTGGTTAGTACGCTAATGGGCACATTGCTTCCGGAATCTTTGTTTGATCGACCTTGATCGCTGCTTCTATCAACGTTAGCGTTGGTGATAGGTGAGTCGTTGTCCTGATCTTCCAGGGTACAAAAGGGTTTGCCACGGTCCAGAAACCCTGCTTCCTTGGCTTGCCAAAATCTGTCGGTTAAGATGTGGCTAAGAGTGGTTTGAGCGTCCTTTGGGAGAGTGGGAGGACGTCCAGTAGGCTCTGGGTCTGCCCGGAGTTTCACAAACTGCTCTGAGCTGCTCATCGACGAGTCCTCTCCAGGTTGTTGAGATCGGTTGACAGGTGGTTGGGTGGAGTGAGAGGCCTCGTGGGGGAGTGGTATGGTGATCTCAGGTTGGTTGGGGGGTTGGATGATGAGGGCGTTGTCAGCGTTTGGGTGGTGTGTGAGGCCGCTGAGCTTGGAGGAATCTTGTTGGCCGGTGGTGGTGGGAGGGGGCTCACTGTAGTCATTTTGTGCGTCTTTGTAGGGGGTGCCTGAGAGGAGTTCGAACGAATTATGGAAAGCGAGTGTGGAGGGATTGAAAGGGACGATAGTATGGCTGGTTGTTGCGGTCGTCTGAGGGTGAGGGTGTGTCTAACCTTCGATATGAGGGAGGGGGTCGAGATTTGATTTATGGATGATAAAGGCGGGGTCTCTTTGAGTAGTGGGCGCGCGTGGGGTGTACGGGATTTTCTTCTTTATTTCGGGGTTAGCACGGAAGCAGTACTGAATTAGGTGACCGCTCATCTAACAGTGTTTGTAAAAGGTGATTTTGTTGTCGTAAACTAACTGCTGTCTGTGAGTTATATCCCCGAGCTCGATCTCTATAAGTTTGGGGGGGTCGTTCGCAAGGTCTAACTCCACACATATCTTTGCGTAGTTGTACTTGGAGAGGTTGCGAGTTTCTTCTGCAATGGCTACCAGGGTCCTGAAGGAGCTGGCAATCCGTTTAAGGGCAGCTGCAGGGAAGCAGACCAGGGGAAGGTTGGAAAGGGTGATCCAAGCTGAAATGATTGTTGAGTCAATTTTTGGGTTGAATACGGGGACCATTTGACCACTTTAGCGATCTGCGCTTCCATTCTGGCTGTGCCCTTGGCCCGGGCTATCGGATAGTCCGAGTCGGATGATAGGTGTAGGAGCATATGCTTGGGGTCGAGTTGAGTTACCTGGAAGGCTGCGGAGAGGCTCCACTCAGCGACCGTTGTCGAGGCAATGGAGATCTTCGGGTAACCGGAACCAAATTTGAGCACGAACGACTTGGAGAAGGAGGAGGATATGGAAGAGATCTCCGACGCGGCAAAGGGGACCCGGATGGGATCGCTGTCAGATGGAGGCGGGAACTCTAAGTCCGAAAGCTGGATCTCTACTGTCGCCGATGAAGATCGCTTCCCCCGATCAGGCCTTAAGGACTCGGCGTAGGAGACGCCGGGAGGGGCCACGGGACTTGGGAGGGTGGGGAAGGATGAATGTCAGCGGGAATCGGCTTCTGCGACCGCGATGAAGAGGGAGCAAGGATCGACGCTTGGAGCGAGGTGGGGGCATTGGGGGGCTCCAGGTTGTGCCAACCCGGGAGAGCTGCACCGGGTTGTGGTCGGACAGGAAATGGCACCAGATTGTGCCAACTCGGCGAAGTCCCCGGGTTACACGAACCCAAGTTGCGCCAATAGGCTGGGGGAAGGGGCCCCGGGATGCGCCAAGAGGCTAGGGAAGGAAGCCCCAAGATGCGCCAAGAGGCAAGAGGGAGAGACCCATGTGCCAAGAGGCTAGGGGAAGAATTCCCAGGTTGCGCCATGAGGCAGGAGAAAAACTCCTCAGATTGCGCCAAAAGGCAACAAGGGGGTGCGCCAAAATACCGCACACTGGAGGCCTGCGCCTGAGGAGCGCAAGGCAGGGTCCCGAACCCAAAAGGGAGGCTGCGCCAGGGTCTTGGACGTTCACTAAAGAGGGGCCTCTACCCAAGGGGGGCACGTCGTCCCCCGAACTCGTTGAGAGAGGGGGAGGAGCGCGTAAACTGTGCTACTCGATAACCTGTTCCAAAGGTTGGACTGCGCCAAGAACTGGCACTGCTCCCAAAGCGGGTCTGTTGCCAGAGGGAGCCACGTGCTCCCCTGCTCCCGAGGACGGGAGTAAATTCGAAATCGGTTCGAGCCACGAGGAGAGCGGTGGGGAGTCAGAGGAAGAGCAGGAAAAGCGGTGCTCCGATCGGTAGCCGCCGGACCCGCAGCCTGGGCGGAGTCCGGGTTCGCAGCAGGGACGCATGGGATGAACGTCTGCGGGGGTGGCGGCCGCGGCCGCGCAGCTATACTTCACCAGCTAAAGCTGAGCATCTGTCCACCCGGTAAGCGGGGCCGGAGGGGGTAGGGGCCCGTGGAGGAACGGCAGCTGGGCGTCGAGAAGCCGGGGGGAGGGGAGACGATGACCTGGCCGGGCGCGCCTCGGAGGTCGCCGGCGAGCGCGTGAAGACGCGAAGATCTGGCAGCCTTGAGCTGCTGCCGCAGCTACAAGCCAGCACGACGGATGTGGAGGCGGAGGGCGAGGCATGAGGGAGGTGGGAGAGAAGAAACGAGCAGGGGGCGGCTAGGAACGCCGGAAATGGCTCTATGCCGACGGGGTGGGAGAAAGAGGGGAGGGAAAGCTCGGAGAGACCATGACTTTTTTGAATATTATATATATATATATATATATATATTTTATATATATATATATATATATATATATATATATATATATATATATATATGTGTGTGTGTGTGTGTGTGTGTGCGTGTGTGTGTGTGTGTGTATGTGTGTGTGTGGTGTATCTTGGATGCATTACAAGCCTAATTGTAATTTGGTTTGACTTTGGATCAAATATAGACTAATGCCAATTATGACAATATAGATAAATATTTCATATACATAGAAACTTTCCAAAAATGGAAAAAATATTAATTTAAATAAAAATTTATATAAAATATATATCTACATAGACGTATTTGGACACACTACATGTCTATATGTGTTTGGTTTTGGTTCAGGTAAAGTTTGGACAAATTTGGTACAACCGGATCTCCTAGAAAGTCAAAAGCTTATAAAAATAATTAATTAAGCCAAAAATATAGTTTAAGCCACAACTTGACTTATTTCCATACAAGGGACATAAATATGGCTAGGCCATCCCTACCACGGCTAATATGCTAGTCATGACATACGACTATACTAGCCATGCCATAATTCCTAGTCAACATGCATAGCAAAACTCAGCTATGACTAAGGTTTTATATAAATAATAATTATTTTTCTTAAAATATATTAAAAAATTACTATTTAGGACAAATAAATAAATAAATTTTAAAAAATTTGGGGGTTTACATTATACCTACCTTAAAATAATTTGTCCTCGTAATTCAAATTTATCAATCAACTCAATAATTAAAATGGAGAAGGCGCTTCTCATCTATCGAACAAATGGTCTGCCTTATCTTCAAAAATTTATGAGACGTAATCTAAAAGATTGCTACTCTAGCCTAAAAGAAACAATTGACAAAATAATAATAATTCAACTATCTATTTTTGTTTTTATACCATCCATGGCCACTAACTCCTTCCTAAATTTGAAAGGTTTCCAACTTATTTACCTACTAGAAATCCTCATATGTTATTCTGATTATCTAGGCAGGGCTTATAAAATTTATAAATTGTGCATCTAATCTGAACGTCTAACTATATCCTTCTAACCATATTTTTATCACAATTATAAATCTCTCTTTCAACATGACCAAGCTAAGAGATACCTACCATTCTATCTGGTCCTAACTATACAACTGTTAGGGCATAATAATTAATGGGTTGGGTTAGACTACGTTTAGGTTCTTCTTGTAGAGGGTCAATCTTTCCACTAAAACTATCACTCTATTCTTGATCGAGTGACAACCAAGAGTGCTTATCCTAGTATGGTTATGTATTCATTTCTATACTGAGGACACCTACCCACCTTTGATCACACTACTCCATAAACCCATGTTGCTATAAAATTCATAACATTTGTCTACTAGTTGTTATTCTTCATAAAATTCAATACCACTAAATACCTATGACATATGGCATCCCAAATACCCTTTATATCTATTAAGGCAACCAAAATTTGTAACAAAAAACCAATTTCTGTAACTTGCCTAAGGGATACTAATAAATTTTATAAAGTACGAGTATTCGTCATTCCGAAATAGGAAGGAACGAGAAGCAATGACACAAGAAGTAAAAGAAGTAGTTGAGTGCAAAATACGAAGTTCAAGAACGATAGAGAAAATCTAAAAGAATTGTCAAGACAGTTGTGGATTGAGAATCCTAGCAGGTTTTAGCCTAACACGGGCTCGCTCGGTACATTAACGTAACCGAGATGATATGCTCTGACCTATATGGGCCACCAAAAAAAATGTAATGTCCTAGTCCCAAAATACATAAGACCATGATACGTAATGTGACGCCCCAGAACCAGAATACTGGAGAGCGGGGGCGTACATAGCCAGCTACGTATATTGAAATGGAATCCATCTCGCTATACGGTCACGGCTGTCTAGATATGAGGGTTTACTACAAGCCAACGGTCTCT
This sequence comes from Iris pallida, assembly GCA_029216955.1. Lineage (NCBI taxonomy): Eukaryota > Viridiplantae > Streptophyta > Magnoliopsida > Asparagales > Iridaceae > Iris > Iris pallida. The sequence continues at coordinate 6,933,455 of JANAVB010027800.1, read as the reverse complement.
TAAGGTCAAGCCTATTGTCTCAATCTCAAGCAAGTAATATAGTTACAAGATGTTAGACCTCCAAATATATAATAAAAGGCGTCCCAAATATAACATATTGGATGATCATGAAGCTAGTCGTACAAAATGTCAAGAATAGCAAGAGTTCAGTCATACATGATCAACCCTAGGATTTGTTAATCATGTTACAGCCCGTAGGCAGACAATAAGTAAATATGCATCGAGCTAACAGGTGCTCGTCGGCTAAACGTCTCAAAAGAATAATTTTACAATGTAGTGAGGGAAATAAAATGGAAAACCCACTCATAGCCCGGGTTCCTTCTAGTCACCACCATCGGGCTGGAGGTTCGGTAGATCTTCGGGAGCTGCTCCAAAATCTGGCCACACAAAACCAGCTGGGTCAAACCCCAGAAAGAGCAAGTATCACAAAGGAGGCCACGAAATAAAAACAAAAGCCAGCATATCAGATCATAAGGAATAAAGAAAGGTACAAGTAATAAAGAGAACAACAGGACAATAAACGACTAGGGACGTGGAACCATTTCGGGAGCCAGGTTACAACCCTTAAACCAAACAAGGACTGGGGTCGTAACCCTTCGCCTGAATAGCACTTTGTCTCTACCCATTTATTGTTAAGATAAGTAAAACAATCATGTTCAGGGGTACCAGGTACAGGGACTAGACGAGACTTAGACAGGGCTGGACACCATCCATTCACAAACAGCCAAGCAATTACTACGACTTACTACTTAACTAACTAGGGTTATCACAAGCCTAATTACTAACAAGATGCAAATGAGAAATTTCCAGTCCCAAGCCCTGCAGACTATCTAGTTATCCTTCCGTGGGTTGAGAGTATGGTTGGGTACATCGCCCAGGAGATGATATACCCTTAGGTGACTTAGAGGGTGCAACACATGACAGTGTGCTGGAAATGTGCCCTACTCGTCGGCAGGCTACAAGTCCATTTAAAGCGCCCAGATAACGAGATCGCCTGTGACTGAAAATTCTCCATGAACTATAGTTTGATCTAGTCATTAGCCTAATCCATATTTAGTGTGAATTCCTGACCGTGGTAACCAGGAAGTCACGTCCTAGACATGATGCGAGACAAGACAAGTGGATTGCACAAAGCAGCAAGAATGAACGCCCACGGAGTCAGAGTTGGTTATATGAGTCAAGTTAGCCATCGCAACAGCGTCAAGTCAAGTCAAGTTACAAGTTACAGGTTTACAAGTTACAAGTCAAGAGTGCACCGCCACGGGCCACTATTAAGTTATCCAGTATCAAGATTAATCATGAATTACAGGTTAAAAGTTAAGGGCGCACCCCATCGGGTCACTATCAAGAAAATCAGAAAGTACTAGAATCATACTTCACAGAAATTACGAAAAACCGTACTAGTTATAAGCAAAACACCAAAAAAAACTGTGCCAGGTCGTGTTGGATCGAGACAGTCGTGTTGTTGGAACAAGATCTCAAGACTCCAATCCACAAAAAAGAAGCCAAGTCCAAGGAATAAAACAAAACCATCATGAGTTGAACTGCACAGGAAATGAACTGCGCATGAGTTGAACTGCACAGGAAATAAACTGCGCATGAGTTGAACTACGCACAGATGAACTGCGCATGAAATGAACTGCGCACAGATGAACTGCATGTGAAATGAACTGCGCACAGTTGAACTGCGCACAGTTGAACTGCGCAGGAAATGAACTACACACAGATCAACTGCACACAGATGAACTGCGCACAGATGAACTGCACACAGTTGAACTGCGCATGGCCTTGCGCTAAAGTGCGCTGGCCGAGGGTCATCTTCTCCATCAGGCCGAGAGATAACTCAAGAACACCAAAAATTTCAAATCTTCATAACTTGGCCAAATCAAAGGGAAATTTGGATTTTCAAAGTTCTAACTTGTGTAAAATTGAATTATCTTCCACATAAAAGCCTCAAAACAAGGAAGAATCTAAGTTTAATAGATCAAAACCAAGAAAATTCGAAAATAATAAAAACTTAGATCTAGAAAAATGGATGCTCCAAATCACAAAATACCAAGTTCTAATGTTGTTCACCATGGCCTAATCTAGCTAATAGATAAATAAAATGGGGTGCTTATTTGGTGGCAAGGTGCACTTGCCTATGGTGTTGGTGTTGTGTGGAGGAAGGAAGAAGAAGATGAAGAATTAATACAAGTTATGAGGAGAGAGAAAGTTAGGTGGGGTTTTAATGAGAGAGGGTATGTTGTGTTGAGGGTGGAGATTAACTAGGGTGTTCCAATGCATACTAAACCAAACTAAACCAATTCCTTCTCCACAAAATAAAACCAAGCCAGGTCCAAAACCCGTTTTACGAGAAAACCAAAAATCGCAAGTTAAGCCAAAACACAATTACAGGCCATAATCTGAGAAAATAAAATACAGGTCCAAAATACATATATGCCTAATTAAAATACGTATTCCGAAATACGAACGTTACAACTCTACCCACCTTAAAAGAATTCCGTCCTCGGAATTTAAATCAAGATGCTTAGAGATGTAAGAGCCAGCTATGCTATCCACAATTAAGCTACACTTAGCAAACAATCAAACAATCATACATGCAAGCAAGAGATGGCAAGCATAAGGCATAAGGAAGACATTATACCTTATGAGTCAAACAAGTCGGGATATCACGATCGGATGTCGTCCACACGCTCCCACGTTGACTCACCTAGAGAGTGATGACTCCAAGCAACACGGACTAAGCTAATAGTCTTGTTCTTGAGTATCTTCTCTCTCCGGTCCAATATAGACACGGGCCTCTCCTCATACGAAAGGTTGGTACCAACAACCAATTCCGAATGGTCCAGGATATGGCTCGGGTCCGGGATGTACCACCGTAATTGGGACACATGGAATACATCATGCACCTCACTTAGCGACGGCGGAAGAGCGAGACGATAGGATACATCTCCTACTCGCTCCAGGATATCGAATGGCTCTATATACCTAGGACTAAGCTTTCCCCGTACGCCAAAGCGAATAACGCCGCGGTTAGGCGAGATCCTAAGGAATACATGGTCGCCGATAGCAAACTCTAAGGGACGTCGATGAGCATCGGCCCAATGCCGCTGGCGATCTTGGGCCACTCAAAGACGATCTCTGATCCCTCTGACCACTTCAACTGTCTGGGCAATCATTTCTGGACCGAGCATCTGCCTCTCTCCAACATCATCCCAGGCTAACGGGGATCTGCACTTCCTACCATACAGTGCCTCGAATGGGGCCATCTCAATACTGGCCTGGAAGCTATTGTTGTACGAGAATTCCACCAGGTGTAGGTGATCCTCCCATGAACCACCGAAGTCAAGTGTACAAGATCTCAATATATCTTCAAGTGTCTGGATTGTACGTTCCGACTGGCCATCTGTCTGCGGGTGATAAGCTGAGCTAAACTGAAGGTGAGTTTCCAAACTCTCTTGCAAGCTGCGCCAAAAGTGTAACGTAAACCTTGAATCTCGGTCCGAGGTGATACTAACAGGCACACCATGAAGCCTGACAATCTGCCTGAGGTACACCTCTGCTAGCTGAGCCGTAGACTGCCCAACTCTGAATGGGAGAAAATTAGCCACCTTCGTGAGTCTGTCAACTATAACCCAAATAGTATCTCGACCAGCTGGGTATCTAGGCAATCCAGTCACAAAATCCATGGTCACATGCTCCCACTTCTATTCTGGAATCGACAAGGGCTGAAGAAGTCCAGCGGGCCTCTGATGTTCAGCTTTAACCTGCTGGCAAACCAAACACCGAGAGACAAACCGGGCTATCTCCCTCTTCATGCCATTCCACCAGAAATGCTGACGAATATCACGGTACATCTTCGTGCCACCGGGATGAATAGAATACTGTGAACTGTGAGCTTCTGTCATGACCTTCTGTCTGATATCTCCACTGGGTACACAAAGACGAGTGTCGTATCGAAGTGTACCATCTTCATGGATACATAACTCTGGCCTTCTTCCTGTCTCACACTCTGTTCTGAGTCGTTGAAGCTTGGAATCTGCTGATTGCGCTCTCCGGATCCTCTCAACTATGCTGGACTGAACCTGTAGACTGGCCATCAACGCCACGTTGGTAGGAAGAACTACTTTAATTCCCATCTTCTGAAGATCTGCCAATAACTCTGGTTGCGCTGTTAGGAAATAAACCCCGGCTCTTCTGCTCAATGCATCTGCTACAACGTTGGCCTTCCCTAGGTGATACTGCAAATCCACATCGTAGTCCACCAATAGCTCAAGACATCTTCTCTGCTGCATATTAAGGTCCTTCTGGGTGAAAACATACTTCAGGCTCTTGTGATCAGTAAATATCTCCACTCTATCTCCGTACAAGTAGTGCCGCCAAAGCTTAAGTGCAAACACTACTGCTGCCAGCTCCAAGTCGTGGGTCAGGTAATTCTTCTCATGATCATGAATTTGATGTGATGCATAAGATATTACATTCTCATGCTGCATCAAGACACACCCCAATCCTCTGCCTGAAGCATCGCAATAAACTGTGAATCCTCCGGTCCCATCTGGAAGTATGAGAATGGGAGCCGTTATCAAACCTCGTTTCAACTTCTCAAACGATTCCTGACACTCTGCTGTCCAAGCAAACTGCACATCCTAGCGGGTCAACTGGGTCATCGGTGCTGAAATCCTTGCAAAATCTGAAACGAATCGCCGGTAGTAGCCGGCTAATCCAAGGAAGCTACGAACCTCTCCCACTGAGCTAGGTACTGGCCATGTCTCGATAGCCACAATCTTCTGGGGATCTACTTCCACTCCTCCTCGGGTAATGATGTGACCCAAGTACGAAATACGATCAAGCCAGAACTCGCATTTACTGAACTTGGCGTACAACTGATGCTCTCTAAGTGTCTGAAGGACGATTCTGAGATGCTGCTCGTGCTCTGCTTCGCTCTTGCTGTAGACCAGGATATCATCTAGGAACATGATCACGAACTGATCCAAGTAAGGCATGAAAATATGATTCATGAGGTCCATGAATACGGCCGGCGCATTGGTTGCTCCAAAGGGCACAATAACAAACTCCCAATGCCCATACCTAGATCGGAAAGCTGTCTTCGGGATGTCCTGCTCTCTGACTCTGATCTGGTGGTATCCTGACCACAAGCCTATCTTCGAAAATACTGAAGCCCCCTTGAGTTGATCAAACAAGTCATCTATCCTCGGGAGAGGGTATCTGTTCTTGATTGTCATCGAGTTCAAGGTACGATAATCTACACATAACCTGGACGTACCATCCTTCTTCTTCACAAGAAGCATCGAGGCTCCCCAAGGCGACCCACTTGCACGAATGAATCCCTTGGTCCTCAGTTCTTCAATCATCTTGTACAAAATCTCCAACTCTGAAAGCGCCATCCTGTAGACTCGCTCTGATACTCATGCTGTCCCGGGGATCAAGTCTATAGTGAACTCAATCTCCCGCTCTAGTGGCATCCCTGGAAGTTCCTCTGGGAAGACAGCTGGAAACTCTTCAACTATCCGGGGTAACTGTACTGCTGCTACTGCCATCCGCAATACTGGAAAAGATGGTTCCACTGCGCCTCTGGAAAATAAAAACTCTGGCTCTCCTGGAATACTAAAGACAACCCTTCCAATGTGGCAGTCTATCCTAGCATACTGGTTCCTCAACCAATCCATGCCTAATACTACATCATAGTCTGCCATAGGGAATTCTATAAATCTAGCGGGGAACTATCTACCGCTAACTACGATTCGATACGAGAAAAACACTCGATCTACTCCCACAAGACCATTACCAGTAAGTACATTAAGCCTCACTGATAATGACTCGGGCTCCAATCCTATCCGTGTCGCGAATCGTGCAGACATGAATGAATACGATGCACCAGAATCAAATAATACCAATACTGGAGAGGAGTTGACGAGAATAGTACCCGTCACTACCTCACCTGGTGTAACTTCTTCTTCCATAGTCATCATCATTGCCTGACCTTGTCCTCTAGCTGCGGGTCCCCTCTGCTGGAAACCTCTCTGCCTGTTCTGCACTTGGGCTTGGGCGTACTGCTGCTGGTTCTGCTGATGAAATACCTGGGCCTGAGCCAACAATGGCCTCGGGTACTGCTGCTGCTGCATAGGTGTTGGTCCCCTAACCGATGGGCTGGTTAGGTTAGAAGAGGACGAACTACCCCAATTCGGGCAGGCTCCTATCTTGTGATCTGCCGCTCCACAAGCCAGGCACATTCTCTGTGCCCTACGATAATCCACCACTACATGGCCTGGCTTCCCACAATGAGAACATCCCATCGCGGAAGTCTGCTTCTGCTTCTGCTGCTGCGGGTACGTCGGGGTTGAATGCTGAACCGACGTCACTGAGGCCGCCCGCTTCGGAGTTCCAATGGTCAAACTCCTAGCTATCGGGGCTGGAACTGATGATTGGTGCATCTGACTGTGGGACTGCTTCCTACCTCCGGTCCTATCCACGATCCTCTGGGAGGTGTACTCATGCCTCCTAGCTGCTCACAAAACCGCATCGAACGTCTGGTGCTCGAACTGCTCAACCGCCAACAAGATCTCCAAATGCAGCCCCTTCTGGAACCGATGGTCCCTATCAAACTCGGTTGCCACCAAGGTGGGGGCAAACCTACTGAGTATAAAAAACTCAGATGCATAACCGTCGACCGTTCTGCCTCCTTGCTTCAAGTTGGTAAACCTCGTCTGTAGGTCGTACCGAGCTACAGCATCAAAATACTTCGTCTGGAATCTTTCTCTAAATACCGCCTAAGTAACCGGCACCGCTAATCCTACAGCCTGCGCCGCCCACCAACTGCGAGCCAAGTCCAGCAACTGTAGGCGTACCACCGCCACCTTCTCATTCTCAGGTGTCCTAGCTGCTTCCAGAACCACCTCGGTATCCTGAAGCCAAGCGTCCGCGGCAATCGCATCTTTGCTGCCGTCGATGAATGGAGGATTCAAGCGCTTAAAGCTGTTGGCCGCGCTGTTCCCTGGATGACCGCATCTGGTCAAAGCATCTGCCACTACTTGGTGTAAGGCGTCTCCTCTATGATCCTGAAAAGCTATCAAGGTCCTGATGAGACCTACCAAGGTGCCATCGTCAGGCTCTGCGGGCTGGACGGGCCGAATTGGTGGTTCTCCTCCGGTAGGTAAAACTCTGGAGGCTACTCCAGAATACTAGGCTTGATCTCCGAGTTGCTGGTCCACGGGAAGTGCTCCACCTTGCTGATCGGCGGGATCAGGTACAGTGCCGCTGAAGAAGATGACACATAGAAAACAATAAGGAAGGATCAGGATAGATCAATGATACAAGCACATGATCAGGGCAAAATCCAGAGATTCAGAGGATATGAATGGAGACCAAGGACGAGTACTGATTGAGAAATCTATCCGGTAAACCCTCACATATCTTGAATTGCCAAGACCTGCATGGGCCACTACTTAAACCATGTGACGCCCCAGAACCAGAATACTAGAGAGCGGGGACGTACATAGCCAGCTACGTATATTGAAATGGAATCCATCTCGCTATACAGTGACGGTTGTCTAGATATGAGGGTTTACTATAAGCCAACGGTCTCTTAAGGACAAGCCTATTGTCTCAATCTCAAGCAAGTAATATAGTTATAAGATGTTAGACCTCCAAATATACAATAAAAGGCGTCCCAAATATTATATATTGGATGATCATGAAGCTAGTCCTACAAAATGTCAAGACTAGCAAGAGTTCAGTCATACATGAGCAACCATAGGATTTGTTAATCATGTTACAGCCCGTAGGTAGACAGTAAGTAAATATGCATCGAGCTAACAGGTGCTCGTCGGTTAAACGCCTCAAAAGAATAATTTTACAATGTAGTGAGCGAAACAAAATGGAAAACCCACTCGTAGCCCGGGTTCCTTCTAGTCGCCACCATCGGGCTGGAGGATCGGTAGATCTTCTGGAGCTGCTCCAAAATCTGGCCACACAAAACTAGCTGAGTCAAACCCTAGAAAGAGCAAGTGCCATAAAGGAGGCCACGAAATAAAAACAAAAGCCAGCATATCAGATCATAAGGAATAAAGAAAGGTACAAGTAATAAAGAGAACAACAGGACAATAAACGACTAGGGACGTAAAACCATTCCGGGAGCCAGGTTACAACCCTTAAACCAAACAAGGACCGGGGTCGTAACCCTTCGCCTGACTAGCATTTTGTCTCTACCCATTTATTGTTAAGATAAGTAAAACAATCATGTTCAGGGGTACCAGGTACAGGGACTAGACGAGACTTAGACAGGACTGGACACCATCCATTCACAAACGGCCAAACAATTACTACGGCTTACTACTTAACTAACTAGAGTTATCACAAGCCTAATTACTAACAAGATGCAAATGAGAAATTTCCAGTCCCAAGCCCTACAGACTATCTAGTTATCCTTCCGCGGGTTGAGAGTATGGTTGGGTACATCGCCCAGGAGATGATATACCCTTAGGTGACTTAGAGGGTGCAACACATGACAGTGTGCTGGAAATATGCCCTACTCGTCGGCAGGCTACAAGTCCATTTAAAGTGCCCAGATAACGAGATCGCCTGTGACTGAAAATTCTCCATGAACTATAGTTTGATCTAGTCATTAGCCTAATCCATATTTAGTGTGAATTTCTGACCGTGGTAACCAGGAAGTCACGTCCTAGACATGATGCGAGACAAGACAAGTGGATTGTACAAAGCAGCAAGAATGAACGCCCACGGAGTCAGAGTTGGTTATATGAGTCAAGTTAGCCATCGCAACAGCGTCAAGTCAAGTCAAGTTACAGGTTTACAAGTTACAAGTCAGGAGTGCACCGCCACGGGCCACTATTAAGTTATCCAGTATCAAGATTAATCATGAATTACAGGTTAAAAGTTAAGGGCGCACCCCATCGGGTCACTATCAAGAAGATCAGAAAGTACTAGAATCATACTTCACAGAAATCATGAAAAACTGTACTAGTTATAAGCAAAACACCAAAAAAAAAACCGTGCCAGGTCGTGTTGGATCGAGACAGTCGTGTTGTTGGAACAAGATCTCAAGACTCAAATCCACAAAAAAGAAGCCAAGTCCAAGGAATAAAACCAAACCATCATGAGTTGAACTGCGCAGGAAATGAACTGCGCATGAGTTGAACTGCGCAGGAAATGAACTGCGCATGAGTTGAACTGTGCAGGAAATGAACTGCGCACAGTTGAACTGCGCACAGATGAACTGTACATGAAATGAACTGCGCACAGATGAACTGCGCACAGTTGAACTGCGCACAGATGAACTGCGCATGAAATGAACTGCACACAGTTAAACTGCGCACAGTTGAACTGGGCACAGATGAACTGCGCATGAAATGAACTGCGCACAGATGAACTGCGTACAGTTGAACTGCGCAGGAAACGAACTACGCACAGATGAACTGCGCACAGATGAACTACGTACAGATGAACTGCGCACAGTTGAACTGCGCATGGCCTTGTGCTAAAGAGCGCTGGCCGAGGGTCATCTTCTCCATCAGGCCGAGAGATAACTCAAGAACACCAAAAATTTCAAATCTTTATAACTTGGCCAAATCAAAACAAAATTTGGATTTTCAAAGTTCTAACTTGTGTAAAATTAAATTCACTTCCACATGAAAGCCTCAAAACAAGGAAAAAACTAAGTTTAATAGTTCAAAACCAAGAAAATCCAAAAATAGTAAAAACTTAGATCTAGAAAAATGGAAGCTCCAAATCACAAAATACCAAGTTCTAATGTTGTTCACCATGGCCTAATCTAGCTAATGGACAAATAAAATGGGGTGCTTATTTGGTGGCAAGGTGCACTTGCCTATGGTGTTGGTGTTGTATGGAGGAAGGAAGAAGAAGATAAAGAATTAATGGAAGTTATGAGGAGAGAGAAAGTTAGGTGGAGTTTTAATGAGGGAGGGTATGTTGTGTTGAGGGTGGAGATTAACTAGGGTGTTCCAATGCATACTAAACCAAACCAAACCAATTCCTTCTCCACAAAATAAAACCAAGCCAGGTCCAAAATCCGTTTTACGAGAAAACCAAAATTCGCAAGTTAAGCCAAAACACAATTACAGGCCATAATCTGAGAAAATAAAATACAGTTCCAAAATACATATATGCCTAATTAAAATACGTATTCCGAAATACGAACGTTACACGTAAATATGCCAGCTACGTATCAAGTAGACTCCAACCCCATTCGAATACCTATAAGTTGTCTAGAGGTCCAGTCTAACTATAACTTGCAAGTCCAAATATTTCAATTCACAGGATATTATCTCAAGTGAGAACCAAGTGTAACTGTGCTGATCAAACACTAATACACTGATTCCACAAGAATAAAAATACCAAGAAAGACAATATGTACTAAAGTTCGCCAGACTTTAATACATCTGTCCGAACAAACTCATTACAAAAATAAAGCTTATGAAACTAGGCTATATCAGCAGAGTAAGTCACAGTAAATTAAACGCTATGCCAGAGGAATATAATGAAGATATCAACTAATATATATATGAATCTTGAAGAGGCAACCATTAATCACAATCTAGCCTATAAAGCGAGCTCAACATTAACCTGGAGAGATCACAAGTTTCTTAGGGGACACAGCAAGATACATAATAACATATATACTATGACAGTAAATAACATGCATGAAAAGACGAGGAACAATACCAGAAAATAAACACTGAAGAATAAACGACACAAGAATAAAAATGTCAAGAATGTGGCATGTCGTCAAGAATTGTACTAATAAACATTACTATGAATAAATCTTAGATAAATCGCAACCCAGTGGTGGCTAACGACCGTATATATTGCAGCCCGGTGGTTGCTACAACCTATAGTAAGTCTCCATCGCAGCTCGGTGGTTGCTAACGATCGAGAGGTCAAGTATAGTCAATACCAATAATAATATCCTTGTCTAAGTAAGTACAAAATTCAAGTCCAGGTCAAGGCCATGTCAAGTTCAAGTCAAAATCCAGGTCAAGTCATATGAAGAGATCATAACATAGGACTAAGCAAACACTAACAGTATCTATACTTGAAATAGAAGTGATATATGGAATTAAAAAAACTAATGCACGTGCACGTATAAAAAAGGTAAATAAAAATGACATGAACAAGAGAAGCGCGTCATTAAGTAAGACAGAAGAGAAACAATAACATAGGAAATGCGTGAAAATACTATACAGTTCGGCAAGGTATACTTACATGCCGTCTAAGTCCCCGCTGATTTCGCAATTTCAAACCTAACAAGAATCCACATACAATAAAAGAATTATTTACCATTCTAGTTACACATGGGACACATGAGTCTCCTAAATGACAAGTCAACATGCTTTTAGGATATTTAGACCTAGTTTTGTAGTTTTGACTTCCGAAATTCAAGGTTAAGTCCTACTTCAAGAGAATGCATATAAGTCATCTAAAATCATAAAAATAGTAATTTTAATATAATTTATGTTAAATTTATCTCTAAATTCCAGATTTAGAATTCTAAGGAAAAATTCACGGCATGTTGACTCTATGTCAGCTAGTCTACCCGAAACTTGTCCGAAATATCACCAAACTTCCAATATTACTTAAATACATGAAATAAAATTTTAAAACCTAATTAATACAGATTATTTCTCAGGAAACAAACTCATATTCAATTGTCAAATCAACTCCTAAATTTTAGCTATTCTATGTCATCAGCTTACCCGAAAAACTAGTATATTGACCCTTATTTTGTCGTTCAGATTTAAGGTGATAAAATCATGAAAATATTTTTTTAAATTATATTTCTATATTAATAAACTTATATTAAACTTAGTTTGATATATTCTAACAATTTCATTGAACTTCACATCAAGGATCCTCAAAACTAGTTTTACCATAACCCAATTTCTCAACAACCCAACATGGAAACTTTATCTATGAAAATATGAATAAAAGATATCAAAATATAAATTTTAAGATATTAATCTCTGATTTTGTACAGATTTACTAACATGGGATTTGTGAAGGGAAAAGATAGAATTTTTAACGAAATCCTTTACTAGAAGAGTTGTAGGTGCTCCTCCTTATCCAAGAACCCAACATTCTTCTTTACTTGCTTGCCAACCCCTTCTTGATGGGTTTGAAGGTGATGGCAAGGGTTCTTGAATGTTGGATTGTGAAGATGGTGCTTCTAGAGTTGTTTGGAGAAGTTTTTATGGAATGAATGATGGAGAAGATGGGTTTTATGATGGAGGAAGAGGTGGTTGATATGGAGGATGAAGATGGATGGTTGTGGAGGCTATGGGTTGCCTAAATTTTGAGAGTTAAGGGAAGGGTGTTAGGTCACAAGAGAAAAAAATTATTTAGGGTTAGGGTTTGGGGTTTTGATGATGGTTGGATATATATAAATGGGTTTAAAAGATTGGTTGTATATACATATTTAGATTTAAATATATATGGTCGAATATTTGAGAGGAAAGGAAGAAGGAAACACACGTATAGGAGAAGAGGAAAAGGGGTCAACCAGAGAGATTTATTTGGTTGATTTTTTTTAGGAAAGTAGGTAGTTTGTTAGGGTGGTTAGTTAGAAATTTATTTAAATAGTTTCCTTATATGGAACTCTCTATATAAATATAAATATAAATATCAATCTAAAATATGAATAAGTATATATATATATATATATATATATATATATATATATATATATATATATATATATATTGCCCAAAATCCTGAGATTGGAAAAAATTTACAAATGAATCCCACCTGCCAACTCATGGTCGGCCCAAACAAAGAAAATCAAAAGAAAAGGAGAAGAAAATAAAAGCGGGAAATACCCCCAGCAAGCCCATGCACCTACTGCCATGAAAACAACCACCTCCCACAAAATGATCACCTAAAACATCCAGGACCCCGCTAGCTCGTATTACAAATCTCATGAAGCTCCTCCCCCGAATTGTGCTAGCACCTATGAATCGCCTTGCCAACCTGCATATGCACTTCCCGCTCGATCTGCTGGGAGTTGTATACGTTTCCCTCGTATCGATATTTTTTCCTATTTTTCCAAAAAACCCAAACCGTAGTGACGACTACGATTTGATTAAGATGAATCCTCCTGTTAGACCACCAATCACTCAGCCGATCAAAAGAATGCCCGTCATCTCTTCCCTATTGTTACACACCATATGGAGATGCTTCCAAAGCTCCTTAGCGATCCCCCCAACTCAAAAATGTGATTGGCATCCTCAACACAAGCTTGCTCGCAGTAGTAACACCTGGATGCAAGGTGAAACCCAATGCTTTATAGCTTGTTATAGGTTGGTAGTTTGTCGAGCAAGGTTCTCCACATTAAGAAAGACCATTTCAACGTCCAAGCTTTCTAGCCTAGTGGTATTAGAGCGGACACCCGGAGGGATCGGCAAGTTTCGAGTCCCCCAATTGTGTGTGTGCGTGGGATTTCAAAAAAAAAAAAAAAAGTCCATTTCAATGGGATGCAGCCACCCCAAACAAATTTGAATGACATAATGATCGGGTGTTTCCATCTAACCTGCTCCCAAGCCGCTGCAATAGAGAAGCTCCACGTGATATATATATATGGCACTACATGTCTACATGGGTTTGGGTTTGATTCAGGTTAAGTTTGGACAAGTTTGGTATAACCAGATCTCCTAAAAATTCAAAATATTATAAAAATAATTAATTAAGCCAAAATATGGTTTAAGCCACAGCTTGACTTATTTTTATACAAGGGACATAAATATGGCTAGGTCATCCTTACCATGGCTACTTTGCTAGTCATGACACACGATTACACTAGCCATGTCATAGTTTCTAGTCACATATATTAAAAAAAACTCAGTTATGACTAAGGATATATATAAATAATAATTATTGCTATTAAAATATATTAAAAAAATCCAAAAATCACTATTTAGCCAAATAAATTTAAAAAAATCTCGGGGATTACAGATGACGTAGTTTGTCCTCTAAAGTAAAAAACTTCAGTCCTTCATTCCTTATGACGGAACAGGGTGGCCACGACAACATCTAACATACTTCTATTCTAAGACAATACACAATACCAAAAAATGATGCACTTTGGTTCAAGTTGTTCATCGTACATTGAAAGACGTGGCCTTTGAATGGTTCTACGGTCTACCTGATTATTAGTTTAAAAGCTTTAAGGATCTGGAGAAGTTATTCCTTACCAGATTCTATGAAGGATGTGAGACTCGTGTCATAGTATTGGTATTTATATACGGATGCGTATTTTTGTATTTCGTATTTTTTTAGTTTTTGGACCGCTTTAAAAATTTTCCCAAATTATATATTTTTCTGCTAGACCGGCATACCACCGGTATACTGGTATATACCGATGGCATACCGCCCTGACAGATTTTCCACTTTTTAGATATTTTTGATTTCAGATATTTTCATGAATAGTGTTTTCAAAATTTTCGTGAATAGTGTTTTAGATATTTTGATGAATAGTGTTTAGATATTTTTGTAAATAGTATAGATGCATCCTATTATCTGTTGGTCCATTAGTTCTGATTCACCCTATTATACAATGGATACTCGGTTTTCTTTGGATGGCTAGGATCGATTTAGATCATGACGCGAATCGTGATCTAACGGTCACGATTCACTACAAGAAATTTTGCTTATAGTGACGGAAGTCAGTGACGGAATGAATATTCCGTCACTAGTAAAAAATTAGTTGTGTCGGATTAAGGAAAACGTTAGTAATACTATTTCTGACGGAATAAATATTTAATGGTGACGGACTATGCAGTCACTAAACTTTATTTAATCATTAAATGAGAAGATAGACGTAAAATTTTTAAATATATTTCATGAAACATATTAGGTACTTCTAAATCAGTCACTAATAGAAAAATAGTTTAATATTAAATAATAAATTTGACAAGAAAAATAATCTACTAATTTTAAAGATTTATGGGACCGAGTTAGCGGGATTTGAAAATTGGACACCACTTTTTTCTCACCCGTGCCATCATTTTTTCCTTTTGCAAAATATTTGATCATAAAGGGTTCATGATCCTCCCCTCCTCTAAATACTTACTCCTCTAAAATTTTCCCTTCTTTTCCTCCTCCTCCTCCTCCTTCTCTCATCCTTCTCTAGGTGATCATGAGGATTTTCTTTTCCTTGTAATTCTCTCATCTTTTCCATTATTTACTCATCTCCTCCTCTAATAATTTTTTGTTTTGTTTTAAAGGTGCTCATCTAGAGAGGTCAGCGGAGTTCAATATTCTCTTCCACCACTCTAGGTCAGTGGAGTTCAATCATTTTTCACCGCTTCTCGTCCAGGAAGGAGATCCCATCGGTTCTAGGGAGAAAATCCCATCGGCTCAAGTAAATTTTCAAACCCTAACCATATTTTTTTCCTATTTATGCTATTTTTATATTCTTTAATTTGTTTGTTTTTACAATTTTTTAGATTTATTTGCGTAGGAACGTGACTATCATTTTATTGACATGAGACGTTGGAATTGCGACAAAGAGCATATGTCCAAGCAATGGGCCCGAAGATAAGAAATCGAGTACGTGGTCAAGGGCTTGGTGTGACGCAAAATCGAGTGGTTCATCATGTTTCTTCATTACAATTTAGATCATCAATTTGTGTTCATGTAGAATGTATTTTTTTGTTAATATCAGACTTAACTTTGTTTTGGAGTATATTTTATTTTTTAGTTGTTGTCTAATCTGATGAATATATTATTTTTGGCTTCAATTTTTTAATAAGAATCCACTTATATCATTTTGGATGAAGAAATTGTGATTTCAGCAGAAGGTGGGGGAAAGAAATTAGCTTCTACTTATGGATCAAGTAGTAATGACCGATTTGTTATATTATTAATGACATATCAAACAATTAGGAATGTGATTCAAAAAATTTGTAATGTTATTAATGACACAACATTAATGACTAGAATATTAATTAGTAATAATTTTACTAATGACCAAACAATATTGACTGTCTTATCAGTTATAAATAATTATTAATGGTCCAACATTAGTGACTGACATGTTAGTTAGTAATAATTTTATTAATGATCAAACAATAGTGACTGACTTATTAGTTAGTAATAATTATTAATGACCCAACAATAGTAACTGACAAATTAGTTAGTAATAATTATTAAACACTTTTTTATATTGAAAGATAAATACTTATCTACGTGGCATGTCCAATTATAGTGACGGATTTAGGAATTTGTCCGTCACTAGTAGTATTAGTGTCGCTCGTAGTAGTGACTGACACTAATTCCGTTACTCATGTGATTAGTCCGTCACTAATATCATTTCTGACGAAATTCAGTCACTATTAATATATATTAGTGACTGATCTTTGTCGTAACTATAAGCAAAATTTCTTGTAGTGATTAATAACCCTTCTATACATACCCTCACTTGCTCTTTCATCTCTCTCTTTTTATTCTTTCTTCCATTCCTCTTATCTTTCTTTTCTCTTCCTCCAGCTTAGGAAAACTTGGCCTTGAGGCCTAGAGTGTGGTTCCGTATCCCTCTTGGTAGTGAAGTGGAAGATTAGGCTTGGAGCTTAACCTAGGCAAGTACATCTTACCGAATTATTAAACAACCTTCATTATTGTTATTTTTATTTTCTTTGGTATTGATAGCTCATTTTATTCCAAAACTTGTTTTGTTAAATATGTTTCCTTCATAATTTTAGTTATGTCCATGTTTTTAAGTTTAGATTGAGCTAGGTTTTGATTTTTTGTTAAAACCCAATTTTTGACTTAGTAGAAAAAACTCAATATCGAGAGTGATACTAGTGTTACCATCATGGATCTTGGTCACATATGCATATATGAGGCCCTCACCTATCTTGTATACCATAGATTTTGAGTTTGGTGAAAATTGAAACCCGTTTCGGTTTTCGAGAACCTATTTTTGATGTATTTTGAGGTATTGATCTATCAAATATAATTTTATGCGATTTTGAATTTTGAAAATCCGAATTTTAATTTAGAACAAAGTTTTATGGCCGAAACAAGTTTTGATGTTTCTATATTTTGGTTTTTGTGACACTTCGGAAAATCTGTCGGTAATCCACAAAAATCCATCGAAAAATTCGAATGCTCACTCAAAACTTGCTATGACAGTTCGAAACATCCGTCGGTAATCCACAAAAAATTGTCAATAAATCCGAATTAGGATGTTTTAAGCTGTTTTTGTCCCTTTTTGCCCGTTTATATCCGTTTTTGATATTTTCTTCGATTGTATTTGTAATGCCCCGCTCTGTGCGAGGCATTTGGTTGGATTGTTGGATACGATCAGAATGTTGGACCATGACTTGGGTTGGAGATCAGGAGAATTGAGACCGATGTAGTCTCTTGTAGCTGGCTAGACGGAATGGGTATTGGAACGTGGCTCGCTGGTAGAGCTATGCTTAGTGGGAACGTGTGCGATCGGAATAAGAAGTCCCTTTATACAATGTGAGTGGAACTGTCCTTCCTCCTCCTTACTCCTTCATGCTTAATAAAATAGAGTATTGATACTATGAATTGTCCCTAAATGACCTATGTCTTAGTTGCTGGATTATAAGAGATGCTTATGTTGCCTAATAGATAAATGAACAACACATGAACATTGAACTGCTGAATGAATCACACTTGAACTGCTAATGTCACTTGATGTCTGAGAATGAATTGATAACATTGTCCCTTATGCTTAACGTTGTCGAAACAAGTAAAATACTTGAATAATGAGATGCCTTATGAATGATACAAGAGAAATGAACTGCTATGCTAATAGATATGAATTGTTTTTGCATGTCTTCTTATAAGCAATGAATGTATGAATGTAATGCTATATGTCCCAATGAGATAAATGAAATGATGTTGTCCCTTGTTGAAAGAATGCTATGATAAATGTTGCAATGATTCAATGCAATGAGAAATGATAAGGCTTGGGATCACCGAGATCACCAAGTGAAAATGATGGTAAATGATGGAAATGATAAGTCATTGAATACAACGTGATGAGGTGAGATAATACAATGTTGCCTTTACTTATCTTAATATTTTACCATGCGACTTCGAACACGATGGAGTCGGACACGCATTCGCATGGTCATGGCCAACTTGTATACAAGGTATTGTTTCCTCGGATGGTTCCCAGGGCCCTGGAAACCGATTCGGCCTATGCGGAAATACAACATGCTTTGGTGGAATGATTGGTATTGGGACATTCATTTTGGGCTTGCAACCAGGGTGAATGGTGCGTCGTATACCCTTAAAGTCCTATATGGCAAGTCCATAATGGTGTATAACACCAGTGGTCATGTAGTCAGGATGCATGCTAATGAATATTTTATGCAGGCAGAGTAAGTATATTGTCTAACCTGTATTTGATGCAGGAACGAGGTGTCGGCTATCGGTAAGAAATCACTTAAATGATATTTGCAATATATTTATGTTGGTTCAACTTTCCTGCTTAACATGCTAAACAAAATGGAGCTATGATGTTGCCTTTCAAATGAGAACCTGCCCAATATGTTAAATACAGTATGCTAAAGTGTTGCCTTGTTAAGAGAATTACTTTAATAATTTTGATGTATGTTAACTCAATGACTGCTTGATTGATGCCTCTACATAAACAGTACTAGAACTTGATAACACCAAGTATGCTTCATTAATACCTTTCCATAAGAAATAAGATAACAAGTATACATACTTCAATGTTTCTGTTCAAAAACTGTTAACTTATGCTAGGCCCGAAATAGAAAGACCATTCTAATAAAAGCTTACTTAATTGACCACTTAGTGTTGGTTTAGGTGAGTGGGTTGGATTCTGCTCGCCAGTACATAGATGATGTACTGACCCACGTTGTGGGCATTCTTTTAGGTGCTCGTGCTTGGAAAGTTCTGTACACGAAAATTGGCTTGATCGGTCTCGCGGCATCGCTTTGTTGGGCTTGCAGAAGCTCACCTTCTAAAAAATGATGTCTTCTGTCTATAAAGGGCATAATATATGGAACATTGTAATCAATTGTACTAGTGAGTTGTATGCCAAGTCGGTATATCGAGTTGTAATTCTATGTATCAAAGTATCAAATGTAAGCTTTATGGCATTTGTACAGTTGGTTATCAATGTAAAGTGACATGTGCTATAAACTTTCTATTCCATTACAAGTCATGTACTTTATTTTCAAGTATCAATAAAGACAGCATATTTCTACATATCTCTGTGGGACTTCAAGTTTTCTACTTATTTTTCCTTCTATATTTCAAATAATATGTTCTATTCAATGAGTAAGAACGTCCTCATTATCTGCAATTTGTCTGCTTCTGCCGCTACGATGTGTTCCTATTTGGATATTATCAATTATATACCATCTTTGCCTTGTATAAGTGCAATACTAGACGTATGGCATCACGCCCAAGCGAGGACGATCAATTCTAAGAGTTAAATGCGAGTGAAATGACTCTGTGGAATCGGGGCATGACTAATTGGTATCAAAGCATGGCTTTACATCTTTTGACTCTTCTTTGATTTGCTTCAAATCGAAGTTGCATCGACGATTAACCAAAGTTGCTTCTGCGATCACTCAACGTTGCTTTCGCGATTAAATCAAAGGTTGCTTCCACGATTATGCTGTTGTTGTTCCTGTAATCCTTTAAGTTGTTTGTGTTTGAAAGTTTGTTGACCCTCTTGTCTGTTCATAGGATGTTCCATACAATAAGTCTAAATATATTGTAATACCCATGAATGAATGATTGGTGTTGGTTTGGACACTAATAACCCAACAATGACTCGATGTCATAGTATGCTATGTTGTGAATGATGTTTGAAATATGGGAATAGAGAAAAGTTGCCATGTGTGCTTTTGGAACATGTTTGAGAACTGTATCGTATGTTGGAAAAGAATTGTGAATGGGGCAATTGATGGATGAGTTCAACAGAATTGATGAGTTGACTCATGTGTGTTAGCTAGTGCTTATGAGACCCTAAGAATGTTGGCTTGTGATATTGAGACCCGAGATGTTGGCTAAGTGTTGTGATCATTATATATCACGAATGTCCGAAATAGACTTGGGTTTGGCATGGTTTAAGTATGGCCTCATTTCTGAGTGGTATATCACCTCTACCACTTCAGAATGAGTTGTATCGTAACCCTTTCCATCGGATAGCAATGAATCTATCTGTCAGCCTTGGGTGGTATTGAGACTTAGCTGAGAGTCATGCCTTGCTGCTAGTTGACGTGAGTGTCCCTTGACGGTAATGTTATGCTGGGTAACAAGATTGTTAGAAATCGTAACGAGTGCCATGGTTGGGAATTACTCAGTTTGACGATGGCTCAGACTAGCAGGATAATAGTTATACTGTGGGTAATAAATTTGACTAACGAATGTTGTGGCTTATAACATTGAACAATAGTTGCGACTAGTTGGATGGAAATCAGGTGTGGCTATTATAGTCTTGTTGCTAAATTGAAAGTTTTGGAAATACTATCAGTGACTCTAATGAGTGTTAGAAATCTGTGCCTGGACCCTAAGGTACGATAAGATGTTAACCCATCTTGATCGCCGAAGGATAAAATTAGTAATGTCTACATTTGAGCTTGGAGAAATAGACAGTCATTGCATATGTGCATGTATGCGGAGGAATTGAAGTGTATCACAGAAGAAACAACTAGTGACCCTAAATATTTGTGTTGCATAGAGATGATTATTTGATACATGAATTGTCGGATTGATTCGAATGGATTACTCGACCCTTGCGATATGAGAAATTTATAAATGTCCATATGAGATTTTGATGGCTGGGAAACAAATGGGATTGAAAACGTCGAAATGTGTTGGATAGAGTCGGTAGTTGGTGTGACAGTATAGACGGCTATCAGTTGGGATATAGATTGTTGGCTTAGGACTTAGTGGTATGACTCTGTCATAAAGACCGAATAGTATGATTCCATAGTTCTGGTGAGACTACCAGAATCGACGACCCTTGAATAGATAGCCTCGGTATATAGACCCGTGTTGGTACGAAAGAATCAGAATAGAAATTGAATTGTTGGGAATTTATTTGATGGATTATTAGAATGTTGGGAATAGTATGTTGGATTGGGAATTAGACATAATGTTGCTAGATCGACCTTAGTCGGTCGTTGGGTAAGTCTAGAATGAGCCTCTGTGGGAATTAGTTCCTTAAGGATGACCCTGTATAGATAGACTTGACCCTAGCGACTGTGGACTGCATAACAAAATATTGGCATAGTTGGCAATGGGGATTGGTCGTTCCGATTGAGTTTATACCCATAGGTTTGGGTAGAGTTGCTTGAAACTGTCTGTTGCTTGTTGGCCATAAGAATAAGAAACTAGTATACTCCTAGTATTCGTCCACTCTAGGGGCGTCACCTGAATGAATAGGTTTAGCTGTCGATATAGCTAGACTTAGAGACTTCACCGATTAATAGGGTGACCGTTGGCGACCTGTAGGATAACCTTTTGGTATTGAGAGAGATGGTGATGAGTATGACCTAAGAAAGATATGCGGTAAGTATATGCTAGAACGTGAGCCTTAGAGATGTTTAACCTTGAGGATTGATGTATCGGCCTATAACAGGAACTGGAATCATGGGATGAGACTTGAGTCGTGCATGTCGAGCAGTGAAATATTCCATGAGATGGAATTGACTACTAATAGCGGGAATGTTGGATCGGTATCTAAAGTCGGGTAGTTAGATTAACCTTGATTGTCGCATAGAATTGTACCCTTGGCTCGGGTAATCGATAGTGAGTGACCCTCGGATTGTATCCTTTAGAAAAGACGAATTGCCTCGGTGAGAAATATCGTTCGATTCGGAAAGGAATATGATTGGTTGTTGTGAACTATTAGTATGGTTGGATCTAAGTTAGGCCCTTGGCCCAAATGTTAGAAATATCATTCTTAGATAAAGAACTTATCTAAGTTGTCCCTAATATTAAGTGTTGTGGCTTGAAAGATAGTGATTGTATGGAGGGAACGAAATAATAAGTCAATTGAAAGGATGCTAAGTCGGATTTGGGAAAGAGAGTTGCACCGTAGCTTCTCAAAATCGCACTAACACAGAAGTTGGCTGAAATACATATATTTTGGGGACCCTAAAGTATGTGTATGGATCTAAATGTGATAGGCTGCGACAAGATACCATTGTCGGGAGAGCTTATCGAATCGCACTGGCACGAACTTTGGCTGAATGCATACATTTTGGGGACGCCTAAGATATGTGTATGAATCCAAACGAAGTGGTAGACTGCGACAAAGATAACAATGCTAAAAGAATGTGGGTGAATCAAAGAGAAGTACAAATACTTTGGAAGAGAGAACGACGGATTGATCATTGATGAGTTAAGTGGTACAATTAGATAGTAATTTTGAGATAGCCGGGTGTGCTGAAATAAATATTGAATTGAAGCTGAATGAGGAACTTGTTGTGATTAAGTAAAGTTATTAGAATAAGTTGTTTCCTTAAGTTTTGAGGACAAAACTTTTTCTGAGTGGTATATTATGTAATGCCTCGCTCCATGTGAGGAATTTGGTTGGCTTGTTGGATGCGATCAGAATGTTGGACCGTAACTTGGATTAGAGATCAGAAGAATTGAGACAGATGCAGTCTCTTGTAGCTGGCTAGACGGAATGAGTATTGGAACATGGCTCGCTGGTAGAGCTACGCTTAGTGGGAACGTGTGCGATTAGAATACGAAGACCTTTTATACAATGTGAGTGGAACTGTCATTCCTCCTTCTTACTCCTTCATGCTTAATAAAATGGAGTATTGATACTATGAATTGTCCCTAAATGACCTATGTCTTAGTTGCTGGATTATAAGAGATGCTTATATTGCTTAATAGAGAAATGAACAACACATAAACATTGAACTACTGAATGAATCACACTTGAACTGCTAATGTCACTTGATGCCTGAGAATAAATTGATAACATTGTCCCTTATGCTTAACGTTGTCGGAACAAGTAAAATACTTGAATAATGAGATGCCTTATGAATGATACATGAGAAATGAACTAGCTATGCTAATAGATATGAAATGTTGCTGCCCGTCTTCTTATATGCAATGAATGAAATGCTATATATCCCAATGAGATAAATGAAATGATGTTGTTCCTTGTTAAAAGAATACTATAAGAAATGTTGCAATGAATCAATGCAATGAGAAATGATAAGGCTTAGGATCGCCAAGATCACCAAGTAGAAATGCTGGTAAATGATGGAAATGATAAGTTGTTGAATACGACGTGATGAGGTGAGATAATACAATGTTGCCTTTACTTATCTTAATATTTTACCATGCGACTTCGAATACGATGGAGTCGGACACGCATTCGCATGTTCATAGACAACTTGTATACAAGGTATTGTTTCCTCGGACGGTTCCCAGGGCCGTGGGAACCGATTCGGCCTAGGAGGAAATGCAGCATGCTTTGGTGGCATGATTGGTATCGGGACATTCATTTCGGGCTTGCAACCCGGGTGAGTGGTGCGTCGCATACCCTTGAAGTCCTATATGGCAAGTCCAAAATGGTGTATAACACCAGTGGTCATGTAGTCAGAACGCATGCTAATGAATGTTTTGTGCAGGCAGAGTAAGTATATTACCTAACCTGTATTTGATGCGGGAACGAGGAGTCAGCTATCGGTAAGAAATCACTTAAATGTGATATTTGCAATATATTTATGTTGGTTCAACTTGCCTGCTTAACATGCTAAACTAAATGGTGCTGTTATGTTGCCTTTCAAATGAGAACCTGCCTAACATGTTAAATATAGTATGCTAAAGTATTGCCTTGTTAAGAGAATCACTATAACAATTTCGATGTATGTTAAATCAATGAGTACTTGATTTATGCCTCTATATAAACAATACTAGAAGTTGATAACACCAAGTATGCTTCATTGATATCTTTCCATAAGAAATGAGATAATAAGTGTGCATACTTCAATGTTTCTGCTCAAAAATTGTAAACTGATGCTAGGCCCCAAATAGAAAGATCATTCTAATAAAAGCTTGCTTAATTGACCCCTTAGTGTTGGTTTAGGTGAATGGGTTGGATTCTGCTCGTAAGTGCATAGATGATGTACTGAACCACGTTGTGGGCACTCTTTTAGGTGCTCGTGCTTGGGAAGTTCTGTACACGAAGATTGGCTTGATCGGTCTCGCGACATCAAAGATTTGTTGGGTATGCAGAAGCTCTCCTTCTAAAAGATAATGTCTTCTATCTATAAAGGGCATAATGTATGGAATATTATGATCAGTTATACCAGTGAGTTGTAAGCCAAGTCGATATATCGAGTTGTAATTCAATGTATCAAAGTATCAAATGTAAGCTTTATGACATTTGTACAGTTGGCTATCAATGTAAAGTGAGATGTATTATAAACTTTGTATTCCATTACAAGTCTTGTACTCTATTTTCAAGTATCAATAAAGACAACTCATTTCTACATATCTCTGTGCGACTTCATGTTTTCTACTTATTTTTGCTGCTACATTTCAAATAATGTGTTCTACTCGATGAGTAATAACGTCCTCATTATCTTCAATTTGTCTGCTTCTGCCGATGTGATGTGTTCCTATTTAGAGATTATCAATTATATACCGTCTTTGTCTTGTACAAGTGCAATACCAGACTTGTACGACATCACGTCCAAGCGAGGACGATCAATTCCAAGAGTTAAATGCGAGTGAAATGACTGCAGAATCAGGGCATGACAGTGTTGAATTCTTAACATGATTAGATGACCTTGTATGATTAGAGAATAATTGTACATCCTATATACACTTGGCACTAATATATGTTCATAAATTGTTTTATTCCATATACTTATATGTTATTGATTTCTCCTACATGCCATGATATGTATTGCCATGCCTTTCCAGATTTTATTGTCCAGTACATTTATTGTCTAGCCATGCATTGATTTATAGTGGCCTGTCATGGCACACTTATCATTTTCGTACTGATACTGATTGATAGTAGCGTATCATGGCGTACTCATGATTACCGTACATGTCAAGATTGATTTAGTGGCTCGTCGTAGCGCACTCTTAGCTTCCAGCTTATTATATTTTTTTATTGTGGCTTGTTATAGTGCACCTTTTTGTATTGTCCAGTCTTACATATCATGTTTAGGATGGATTCTGCGGAATGCCACACCCAGAATCTCGTAAAAAATGTTAAAGACTAAACAACTAGCTTGATTACTTAGATGCAATGGGAGGAAAGAATTTCTTGGTTGCTTGCAAGCCCTTTGTTCCGGCCCCAACCTGAATTGACTTGTAGCTATCTGTCATGATGAGGACATTTCCAGCGTACCTTCGAGTGTTGCACCTTTTATATGTCTATAGGATACATTTGTCTCCTGTGTGATGTATCCTCTATATACCAATACTTAGGGTACATTTGTCTTCCGGGCAATGTATTCCTCCAACCATGATACACTTGTCTTCCTGAAAATGTATCCATTACTTTCATTCTTTTGGCCTGGATAAGTTGGGTAGTCTGTAGGGCAGGTAACCGGATTAAATTTCTCAAAAACTTGTATATGTTAGCAATTAGGATTGTGATAACCCCAGTTAACTATTGTATGAAGTCGTACTCATTTTTTGGCCGTGATTATTGTATGGAGTCCAGTACAGTCTAGTATTGTCTAGGAAGTGTTCGGATTTGTTTATTTCAGTACATCATTGTTTATGCTTTACTTTTGTCGATAAATGATTAGAGAGTTATTTCTGTTCAGGAGAAACCACGATCCTTGTTTGGTTTACGGGTTGTAACTCGGGTTCCAGAATAGTTCCTAAGTCATCTTGTCATTTATCGTCCTATTCAGTGCTCACATGCTATACATGATTCCTCTTCTGTATATGCTTACATGTTCCAGTTACTTTATATGCTTACATGTCCCGGTTACCTTACATGCTCACATGTCTAGTTTATCTTACATGTTCACATGCTTCCATTTACTTTACATATCCACAGTTTACACTATGTCACATGTTGTTTACTTTATGCTCCATGTTGCTTAACTTATTATCTTTTCTATTCATGAGATAAGTCCATTGGTAGTGCACGAGTCTCAATTCGCATTTACTTGTTTCTGTCTCTATCTATCGTTTTGTTAGTTATTACTGGTTTTAGTTTAAAGTTTGGCTTCTTTTGTGGTACTTGCTGTTGGGGGTCTGATCCTACTGGTTTTGTTTGGCGAGTTCTAATAGAGGAGACTGAAGGATCTTCCGTGCCTTCTACTTGACGGTGACCACCCGGAGCACAAGAGTACCTTAGCGGATTTCCTATATCATTCTTCCACTATTTATATACATTATTGTTTTATGGCATTTAGCCTCCATGCACGTGTTTAGCTCGTGTTTTGGATCTTAATATTTAACCTACGGGCCTAAACATGGTTTACGTTATTCAAGATTATAGGTAGCGCTAATCATGTATGACTATTACTCTTGCTAATTCTCCATTTTGTATTACTTGCTTTATGATCATCCGTGCATATATAGTTTGGGACGCTTTACTATTTTATGTCTGATGAATATACTTCTTTTACTTTGCATATTTGCCCGTGATTGAGATACCTAGGACTGCTTGACCTAGGATTAACTGTTGGATTGTAGTAGTAACCCCCATGTCTTGAGAGCTTTGATCGTATCTCGGGGTACTGGAAGTCTGGTATACGTAGCTGGCCTTGTCCATTCTGACTTACCTGTATTCTGGTTCTGGGGCGTGACAAAGGGATCGGTGATGTCTTTTTATCGGAACTTATTTCGACAAAGAAAAATAATAAAAAGACAGCACGAGATTTTATCGAGCATTTTTAGAGACTAGCTATGAAGTTGTATCCTAGGACTCCACAACCGGTGTTGATTAATACTTGTCAGACCAACTTCTTACCTACACTCAGATTCTGTCTGGGAAATACATATTATAAAGACTAGCCTTCCTTCACTGCTACAGCAGAGAAAGCAGAAGAATTTGTTGAGTGCTTGCAGTTGTTCGGCCTCAAGGTATCTGATGACAAAGGGAAACATCCCCAGAATAATAATACTTCTGGAAAAATCAGTAAAAGAAAAGAATCTTTCACAGTAGATATATATGCAGCTGCTTTCCAGTCCAAGCAGAAGGATCCGACTGCTCCGAAGCCTAAATCGTAGTACTACTTCAATGGGGATCATGTTCTGGACATCTTTCATCTCCTGATGAGAAGCAACAAATTGCAACTTCCAGATCCTCGTAGGCCGGATGAAGTGGGATGGATTAATGATATATGCATCATCCTATAAAGGATTGTTACATATTGAAGAACCATATCCAACGGTCATTGGATCAAAGGCTATCACACTACATACAGATGAGAAACATGATTATGCTAATCTGGTCTCCCTTCAGTTTGGGAATTTTCCTGCAATCAAAGTCAAAGATGGTGTTGTTCTGATACCAAGGGAGACTTTGCAAGTTGTCAATCTTCTACCAGCTTCTGGTCAAACAGCAGGGTTGGTGCCACTTACTACTCAACGTGGTGAGGTGATGTGGATGCATCATGATCTTCCTCAAGAGAGGGATTCAAAGATTAACTATTCTACTTCCAAACCTCAGAAAAAGAAGAACAAGTTATGTAAGATGTTTAGTGAAGTCGTGGTTGCGGAGACCAGGACTAGAAATATATATTTACGAACCTATGACCAAGAACAAGAGGGCAATCCCTTTTTTGCGGATTCTACTTCTAATCCACCCACTGTTTCAATTGTACCTGAATCGGGTCCATCAAAACCGATCCCATGGTACAAAGAAAAACAGAAAGAGGTTAGGTTTGACAAGTCTTTGAACAAATCTAATCTTTACGGACTTGATAAGCCTTCCAATATCAACATAATGGAACAACTTGCCAATACTCCAGCCCGGTTATCTATCTTCGAGCTACTCCGTCTCTTCAAATAAACTTGGGATTCATTGAGTGAGGTGTTACAGCATGCCGACTCATATTTGTCCCACATCACAGGTCCTGATGATGAAGACCCTGTGGCATGCCTGTATTGCTACAGTGTAAACGAAAAGATTTCTACCGCCACCTTCACACAAGAAGATATGTTGTTGAAGAATAATTGACATGATAGACCCATGTATTATTTATGGCATATTGGGGCTTGCAAAGTGGATCGAATTTATATTGATCCAGGTTCCTCAGTCAGCATTGTTCTCTGAAGTCTACTTCAAATGCTTGGGATCCCAATCCATAAGTTGTCGGCCCCGACAACTACTATCACTGGCTTTAATGCCGTATGAAACCATCCTTTGGAGAAGATTTTCCTTAAATGTCATATTGGTAATCTCAGAACAGAGGTCACCTATCATGCTATTGGTGTCAATGTATCCTACAACGTCTTGATGGGGCGACCGTAGATACATGAGAATCTTATTGTACCGTCTACTCTTCATTAATGCTTCAAGTATGTAAACGATGAGGGGGTAGTCTGTAGCGAATTCACAGATGTATATCCTTTCAAAGGAGTTGAAGTCTACTACTCTGATGAAAATTTGTACAAGCCTGTGGATCAGAGGCTATCTGATGAACCACCATCGGAGCTTGTCGTTGATAAAGGAATGATGCTGACGACGAGCAGGAAGAAGCAACTACTGGGATAGCTACGGAAGAACCACTAGCTATATATTTGAAGGGTCCTATATGAAAGGAGTCTGGTAAAACCCGTTGGTCATCAATCTTCCCAAACTCCCTAACAAAGGCAAGTTTGTCCGACCATCACAAGGAGGTGAAAAAGGGAGTACTAAGCCTCTCGTCATTGACTTCAAAAAAGCACTATTAAGGCAAAATTGGAATCGCCTTTGGTGTGATTGAGCGGTAAACCAAAAAAGAACCTCCTTTGGTAATCAATCCGAGGACAGTAGAGGAAGAAAAGCCATTGGTGGTTGATCTATGTTATGGAAAGCGTCCAGTCCAGCTTGAAGAACCCTTGG
Organism: Iris pallida; assembly: GCA_029216955.1. Classification (NCBI taxonomy): domain Eukaryota; kingdom Viridiplantae; phylum Streptophyta; class Magnoliopsida; order Asparagales; family Iridaceae; genus Iris; species Iris pallida. Next base: position 6,904,393 of record JANAVB010027800.1, on the reverse strand, counting down.
TGATCAATGTGACTCATGTCGCTATAGCAGCAAGAGAAGATGTTGTAAATAAACCTCCTAGTATCAAACTTCCTGAGGATATTGGTGCGCTGTCACAGGCACCCAAAAATGAAACCTTTTCTTTTAAAATTATTTGTAGTAGTGAGAGTAAGGATCGATCCCACGGAGAGCAATTAGTATACTTTTATACCATGTGAACAATGATGGGGGAAGAGATTTTAATTTAATAAAGGCAAATTTAAGAAAGAGCTAAGTATTGAAATCAATCAAAGGAACAAATATGTTGGTCCATTGGTCATGGTCAAACCTGATTTTGACAATTGATCTAACCATATCTCGATATAAGGGCTACTTGGACGATATGCTCAAACTGCTACTGCTATCGTTCAAGACTTGGAGCCATTTTGCCATTGAATCTGTTTTTATTATCAATGTATTTTTCACAATTTATTGAGTCTATAAATATAATGTACACCGAGTAGTACTGGAAAATAGGCTACCCATAAATGTTTTCAAAATACCCTTTCATTTTGAAAATAAGTCCCACTTACAAATGCCCAAACTACTTCCTAACTGCTTGAATTCTTAAAAAGCCTAAATTTTGATTTGTAAATCCCTAACCAAACCAATTCTGGACCAACAGAATTCGGACCGAGTTCGGCCTGAATTTGGCCCGTGTTTGGTTAGTGGAACGTTGGCGCAGTTACATATTCAACGGCTATCTGCCAATATTCTCTCAAAGAATTCTGCCTGAATTCTGTCCGAATTCTTCCTTTGGAAAACCTATAAATAGAGAAGAATTTCTACCATTCCAATACACCAATTCATTCTCTCTTCTGTTCTCTCCAAGCCTACTATGGTCTTCCAAAGCCTTCTAAGATTTCATTTTCAAATCTCAAGCCAGATATAATCCTGTAGTCGATTTGACAGTGTGGTACGTCTAGAAGTTTCAGAGTGAGTGTAATCATAGGCTTGATTGAAGATGGACACTTCACAATTAAAATTGGTCGAGTGCTTCCGATCAAAGCTCGTGTGGTAGAAGTTGTAAGAACTTCGCATGAAAACTTGCATTTTTCCATAATGGATTTCAACCTGAAGCTGGAGTTCTTCCGACTGGATTAGTCCTCACAAGAGGAAAACCAGTGTACATCCTTGTGTTTGCGTTTGCTCTCTGTACTCTATTTTTACATTTCTATATTTTTGATATATATCTCTGATCTTGCTACTAATAATTTTTTTGATAGCAAATTTTTTGCTGCCTACTCTATTCACCCCCCTCTAGAGTATAGTGCTTTACTTCTCATTCCTACAATTGGTATCAAAGCGAGTTATACAGCTAAAGCTAGGTAACATTGTTATTTTTTAATATATAATTGTTGTTACATAATATCACTATATCACAATTGGCAACTGTGAAATTCACAAGCGAAGGCTAAGCCACAAACAGATCTCCACTGTTTGATGGTACCAACTACACATACGGGAAAACACGCATGAGTTTCTTCTTGAAATATGTAGATTTCAGCCTATGGTCAATTTTTGTTGATGGATATTAAAAGCCTTCCCGTGTTCTTATTAACGGCGAATTGGTTGAAAAAGCAAATCACAAGTATACTGACTTTGAAAAGAATGAGGCCAGTCTTGATGCACGTATTATTAATGCTTTATTTTGTGCTTTAGACATGATTGAATTTAATAGGGTGTCTATATGCACAACATCCAATGAAGTGTGAAAACTTCTCGAAGTTAGTCACGAAGGCATGATGTAAGTCAAGGAGTCAAAGATCAGTAGACTTACTCAAGAGTATGAGGCATTCAAAATGAAGCCAAATGAATCTGTTACACAGATGTTTTTGAGATTTCTGGACATTGTAAATCCTTTGTCTTCTCTAGGCAAGTAATACAATAACCATGAAAAGATTCGTAAATTGCTACGAGCTCTCACAAAGAACTGAATTCCAAAGGCTACTACAATTATTGAAGGAAACGACCTTACTACCATGTCTCTTGAAACGCTCATGGGAAAGTTACTCACTCACGAGCTGGAACTTCAAGACTTTGAAGACGTCGCACCAAAGGATAAGTTAACTACCCTCAAAGTACAACATCGAAGAATTGTCGAAGAAAATTCTGATGATAGTGACTCCGATACTGAGGATCAAGCTCTTCTAGTAAATAAGTTCAAAAAGTTCATGAGATTCAATCGAAGGACAAAATAACACAAAAACAATAACAACAACAACAACAACAATAAAGAAGATCCTATCTGCTACGGTTGCAAGAAGAAAGGACATAACAAGAAGGAATGTCCGATAGCATCATCATCAACCAAGAAGGAAAATAAATATAAAAATAGTTACCTGAAGAAATATCTTCCAGGAGATATGCTAACACAAGCATATAGCATGAAACTGAAGCCAACGACTCAGAAGATGAACAATCAGACGACGCTGCAAATGTATGCTTAATGGCATATAATCAGGTAAACATTAATCCCCGGTTTGATACTTATGATAATTTTACCTTTGAACAGCTAGGTGAAGCCTTTAGTGACCTCTTAGGAGACTACAGAAAACTACGTAGCAAATACCAGAACTCTACGAAGGTACTCAAAGAGTAAAAAGGTGAAATATGAAGACTTACTGACTTACTAGATGGGGTTAAAAGTAGTGTAAATTCTAGTAAGACAGGTGAGCTTTCCTCTGTCAAGTTACTACTATACGAGATTACATGGTTATCAGAAGAAAAAGACAAGACCAGTGCCAAACTTGAGGAAGACTTATCCAAAGAGAAGAAGAGCCATCAATCTGCACTAGTCAGAAATGATGCACTCACAGCTGACTACAATACACTTAATGATATTTAAAAATGTTAAAAATTAGGTTAGGAAAACAATCTGAGGTTGCTGCTTCCTACCCTAACACGTGTCACGTACCGAAACATCGAAACACAATCAAACCCAACATTGTCAGATCAAACCCAGTCAAACTTTTGCCCAAGAAGACTAACTGACACGTATTTTATTACATATACCCAACTAGAAAACCAAGACCTACCAATCATGCACAACACACTACACCTAATACTCTATATGCTAAATGTCACTATTGTGACACCATTGGTCATATTCCTCCTGCATGTAGAGTAAGAAGATTAGTTGATTTAAAGATATGTGCATGGATACCAAAGACTAACATATCAGGACCCTACAAGAAATGGGTACCAAAAGTTTTATTTGCAAACTTTTTTGTAGGTGGAACACCCTACTCATGCTTGAAGCAAATGGATCCTCGACAGTGGTTGGTCACGACACAACCGCTGACGCTTCTCTTTTTGCAACATTGTCGAAGAAGAAAGAAGGATACGTCTCCTTCGGTAATAACTTTAAAGGGTACATAGTAGGTATCGACAACAATGGTAAGGCTCTCTATCCTGTGATTAAAGATGTCTGTGTAGTAACCGAGTTAAAACATAATCTACTAAGCATAAGCCATTTAGCTGACCATGGTTATGGTATAACTTTGTCAAAGACAAATGTACTATAGTTGATAGCTCAACTGGTAGTACTATCTTTGAAGGTATTAGGGAAGACAATTTATATGTTTTCATTTTGTTGGAAGATGCTAACAAAGCAGGTATATGCTTACTCGCACAGAATGATGAGACTACCCACGATGAAACTGGTACGAGGCTTCTTGACATCACTTTCAAAAAGGATACAGTATATAGTGAATATTAAAAGAACAAAGCTACTCGATCTACTTTTAAGTCTAAGAACGTTGTAAGTACCACTAGAGCTCTATAATTACTACATATGGATTTATTTGGGCCTACTAGAATTGCTAGCCTAGGTGGTAAGTTATATGCATTTGTAATAGTAGATGACTTTTCTAGATACACGTGGGTATATTTTCTCACACGCAAGAATGATGCATTATCTGAATTCATCTCTTTTTGCAAGAAAGTCCAAAATGAGAAAGGATTCATGATCACTCGTATTCGAAGTGATTATGGCAGAAAATTTAAGAATGCAGAGTTTAAGCAATTTTGTGACACACGATTATTTGCACGAATTCTCCTTCCTTGGGACTCCACAACAAAATAGAGTTGTGGAACGTAAGAACAGAAATCTATCTAAAATGGCTAGAGTAATGTTAAACCAATTTTTTCTTTCAAAATATTTCTAGGTTGAAGCTGTCAATACAGCTTGTTATGTTCTCAATAGGGTTCTAATTCGACCTAAATCGAAGAAGACCCCCTATGAGTTATGGTTTGATAAAACACCCACAGTTTCTTACTTTAAAATCTTTGGTTGCAAATGTTTCATTCTTAATACTAAAGAAAATTTAGAAATATTTGACGGAAAGGCCGATGAGGGTATCCTTTTAGGTTATACGGCCAAAAGTAAAGGGAACCGAGTCTTCAACAAAAGGACTATGGTCATCGAAGAATTAATGAATGTCACCTTCGACGAACTAAATCAATAGACGATTGACGATGATGATGATGACCTCAATACATCAAGCAAAGCACATACAGAACCAAAAATCGGAACCAGCTACCTTGAGAGTCTGCCAAAAAGAATGAAGTTTATGGCTGACCATCCCAAGGATTTGGTAATAGGTAAGATTACCAAGGGTGTAAGTACTCATTCCTCTACCAGAGATATAACTTCTTGTGTTGCATTTATTTCACAGCTAGAACAAAAAACTATTGAAGAAGCATGTAGCGATTATTGGTTAGATGCTATGCAAGAGAAACTAAACCAATTTAAATGGAATCAAGTTTGGGAACTTGTTCCCAAGCACATTGATCATCCGGTCATTGGCACCTGCTGGGTATTCTGAAACAAATTGAATGAGAATGGTTTAGTCACTCGTAAGAAGGCCCGACTCGTAGCTCAAGGATACAACCAAGAGAAAGATATTGACTACGATGAGACCTACGCCCCAGTTGCGAGATTAGAATCCATTCGTATGTTATGTGCATTTGCATATTTTCATAATTTTAAACTTTTCAAATGGACATAAAAGTGCATTTCTTAACGGTTTTATAAAAGAAAAAGTTTATGTAGCTCAACCTCCAGGATTTATTGATTTCAAAAATTCTGACTATGTATTCAAGTTGAAAAAAAGCCTTATACGGTCTAAAACAAGCCTCTCGCGCTTGGTACGATCGCTTAAGCTCTTTTTTACTTGATATCATTTTTTCAAAAGGCAAGGTTGACACTACACTTCTTGTAAAGTCTTTAAAAGGAAATCTTCTTCTGATTCAAATTTATGTTGACAATATTATCTTTGGATCTACTGATGAGTCTCTTTGTCAAGAATTTTCCAAGTGTATAGAGAAAGAGTTTGAGATGAGCATGATGGAAGAACTCAAATTCTTCCTTGGATTGCAAATCAAACAAATCAACAATGGGACGTTCATCAATCAAGCCAAGTACACAAAAGATTTACTAAAGAAGTTCGATCTGGAAACCGTCAAACCTGTTGGCACTCTAATGGAAACTTCAACCAAGCTTGATGTAGATGAACAAGGCAAACATGTCGACATATGTAAATATTGATGTATGATTGGTAGTTTACTTTACTTAACTGCTAGTCGCCCTGATATAATATTTAGTGTTTGCTTGTCTGCACGTTTTCAAGCTAACCCTAAGATATCACACATGTACGCAGTTAAGCGTATCTTTTGATACCTTAAAGGTACTTCTTTAGTCGGCTTATGGTATCCCAAAACTATGTCCTTTGACCTAATCGGTTATTCGGATGCTGATTTTGCTGGATACAAAGTAGATAGAAAAATTACTAGCGGCATATGTCATTTCCTAGGTAAGGCACTAGTCTCTTGGTTTAGCAAAAAGCAAAATTCTGTCGTATTATCAACTACTGAGGCTGAGTATATCGTCGTAGGACGTTGTTGTACATAAATTTTATGGATGAACCAAACCTTAGAAGACTTTGGTTTATACTACACACATATACAAATTTTCTGTGACAACACTAGTACTATCAATTTGACTAAGAATCTTGTATGTCACTCTCGCACTAAGCATATTGAGATTCAGCATCATTTTCTTAGAGACCATCAAACAAATGGAGATATAAACCTAGAATATGTAGACACAGAGAAACAATTGGCTGACATCTTTACAAAACATTTAGAGGAAGATCGATTCAACTATTTACGTCGAGAATTAGGAATTTTAGATGTCAATAATATTAACTAGTTTTATTTTATTAATTAATTTTATTATAAAAACTTATTTTCGAGACAAGCCTACAAAAGGTCTGTCTATCACCACGACTACGGTCAAAGCGAAGCAGTACTTAAGCGTTCCCCTATGAACCTCCGTTAGCTGTGACAATAACCCTACAGCTAATCTGAGACAGTCGCTACGTAACAAAATTTAATTCATAAAATAATGTTAATTATGTTAATTGAAATTTAAAATTACTAAACTTGGAATTAAATAATTGAAAATGAATGATGAATATAAAAGTGGCATCTATTTCTGTAAAAATACCTCAATAGAACTGCAGGCGAACTCGCATCGAGTTCGGCTCGAGTTCTGTTGGTGTGGGGTATTTTAAGTCAGAACCAAAGTGGCCCTTTTCTATTCATCTCCTTCCTCCTTCAAACAGAGCAGTAGTCGCACGAAAGAACCACCAAACCCTAGTTCTTCCACCATCGATTCCTCCCTATTTATTTGGAGTTTTCCTTCCAAACTTTGAATTCGTGCATGGAATCTCATTCTCTTCTACATACTTGAGTTCTAGAAGGTATAATCTCTTCCATATCTCTATTTCAATTACTTAGAAATTCTATATTTTTCTTAGAAACTATGCCTAGGATGCATAATCCCTTCAAGAGAAAGAAGATAGCGACTAGTGAAGAAGCCTCCTCTTCGATTCCTCTTCAAGGATCTCTCTTTTCGCTTGTCCAAACGGATGACGGGGCGTTCAACGAGTTTTTCTTCGAAACTCTTGAACACTCATTATTATGGTATACAGATTTTTCAATTTGCAACATATGTCGTGGCGTATCGATTAAGTGGACGATCTTTCCGTCAAACAAAACTTTCTTTGAAGCTTTGGGATTGCACAACTTTGTCACTCTTTTTCCATTGCTACCAAAACTATTCGGCTATTTTACAGCAAGTTCACCTTAGTCGATAACACTTATTTTGTGAAGAGCCGTATTGCTGGCAAAGAAATTCAATTCAATAATGACGACTTAGCGAAAATCCTAAACATTCCAAATAAAGGTGCTCCACTAGACGATATCACTGAATTTGAATTTTTAGGGGACACGACTTTAAATAGTTGTAAGAACTAACTATGTGCTCCTGATCATGTCTGTCCCAGAAAGTTCAAAGCTGGTCATTTAAACTTATTCTTTTATGAGTTACATCACATTGTCTATTCCACTATTCTATCAAAATCTACTTCCAAAGACGATGTGACCACACTTAAAATATATGCACTTTATCATATTCGTAATGGGATTCTATTTTCTATCCCTAAGACGATTATCCAGTTGATGGGTAGATGTCGCGAGAGGAACAGAAACCTTGTCTATGCGATGATCCTTCATGTCATCTTACAACACTTCAAGATCGATTTATCTTCTTGTGCTCGTGACTCAGAGCCCAAGTATCTTCAGCTCTTTCATCGCAGCGCAGCTGTCCCTTCTGCCCCTCCTACTGTTCCATCTCCTCCACCTTAGGATTACCCTATGACATTTGAGGGTCTCCATCAGCACTTGTTTGATATGCGGCGTTCTCAGCTGGATGAGAACAACTCTTTGCGAGCGTTTGTTACTGACACATTGAGGGAACACGAGTTCTGAAATGCTAGTCGGTTTCAGGCACTTGCAAACTCCTTTGCCGATATGCATTTTGCCCAGACTGGTCAGCATACCAGTTCTTTTCTACGAGATCCCACTCTATCCGGCTACCGCTATGATGATGAGGCGGTTCATCACTTATTTGAGCCCAATAACGCTTATGACTGGTACCGTGGTTCTGGTGCTACTCCACGCCCATCTCATGGAGCTGTCACTTCTGGGGCTGGTCCTTCTTTTTAGTATATAACCCTAGGTTTACACTAGTACACTTTGTGTGTATTGAACTGGACCACATGAGGTTGTTCTCTTTGTACTGACTACATAAGAGAACAAACACCTCTGTTATTATGGATGCTTGTGCTCTTAATCCGGATATAATAACGGACATGTATATGCAGTGTGCATTACTTTGACTCATAAAAGAGTGAGATTCATTATGGATCAACAACCTCTATGAATTGGGTAATAACATTGTATGTATGATGGGTTGTTGATTATAAATGGAATCCATGTCTCGATACATCGGATTGATGATGTCCTCTTAAGGAGCTCATAAGGATTGTCATGTAAACCCTGCAGGTGGATTATATCCGACATAACAAATAAAGTCGAACGGTACTACTTAAGGATAAAAGATGTCGAATCAATATAGTTGTCAGTAACTTAATTTGATCGACGGACATACGATATCTTAACATGGGGAGCCAAACGAGCATATAATAAAAGGAGCCCACAAACATAATTTGGGATTAGGGAGGTAGTGCAACATTAGCTCATTAGTGGACCGAGCTATTGTTAATGGGCCTGGATTGTGTGTTCGGGCTGAACACGGGATATCCAGATCCGTTAGGAGGCCTAACCCTAATTTCTCCTTATGGTCCCTGCCGTAGCCTATATATATCCTCTATTCTCTGGCCGCCATATTATAGATCAGAAATCTGAAACTTTCTCTAAATTCGTGATTCACGTAAGGAGAGAAAGAGAGGGCTGCTAAGGAGAAGAAAAGGTTGGGAGATCGTCGCCCATACGACGTCCAACTCGAGGAAGGAATACGTGCAGAAGATCTTGGGGTCGTCCGCTCAAGATTGCCAGGAATTACTTATCTCCTTTCCGTCGCAGGTATAATTCGTGAACCCTAGTTTCCGCCTATGAAGGGTTAAAACATGTATTAGATCTGTTTAACTTTCTATCGATCAATACGCACACCAAAGGAAGGGTCCTGGGAATCCCCAGTTCCATCACTTCTGGACATGGTGGTGATGCTGATCACGATAATGATAATTCTGTTTAGCAACTGAGGATTTGATCTAGACGTACTATATTTTGTCTAGATGTTTTCTGATTAGACTCTACTTTTGTTTATGTGTTCTTGGAAATGCTCTGACATTCCAAGATAGTAGTATTTTTATTTTTTGGTACTTATTCGACTATTTCTGAGATGGTGAGTTGATGTATTCAAACTCTATTTTATTATGCATTTTCTATATTCAGGGTATATTGTTTCTTTTTGGTATACACTTCTGTGTTTTATGCGTCGTACTATATCTTAGCTGATGCTTCTTTCATTAAACTTCCTGTGAACTTTATGTTATTTTTTTATATTATCTCTGTGTTTCTTTAACGTTCGCCTCTTATGCATGAATTGCAGGGGAGCTTATTTCTTTGTAATTATTTGGCTAAGTGACAACGGGGGAGAACAGGATCTAACATCTTTTTTAGGACAATTTCTACCAAGAGGAGACAGTACAGATCAAGATCGAGATATCTTTTTTAGAACAATACCGTACAAATTATGATATTTTTTTGGTCAAATCAAGATCGAGATGTTATATCGGTCAAGTTTGTCAATTATCAAAATGGGAGAGATTGTTGGCCCATTAGTCATGGTCAAACCTGATTTTGACAATTGTTCTAACCTTGTCTCGATATAAGGTCTATTTGGATGATATGCTCAAACTGTTAATGCTACCGTTCAAGACTCGGAGCCGTTTTGCCATTGAGTCTTTTTTATTATCAATGTATTTTCACAATTTATTGAGTCTAGAAATACAATGTACGCCGAGTCGTACTGACAAATAGGCTAGCCATAAATGTTTTTAAAATACCCTTTCTTTTTTAAAATAAGTCCCACTTACAAAAGCCCAAACTACTTCCTAATTGCTTGAATTCTCAAAAAGCCCAAAATTTGATTTGCAAAACCCTAACCAAACCAATTATGGACCAACAGAATTTGGACCTAGTTCGGCCCGAATTCGGCCCAAGTTTGGTTAGTGGAATGTTGGCTTTCAAACCCAGTCTCCCCACAGGTATGGATGCAACGGCTATCTATCAAGATTCTTTCAAAGAATTCTGTCCGAATTCTTCCTTTGGAAAATATATAAATAGAGAAGAATTTCTACCATTTCAATACACCAATTCATTCTCTCTTCTCTTCTCTCTAAGCCTACTACGGTCTTCCAAAGCTTTCTAAGCTTTTATTTTCAAATCCCAAGCCAGTTACAATCCTCTAGTCGATTTCCTAGTGCGGTACAGTCTAGAAGTTTCAGAGTGATTGTAATCAGAGGTTTGATTAAAGATAGAAACTTCACAATTAACATTGGTCGAGTTCTTCGGATCAAAGCTCACGTGGTAGAAGTTGCAAGGTTTTCGCATGAAAACTTGCATTTTTCATAGTAGATTTCAACTGGAAGCTAGAGTTCTTCCGACTGGATTATTCCTCACAAAATGGAAACCAGTATACATCCTTATGTTTATGTTTGCTCTCTGCACTATATTTTTACATTTCTATATCTGTGATATATATTTGTGATCTTGCTACTAACAATTTTTAATAGCTAATTTTTGCTACCTACTCTATTCACCCTCTCTCTAGAGTACATTGCTTTACATCTCGTTCCTACAAAATATTGGTCTCAGTCAACATTCACCATTGGAATATTAAAATTGATCATCGATGCAATCATAAATTAACTCATACTTTGAATATTCACCTTTGCAAGTATCTTCCTATCTCTCTTAGGCTTAGTTAATTAAAAACAAGCGATCTAATAAACTTTAATTACAAAATAATACAAGACAAGCGCTGAAGATTTAATCTAGAAATTTCTTAAAGAACCAAGAGATCGATGAAGCAAAACAACACAAGCACAAGCGGTTGCATTTAGTTTTGTCAAAAAAAATTCTCCTAAGATCTAATAAAACAAAGTAGTTTATTAAATCTTGGTTGCTTCACAAATTAGAAAAATCAAACAATTACGAATTTGATATCTAATTAAGCAGTAGATCGAAATGAATAATAAACTAGTAGGCCTCCAAGTAATTAAACAAAACAATCATGAAGATGGGCATAGAAAGCATTCAATACTCAAAGTATAAATCAAACAAATAAATACAATTTATATCTCACAAGTTTATTGATTCCAAGGCTTCCGTTTCCTTTGACCAACAAGACTTTTAGCCGCACATGTTCATCAAAACTTCAAAAGAAAAGTTGGAGAAGAAGAAGAAGAGTTGTGTGTTGTGGTGCCCTTTTCTCATGATTTCTACCCCTTTTATACACCCTACATTAGTTGTTTGAAGCCCACAATATCTCCCCACAAATCCTCTAAAAGTTACAACTTCTTAAACAAAAAACTAAGTCATAGAAAAGTAGAATAATAGTTATTATCGTTTCTATTTTCGTTCACAACATCTTTGACTCAACTTCAAGCCTGATTTCGTCCATGATTCAGCATGAAATATGGAAAACTCAAAATATGGAAGTTGTATAATTTTGTGTTAGCTTTCCAAATCTTTTTGCAGCACCTCAATTGCGTTTTGGATGAAAAAGTTATGTCTATTTTGGTAAAATGTGTCAAAACTGTCCAAAATTGCTATTTAGCCCCATTTTGTACTTAGTGTCTCCAACTACATTCTAAATCAAAATAGAAGAATAGTGAGTACATTTAGTCATGAAATGAGCATAAAATTGGTAGATATTAAGGGATAAAAATATAATATTTTATGTTCTCATCAAATACCCCTATACTTAACTTTTGTTCATCCTCGGACAAAACTCTAGTTTATTAAGGTTGTAATGCCATAAATAAAGAGTAAACCAAGCAATTTTAAAACTCATAACATATCCTGAAAATATATTCTTAGACAACTTTTAATTACTTAGTAAGTATTTTCACTTGACGATAGAGTAAACTAAATTGGTAGACCCTCACGGGAATAAACACTCAAGTCTCATGTATTAGAAGGTTATATGTTTCGCTCAAATTCATTCACAAAGATATGATCGACCACAAGCTTGCATATCTTCTCATTCTCCAACACTGGTATCACATGCATAACATAAATCATAAGGACTTTTCATGGGTTGTAGCGGGGCTTAGGATCAAGGTAGGATCTATTTTGGGAGTGTAGCTCAAAACCATCAAAACTATTGGAGCAAAAATAATTTAAATCAAGCTCGAATATATAAAATATGTAAAACCAATCACTCTATTCAAAGAATTCAACATACCCCTTTATTGAAAATTTTGGAAGAAATTATGAAGATGGATATCAAAAGTAATTTCCTCCATCACTTCTTTTATTTATTACTTCTTCTTTCATTTTTTTTCCTTTCATTTTTTGTTCAATTTTTTTTCTGAATTCTCTTCTTTTCTTTTATTTTGTTTATTTTCTCCTTTTTTCTCATTTTTTTTCCTGAATCGTGATGGGACACAAGAATTTAAGAATGAAAATATGTAGCCAACTAGAAGTTCAATACCCCCACATTTATTTTATATACACCTATATATATCATAATGCTCCACTAACTTTCCGGCTTGTGTAAAGAATGTTTTTCAGGTTAAAGCATGTAATGTGGGTTCCCAAAAATAAAAGCAATAAGGCTCAATGGGGTTCAACCAAAGGAAAAATAATTTCATGTAGGCTATTTGGCTTAAGTAGCATCTAACAAAGAGGGCCTTAATCAAGTTCAAGTATGCATGTGTCAATGTGACCTCGAAGAGAATCAAAGCATGTTCTAGAGAAACAAATCTATGGAAGAATATCTCTCATCAAAGAAAATAGTGAGACTGATGTGTCAGTCTAAAGGCTCAAAATCTCACCGGCTTTTGACTACCAAATTAGTCACTACTATCATTAAGAAAATAACTAGACTAATTAATTCTAACTTGAAAAGAGTACTTGTTCAATCATGTTATGAATTTTTTAAATTTAGTTAAATCTTGCTCATAACCTGCATAACAAAATTTATTGAAAAACCACAAAAAATTAAACTCGTTTTTTTTAAGAAAAAAATCAAAAAAAACTAAAACTGCTTAAAATAATTTAAATACTCTTCCCCACACTTAAACTAACATTGTCACCAACGTAAGTCTAATGCAAAGAAAAGGAAAAAAATAAACAAAACTAGAAATGCGTGAATAAGAACAAACTACGATTGGGTTGCCTTCCAAACAGCGCCTTTGTTTAATATGTCATTGGCTCGACCCTATGAACACTTGATGCAACTAGGCATGGATTTCACATCTTGAATAGAGGCCTGCAAAACAGAGGGTAAAGGCCTCTTGTCAGAAATTGCTAATAAAATATAAGAAAGGTTACCTGACTGTTGTCTTTTTTATAAAATCATTCAACCCTGCAACAGTTTCATGTAAATTATTACTCAAGATTAACTCCTCATTCTTTTTCTTAAGATTCTCACTAACGGCAATATCAAATCCATCTTTGCCATTAAGTTCAAAAAATTCTTGTGCATTTGGTACTACGTTATCATTAGGAATGTTCGTGCCTGCAACGCTATTTTCTCTTATCTTGTTTTGATGATGTGGTGCTTCTTTTATTAGAATGTCCACCTCTTTACCACTTCTCAAAACGATTGCACTTACATTTTCTTTTGGATTTACTATCGTTTGAGATGGTAGTTTTTCCAAACGTTGCGCCTCTAGCTTATTAATTGCAGTTGTCATTTGGCTCATTTGAATGTTCAGACTTTGGATTCTGGCCCTTGTGTCATGTTGAAATTGTAAAGTGTTAGTGGCAAGAGACTTAATAATATCTTCTAAAGACATAACAGAATTAGAAGTTTGTCCCGATTGTTGTTCATAGGGATATGGTTGCTTGTACTGTTGGTAACTTAAGTAATTTTGAGTTACATGATAATTTAATTATGGATTTCCATAGCTAAAATTGGGATGATCTCTCCATCCTAAGTTGTACGAGTTTGAATATGGATCATACTTCATTTGTGATTGTCGAAGAAAATCACATTCCGCATTCACTTGTTCATTTGGCTCATATCGAAGAGTTAGGCACATATCAGTTGTATTCCCTGGTACTAAACAAATCCCAGAAGCTATTGTTGTTTGCATGTTACCTACAATCATTTGATGAATAAGAGAAGTTAAACTAGCAATTTTTTGTTCAAGAGAAGAAACATTTACCTCATTAGCATGCCTAGATGGAAGATCTAGCTAAGTGAAAAATTATTGAGAATTGGTCGACATGCCCAGTTAAAGATTTATTCTTGGCTAATAAAAAATATTTTATTATAAGAATGAAATAAAGATCACAAAAGCACAAAAATTAACTAAAATTTTCCCGGCAACGGTGCCAAACGTTGGTGTGTTGTCGCAGGCACCCAAAAATAAAACCTTTTCTTTTAAAATTATTTGTAGTAGTGAGAGTAAGGATCGATCACAGGAATAGCAATTAGTGTACTTTTATGTAATGTGAACAAGGATGGGGGAAGATATTTGAATTTAATAAAAACAAATTTAAGAAAGAGCTAAAAAATAATTAAAGTATTAAAATCAATCAAAGGAACAAATATTGGTCTCAGTCAACATTCACCATTGGAATATTAAAATTGATCATCGATGCAAGCATACATTAACTCATACTTTGAATATTTACCGTTGGAAATATCTTCCTATCTCTCTTAGGCTTAGTTAATTAAAAAAAGCAATCTAATTAACTTTAATTACTAAATAATTCAAGACAAGCGCTGAAGATTTAATCTAGCAATTTCCTAAAGAACCAAGAGATCGATAAAGCAAAATAACACAAGCACAAGCGGTCGCATTTAGTTTTGTCAAAAGTTTTTTTCCTAAGGTCTAATAAAACGAAGCAATTTATTAAAACTTGGTTGCTTCAAAAATTAGAAAAATCAAATAATTACGGATTTGATATCTAATTAAGCAGTAGATTGAAATAAATAATAAACTAGTAGGCCTCCTTGTAATTATACAAAATAATCATGAAGATGGGCATCGAAAAACATTCAATACTCAAAGTATAAATCAAAAAAATAAATACTATTTAGATCTCACAAGTTTATTGATTCCAAGGCTTTCATTTTCGTCGACCAACAAGACTTTTAGTCGCACATGTTTATCAAAACTTCAAAAGAAAATTTGGAGAAGAAGAAGAAGAGTTGTGTGTTGTGGTGACCTTTCCTCATAATTTCTACCCTTTTATACACCCTAAATTAGTTGTTTGAATCCCACAATATCTCCTCACAAATCCTATAAAAGTTACTTCTCAAACACAAAAAACTAAGTTATAGAACAAGTAGGAAAATAGTTATTTTCGTTCCTATTTTCGTTCATAGCATCTTTGACTCAACTTCAAGCCCGATTTAGTCCATGATGCAGCATGAAACTCATAAAACTCAAAAATATAAAAGTTGTAGAATTTTGTCTTAGATTTCCAAATCTTTTTGAATCTCCTCAATTGTATTTCGGATGAGAAAGTTATGCCTATTTTGGTAAAAGTTGTAAAAACTGTCCACAATTGCTATTAACCTCCATTTTGCACTTAGTGTCTCCAACTGCATTCTAGATGAAAATAGAAGAATAGTGAGTACATTTAGTCATGAAATGAACATAAAATGGTAGAAATTAAGGGATAAAAATATAACATTTTATGTTCTCATCAGATGTTATCCCAGAAGAAGAAATCTTGTCTCTACCTAATGAAAGAGGTTTTACTTTTGATTATTCTGGTGTTCCTAGCCTAATCAGAAGTCTGTGGACTCTTTATGTCCACTTGTAAAAGATAGAAAAATATCGTTGCTCGTATCTGTCTCTTCTAGAAGTAGTACTCCCTGTCTTCCATAAAAGGATTCATACTTTAAAGTTCCAGCAAGGCAAATTCACTACACGAAAAATACCTCTTTATGACGGGTAAAAACCGTCATATATGACAATTTATAACGGTTTTTTTAAGGCCATCAACTATCATGAACACGGATGTTATAAAATTTTAGAAAACCCATTATATATGATGTACACTTATATGACACATTTTTTTATTAAAAATGAGATAATTAATTCAATTATATATAACACTAAATTTGTAAACGACATTAATATTATGATTATATATAACATATATATTCTAAAGCGTTTTGACTAGGTTATATATACATAACACTTTCTAAAATGATATGGTTTTCAAACATTCATAAAACGTTCATGAAACGTTATAAAAAGAACGTATACGTAACACTTTCTAACAATCTGTTCTTGTTATTCACACACACACACACACACACACACACACACACACACACATATATATATATATATATATATATATATATATATATATATATTTTTTTTTTTTTTTTTTTTTTTTTTTTTTTTTTTTTTTTTTTTTTTTTTATGTGTCCGCGCATCCCCATCAACCCCGTGGCCACTGCCACCCAACCGGGTTGATGCGGGAGGGGGGGCTCGATCCCGGGTCTCCCCGCCAAGAGCCCCCCCTCGTGCCACTCGCGCTACGAGCGCCGGACATATATATATATATATATATATATATATATATATATATATATATATATATATATATATATCACCTGTCAATGCTTATAATTCAATGCGTTGTAAAAATCATATTACTTTCCTGAGACAACAGAAATATGAAATTTAACTAATATTTGAAATATTTTATTAAAATATCCAAATATCACACCATCTTAATTATATTTCAAAATATATCACTCTTTTTTCAACTTTTGTTTCACCAACATATCACCATTACATTTCAAAATCCAAAATATATACATCTTTCCGTTTTATGGCAGCAGGCCTTAAAACATTGAAACATTTTTTTGTATTCACCAACACCAAATTGTGACATCCCTTCAAAATTCAACATTGTACCATTAAAAAGTCAACATTGTACCCTACAAATAAAGGTTGTACAAATAAAATTATTGATTTTTCAAACAAATAAGAAGACAAACTCATGTAATGTTATAAAAACTGACAAACTTCAGAAAACCTCTCTACAAATACCTGACAAATTGTACATTGGCTGCAGATACACATTTCCAGTGATCTCACAAAATGAACGCTCTGCAGATACACATCAAAAAACCGTTATCGTATAAAGATTACTGCCTACGAATGCAAGGCACTTACTCGTGATCCAAAACACCAATGCACAAGCCAAAAGAAAGAAGGCTGATAAGAGGCTCAGATTCAGGAATATGCCTCGCCATCACATGAGGTAGAGATTCAATCAGAAATTCCATCAGAATGAATAAAGAGAGATTCCATCAGAATAAAAAAGGAATGACTGAATGAATAAAGAGAGATTCCATCAGAATGTGGATATTATTTCTAAATCACGTACATCTTACCAAATTGGCTGTAGCCGAGCCACCACGCCATCGGAAGAGAGGAAAAAGAAAGTCAAACCATATTCTTAAATGGAAATTAGCAATCTGATAAGGATCATCATCGCCTCTTTTAAAAACAAATAGCGCATATCAAAAAACTATTATCAGCAAACTAAAACTATCTTTTCGGAGTAAAAATCCATAAAAATAGTCATTTTTTAACAATATTACCCTTGACGTAATATAACCAATACTTTTAGTTTAACTAAAATGAGATTGCATGTAAAAAAATGCATACCTCTGTAATTGAAGCTTATATGGCCACAAAGAATTTCCAAAGGAACAATGAAAGGATCATGGTTTAGATCTGAATATATCATTCCATGAAATATATATGTTGTGTAAACATCAGAACATGAAGGATACGAACAATGGAAGACAACATTTGTTATATCCTTTGGGTGTGTCTTGAAAGACAATAAAAAAATAAACAAACTGCAAGAAATGTCCTATCAGCAGAAAGAGACAAGAGTGCTTCAAATTTGAGAATTACTTGCAAAGTTACACACTAAAAACTACACCTACTATCCACGAAAGTGGCAGCAGGAATTATGTATATCATATATTCTTAAAAATGTTGGTCTTTAGCACACCTGAACACTTGCCTTTCACTGGCACATTTCATGCAAACATATTTACAGCAGGAACACTAACATACAAAATATTTACTACAAAGGCAAAGATGCATTGCAACATAAACGAAGGAGTTTTGGAGTAATTTATGATACCTGATCACTAGATCCAACGATATAATGGTCCAAATAGCTGCAAGAGGCACAAAGAGTGTTCATGACTATCATCTACATTAGTTGTCCTTGTATTTTCCATATCAGGATTAATGATCCCCAATGACGAAGAAGAAAGACTCATCTTCGAAGACCTTCCAAAATGTTCTAGTGCGATCGAAAAACTGCAATAGAGGATGACTCAAAGATGCCCCGTTTTCTTCAACAAACGAGTAACACAATCTCTATAGGAGGCGACCACTCCATAAACCAGAGGATCTCATAAAACCTTCCCCTTCCAGAGAAGAAACTACAACAGCGACATCGGTAGCCTGGACCCTCCCCCAAAGAATGAGCTTATACAATGAGTTCTAAGTTCTGCAGATATAATTGAGTCATTAAAATCTAATATTTTTGGATTAAAAGATTGGAACAATATTCTGCATAACTCAATAGAACCTAAAATCGGGCTTGCTTAGCTTTCTGGAGGTTTCTATCATGCGGCTCCGGAGAAACATAAAGGCTTGCAATCAAAACCTCCACACATTAAAAAAAATTATAGTGAAAATATAATAATTAAGCATGAAAAATTAACTATTCTATACATTCTTCAAAATTGTTCCTTTATTCCAAATCCACCCACATCAAGCACTGGCTAGCAACAAATACACATAAATACAACCAGTTTTTAAGCAGAGCAATTAAAAAAATTCCAAATTGAAATTATTCTTCAACCAAACCCTAAAAATAATAGCCAAATCTAAAGAAAGCATTCAACACAGAGAGAGGGGGGAGAGGAAATTTTGGACCTATTCAAGGATATGCTCTATTGACCAATATCAATTTATCTACTATTATTAGAAGTATTGAATGCAAGGTTTATACTCTCCAAAGATAAATGTCCGTAGAAATCTTTTTACCACATTGTTAAAGAATGGCCTGATAGTGTTGTTTCCTAAGAGGATTAAGCAACTGAATATTTTAGCACCATTTATAATATTGAAAAAATACTAGCTGAAATAAGTAGCACACATCCATGATACATGGAATTATATTGTGGCATCTCAAAGTATTGCAAAATTCGCACAAGAAACCCTTCATCGCTTTCATTCTCATTCGCATCCTCTTCTATAACTAGAAAATTATTTGGTAATGAGCTTTCACTATCAAAATACACTACCTGCTCTAGGATGAGAAATCTCAATTAGCCGATTTAAGACCATGCTAATTTATGTCCTCAAATTGGCTTCGGTTTTCAAGACCAGAGAACATATGAGTAAAGTGGATGGACTTTTAATCGATCAATCATGAGTGAATATAGAGAGGGGCTGTTGTTAGTGTGGAAGAAACATAACATTTGTGAGAAATATAATTCTCTACACTAGGAAACATAACATTCATTTTGTCATTAACTGCTCATGATGATACAAATAAGAAAATGAGTTATTATCAGTTTGAATCTTACCTTGGTGTCATAGTAGTTTTATCCACCCTCGGACGAGAGCTAGCCGAGAAGACAGTACATGTGTCCAGTCCGAATCAAAATAACCCTACAAATACCAAACCACGAGATCATATCCAATCATTATAGGTATGCAATAGAGTCTGTAATGATGGGTTTCATTTCAAGCTTCTAAAACCATGAGAAATAAACATGTGCCCAGGTAAGTAAACCTTCTTTCCTAGTTTAGCTATTTGCATTTGATAGGATGTGTATTAGAGAAACTGTATTGTTAGATAACAATTGTAACATAAATAGTGTCTTTAATTGCTACGAGCAGTAACTAGATTAGAAATAACTAAATAAGTATGTGATGTATGGCTAGTCATACATAATGAAATTAAGTTAATACTAAGCATCAACAAGCAAGTTGTATTACACTGATACATGTAAATATGGTTTCCCTAGTGTATTTTTCGCAAACTAGGCTAATGCAAACTGAATTGTGCATTGTAGATGACAATACCAAAGAGATAAGTATCCCAGCTTCTATGAAGTTCATAAACAAGCAACTTTTCTTCTTGCTCTAAGCCAACCCCTAGAAGTCTGACAAGGCTCTGATGCTGAAGTTTGGCCTCTAACACCAGTTCTTATACTCCCATACTAATCATCATCAACCTTGAATGTACAATCAGAATATAAAAAAAGCTTCTTCCTACAATATCACTGTAATTCAACCTAGAATCAAATCAGAATTAAAGTGGCACAAAGTGTACATTTTTATACGTTACCCCCCGTTCTTATACTCCCATACTAATCATTCATCAAATTTTAAGGTAAGAAAAGAAAAAATACCCATAAATTGAAAGAAAAAAACCTTGTTGCTTGGAGCCATCTAATTCATTTGTTAATGTCTGGTTCTATTTTTGCTCAAGAATTCACTTCCTATGCTTTCTTAACATACTCATATTTATAGATCAACATAACACAGTTTTCTCAACAAATAAATACAGTTTATAACGTAATACTTTATGTTAATTTGATGAACTACCACAGGTACACATCAAAAACTATGATAATATAATGACTACGAGATTTGTTAAACAATAATTAAAGGGTCACCTCTAGTGGTCATATACATATTTTATTTTTTTGTTGAAAAAAATATTTAGGCAATAATAAGAAATCACCTGGTTCTTGCAGATCGGAGTTGCTTACCATCATCAAACAATTATCCATTGTAGATGTTTTGAAAAAGCACCAACAAATATTTAGATGACTTGAAAAAACCCAAGAATATAACACAAAGTATTGGTAAACTTGCAGGCGGTCTAAGTAGCTTTAGAATGTCCAGAGCACCAACAACTAGGAAAGTCATCAAGTAAACAATGCTAGTTTAAGTTGAATGACTTTTATTAAAGTGATACTAAATGAGAAAGTGAAAGTAAGCACTATGTAAACAAGCTAACCTCCAATTATTTTAACAAACAAAAGAAGCCTTTGCCTTTGCTCCCTTTCTAATTGTTCACATCCTTGTCCTATTAAAAGATCATCCTTAAGCTGCACAAAAAGTTTAGAAATAACTACTTTACCATGTGTTGCACACTTTGTATGTATAAAATAACCAAAATATCGCATAACTTTATTAACTCTAAAGTTGAATTGCAAAACGCAACCACGACCAGAGTTGCATGTAGGAAGGTTTCTAAATTCGTAAGAGAAGGTAAATCCGAGCTCGATCAGCTTTAGCATGTGTACGTTGGATTTGAGGGTGGTATAATATAATCAGAACTCGATTTGAAAATCTTGAGAGTCACGGCAGACGATTCTGGGGCACTCTGGTGTCCATCACAACATAAAGGAAGTCGTCGATGCCCTCACGGATCCGAGTGAACTCTGAATTGAGGTTGTCGCTCCAGACCTCTCCTATCTGGACGTTCTCGTCAATCTTTGAAAAAATCGACATTGTAGGAACTGGCAAAATATAAAGGCCAAAAGGAGAAAGACCTAGCCGATAAAGAACTTCTTGAATGGAGAAAAACAATAATTAAGGTTGAAAGATTTGGAGTTTTTTAAAATACAAGAGGGGGAATGATGTGTAAACTTTTGTAATAACAAAGATGAGGGTTAAGGAGGAGGACAGATTTGCCCTTCCCTTTCGATTTCATCATAGGAATTTCTGTATGGATTTGGGGAAGAATGAGAGAGAGAGGGGTTAGGTGAAGAAAGAAAGAGAGAAGGGAAAGATAAAAATATCTTTACCAGTTCCTCGGCTCATTGTACTCGTCGATCGAACACCGTCTGCTCATTCTCGTCGGCGAACACGTCCACTGTCAGCACCGGTCTTTGACGAGAAAAAGACCAGAGCCGGTCGGATATCCCCAACAACTTCCAGAAGACCCCATCTAGCGAATAAGCCACCACTGTCGCCAACTCTGCTTTCCTAGGGTTAGGGCTTGGGGCAAATTTAGGGTAGGGTTTATGGCGGGTTAGGTTTTGCGATTCTCTTGACTCAGGAAAGGAATTAGCGGGGGAGATGGGGGAGAGGAGATAAGGAGAGCTCTGGGATCTTCCTCCCCTTCCTTTTCCTGTCCTTAGCAGCATTCGTATCGAAGACGGAACGAGACCACGGAAACCCTTACGTGTTCGACGAGAAGAGCTTCAAGGTTTGGGATAGGATCGAGCATAGGAGTTTCAAGGTACTCGAGTGGTAGGAGTGGTAGAAGGGAAAGAGGAGATGAGGAGAGCTTTGGGAGATGAGAAGCAAAATGGGTGTGAGAGAGAGGAAGCAAAAGAAGAAGAAGGAACGAGACTTTTGATTGAGAGGTCGGGTTTAAGCGGGCCTTTGAGGGGGATTTTAATTTTTTTTTACCACTTTTTATAATGGTCTCGTGAAACAATGTCACATATGTGTGAACAATATATAACATTTACCGCTATAAATCGTTATAATAGGTCAAAATTTTTTATAACTATCATGTTATGTGGTGTTGCTGAAATTCTATAACGTTTATATACGAACCGTTGTAATAGCTTCTTTTCAAGCGTTATAACAAGGTATTTTTCTTGTAGTGATTGGTGACACACTGATCGTATTTGGCCGGGCTGAGGTTCATAAGGAGTCTTTAGTTGAAGACCCAGAACCTGATAATGGTAAAATATAAAGTTATTATTATACTCCTCAAGCTCAAAATATCATTCAAAGAATGGGCTATGACATAAACAGTCAAAAGGGCCTTAACTTTGGCAAAGGCTGACATTTGCTAGTACATCTTATTCCAAAAGAAAAACATGAAGATTATTATCATCGTAACCGTTGTGGATTAGGTTATGTAAATTCCTCTACTACACCTGATTGTCAGAAGAAGATAGCGGGACACAATCTCATTCCTATGATTATTTAGTCTAGGATTCATATAATAGTCTTGCAAAGGTCTTCAAACAGGTGTTATCGGTCAATATGGTATCAGTGGACCATACTGACGAGGAATTACAACCTGTAGAACCTTTTTAGATGGATCCCTGGGCTTACCAACTCAGATCGTAATGGAAAATGAGGTTCGAGCAACAAGAACCACCTATTGAAGACGAAGTTATACAAGTCAATTTGAGTGATTCAGATTCTCCTAAACTGATCTTGTCACTACCACATTTTAGATTGAGGGTATTTTGGTCATTTGGTAATTTTTGAATTTATTTTAATTTATTTAATTGGTGATTGTGATTTTTGACTTTGGCTATTTGTGACTTTGTAGACTAACCTAGGTGTTGACCCTAGTTATAGTGACTTGGTTAGCATGATAAGACCCTAGTCTAACTTAAGTCAACCTAAGTTAGTCATCTAGAAATCAAGATTTGAATAGGAGGTTTAATGAATAGGTTCATTGGCTTGAGACTAGTGAATTGATTTCATGACTAGTGCTAGCAGGCCCATAGCCCATTGGACTAACCCTAACCCTAATTTTCACTATGTGGCCGGCCACTAGGGCTCCCCCTTCCCTATAAATATTCTCTTTATTAGTTCCTGCCTCTTTTGTAGTGATTGAACACATAGGAAAAGAAAG
The DNA here is from genome assembly GCA_029216955.1 of Iris pallida. Classification (NCBI taxonomy): domain Eukaryota; kingdom Viridiplantae; phylum Streptophyta; class Magnoliopsida; order Asparagales; family Iridaceae; genus Iris; species Iris pallida. The sequence continues at coordinate 6,880,627 of JANAVB010027800.1, read as the reverse complement.
GTTTGTCCATTCTTTCCCAATCCATAGATTTCTCATTTTAATTCCCTTTTAGCTCTAGTTTCTTGCATTAGATCCTAATACACTCCTATTTTCTATTTGTGTAGATTAATCCCAACTTTGGGTCAATTTGGAGCATTTGGTTAGCAAGGAGGAACCCCCCATTTGGAGCTTTTTCTTGCTATTTGCACCTATAGGTAAAATTCCTCAAATTGTTCTAATATTCTATTTTCTTTGCATTTTAGGATAGATCTAGGTGTCCCCTAGCGTTCCGTAGAATTTAGGTGGATTTTGGGTCCGTTTGGTGTCCTATATCGGACACGTGTCATAGTGTATATGTAGGTGTTTGTTAAAATGCCACTTAGGAATTTATTTTCGATTTTTGTTGAACTAATTACATGGATCTCTAGATCTAGGTATGTGCAATGATGTTTGTGAAGACTGAGTCGTGATTGGTGTCATTTTCGTGTCATATTTTGCACTGGACATGCAGCACGGGGGCTCGGTCGTGTGCCATGCTGCCCGTGTCCGAGTTTTCGTCGGACATAGCACTTCGTGACACAAAATTTTGCGTGCACGTACACGAGATGACTGACACGAAGACCCTAAAATTTTGTAGGATTTTATTGAGTGGTTTGGGAGTTATTCGACCCACACGGATTCGTGCTGTCGAGTGCACAGTCGGCCAATAGGCCCTGACACTGTCTTCGGGTCACACGAGGACACGTATTGGACACAATTCAGGGTAACCTAACCCTAGCTCTATCCTAGGCGAACCCCTAGACACGAGCACGTGTCCTATTTTACATCGTGTCGTGTCCACGAGTAATGTGCACGCGTGCACGACGCTGTCTGTGCACAGTTTTTGTGTCTGTGTACGTGCAGTGTTTGGACACAAATTGTGTCCAGTTTTTTGGACACTGGGACACCTATGACACGTGCACATATGTGTCTATGATTACCAACCTTTCTAATCGAATATTAGTTGTTATTTTCAATTCGATTTCAGGAATTCCTAATTTTTCTGATACCAAAACTGTTAACTGTTTCTTGGGAATTGTAATGCATATTACACTATTTTTGTATGATTAACTGAATGTTTGTTCACCCATTTATAACAGAGATTAGCTAACATGTTAAGATTGTGTTTAGCTTGGGATTTTAGTTTCGAATTTTCATTTGGGCTTTTGATCTGAACTGTGACTGATACCCTGTTGTATGAACTAAAATTTGAGAACTTAAAACTGTGTGTACATTAAATGTAGACTGAGATTTAACTACATGTAGGGTTTCATGTTGCATGAGAAATCTGATTTCGATTACTTGGGATTGTTCCTGAGATGGTAAGGATGATGCACACATTGATTGTTACACAAAATCTGGAAACTGGAAAATATGAGAACTGAGATTTATATACCCTCTGTACACATTGTTTCATATGTACACTCTCTATGCACTATCTTCCCCTATATGGCACACACACATGTTTACACACATATGTACACACTAGCTCACTTTTCACATTACTAAATCTGAGAACCACATTGGTTCATAGGAGTCCACACTACACTCTGTACATTGATACCTATGTTGTCATGACCTCACCCTTTTTTTTGGATACGAGATGTGTCCAAGCCAGCCTACGTCGCAGTGTCGACGGTAGAACGTTGTCACGGCCAAGATGCTCAAAATCACAAATAATGCTCATTCACAAAATTAATTCAATTTACAATATTCACAAGTTTTATATTTGCAAAAAATATAAACTTGTACAAATATTGGAATGACCACAACTTAGCTATCTAGCTAGTCTCTAGGCTTTTGTCTGCAAATACACCCGAACTCCCAATGCTAAGTGAATCCACGGCTAACCTAAAAAATATTGGTTTCCAGTCAGGAATGGAATGAGTACAATTCACTGAATGCAGTTTCAATATAAGAAAATGACTATACGACAGAGGTTAGCCTTTAGACATATGATTTGGAAAATAACACAAAAGACAAATAAAACTAAACAAGGAAAATGATAAATAAAGACAAATACAACACTCACCGACTGACTGAAGTACCTTTGATATGTGATCGGTCTCGGGACAATTACACGACACGGTCTACACTGTATAAAGTTACACAGTCTACACTGTATAAAGCAATAATGAAACACTGTATACACTGTATAAAGCATTAATAAATCACGGTCTATACGGTATAATGCAAGAATAAATCATGGTCTACACGGTCTAAGGTCAGATCACACATCGTTGGTACTTCACCTCCCCCGACACAAAGAATAAAATCAACATAAAGACTGAAATCACATCTCTATCGTCTAACAATGATGCATAGTAAAGATCAATACTGAAAACAAACAATAAATTGTACTCGCCTGAGGTCCTTTGCTGGTGAAACCGATAATCCAAACCACTCAGTGTACCATTATAGTCAAAACTCGTACAACAATTTCTGGATGTTGAAATAGATGTTACCAATGTTCTCAGAATAGTCAAAATAGCTAGAATTGTCCGTCCTTAAGTCCAATTCTGGACACAGGGGCAAAACGGTAATTTTGGGTCAAAACGGTATCCGCCGTTGGACCCGCTTTGCACCGAAAAGCGTGCCAGAGTCAATGGTCTCTAAAGTTGTCAAACTACATGTCTATGAATTCTTTTTGACGATACGAACCCAACGGTTTGTCCAATTTTGGATTCCGATGGGCTGTGCACAAAATCGCTCGCTGAGTCGGATCGTGGGGCCCACAAAACGGTAATACAATCAAATGTCTCAGAATTGGACCAAACTTCGCATACAGGACCAAAAAAATGATATAATTCTGTTGGCGCAAGTTTCATCTCGATCTGAAGAGCGTGCACAAAGTAATTAAGAAGTTTACACAGAGGCCGATACGGTAAATTTTGATGGATACGTATCAAATTCGTCGCGCACACGCGACCAATTTGATTTCCGTCAAACCTCACACGTCCATGAAGCCGTTACGTACCTTTCGATGCTTTCGGTTCGTGACCACGTCGCCCGGATTGACGGGATTCACGTCGTATCGATGGTTTTTCGTAAATTTTAATATTTTGAAAACAGGTTTTCGCCAATCTTTGGAATCCGATTTCTCGACGTGTAGTCGACAAAATTAAACTCCGTAAGTTGGGTTGCAGAGCTCTATAGGTTGTCTAGGACTTCCTTCAAATAGTTTTTGAAATCCCCTAATGTTTAGTTCAGAAAATACCTGTCAAGTTGGATGTTTGACTGATCCCTACTGTTCGGAAATAGTAATTTTCGGTCGAATTCGTCTCGATTTTTCAAGACATTCACTATCCATCTATAAATTCTATTTGTTAAGGATCTGAGTGGGTTATATAGGCTTCCTATAACATTTTACAGAATCGACTTTGATCTAGTATACGCAGGGAAATTGCGATGGGAAGGGGCATACCTGACCGCACATATGTTGTTGTCCTGTTTTTGATCCGCGGGCGTATCGACGTTGCCGTGGCCGCTCCGGGCGACCAACGGTGGTTCTCAGCGGCGCATGCGATTGCGGGTGGGTCACCCAGACAGCAGGGAGCGTGGCGGAGTGCTGGATTATGGTTTGAGTTTTCCTCGTACATCTCTCTCAATCGCTCTGTATACATATATAATGCTGGTGTCGGGTTTAAGGCCGAGCGGGAAAATATCTCTCATTGCTGTGCTGTGAGAGGTGGGCCTGTGGCGTATTAGCCCGTCTGGGCTGGACTGGTTTTTCCTTTGGTCATTTGTTTTTTTTTCTTTCTCTATTATATATATATATATATATATATATATATATATATATATATATATATATATATATATATATATATATATATACATACATACATACTTATATATAGTAATCTCTATAAAATCTAAATAATCCTCAATATTTTCTATTCCTAATGTAGGGCCTATAATATGAATATACATATTATACATTTATTTGACAAATATAATATAACCAATAATAATAATATTATTATTTAATAATAACCTCAATAAAATAATAATAATAATAATAATAATAATAATAATAATAACGAAATTCAATAACCCAACAATGATGTACACCATTAAGTACAGTCTAATAATTCCAAAATTGTACAAGGACCTATTTATACAAATATCATCGAATATCCACTAATAATGATATTTATAATATTTAATTAAGAATACTTAAAGATATTCATTAAAACATTAAAACGAAATGCAACACCCTCAAACCAAAATACGTCAACACGAATGTCATTGAACGTCCCGTATGACTACATGGGCTTGGGCTCAGTTTGGGTCCCGTCCGGGCTAAAATGGTATAATCGTTTTCCCTAAACTCAATAATATAATTAATAAATAAATAAAACTTCGGCAAGGGTTAAGTCGCAACTTGGCCTGGTTTTTCTAGTTAGGACATCGCTATGGCTCGGCCTTCCCTACCAGGGCTAATACTCTAGTGAAAGCATGCCATCGCACTATTCGTGCCACGATCTCTAGTCACCTTGCACTACAAAACTCCGCCATGGCTAAAGTCATCTACCGTAATAATTAACTAAGTAATTATTTATAAAAAATATTAAAAATCACCATTTAATACAAATAAATAAATAAAATATAATTTTAAATTCCGAGAAGAGGGGTTATAAATCTACCCACCTTAAAAATAATTTCGTCCTCGAAATTCTAATTCGTAACCATTCTTTAAATTCAAAAAGGAAATCTACCCTTACCTTAATCTCCTCGAATTTTAATTCCTCAAAAACAGTTTATATCCTCCTCATAGCCATTTTGTAACTACGAAACTCCGAGAACGTCTACCAACCTTTGGACACACTACTCCCTCAAAGCTATGTCACTAAAATTTTATAATCTTCCATCTACTTGTTAAAATAGATATCTACTGCTTTTGGCCTCTATAATCCTCTCCTATCTATCAAATAACCCAAAATCTAACAAGCAACAAATTTACACAAGTAGCTAAAAAATATTGGTAAATTCTAATAAGTATGACCATTCGTCACTCTACAATAAGAAGGATAGGAAGATAAAGAAGAATAATCGAAAGCAATTATGAGTTTCAAGAGCGGCAAAGAGTATCCAATGAAGCAGACAGAAAGAAAATTCATGGACCATTGACTTATTTGTTAAATTGGGCTACTTTAGTCCAGTCACTTGCTAACTCGAAGAGCTCTTCGTTTCTTAGAGGGCTTGCACTCCGTGCAATACAGAAATTTTGTTCTCGAAATTAATCTAAACAAGGTTCCATAATAGAACAGAATTTGAGAAATCAAGGTTGTGATCTTTTCCGTGGTTATTTAAACACACGAGCAAGGGATATAAATGTAATACAAGATCATATCGCGACTTCTAGGTAGATGGATTAATGGTTACGAATGACTTCACCTTCCAAGAGGGGAGACCACATAATAGGTACAGGGACCTATTTCAAATAGTTTGGTTTTACAGTCCAAATATGGTGGTATGTATGGATGGGTTTTACTGGGTCTTAATGGGTTCCCTGATTGGACATCAATCGTTGGTTGGATGAACCTTGGATTTCAATCTATATTGACTGGATAATATTTCAATAATAAAACTATTTCTACTAGGTTAGGGTAACCTAGAATAGGTTTTCACCCAAGTGGTTGAGCTAGTTGGGCAGTCAGATTAGTTAAATAGGTTCCTAAAGCCCAAAAATGTGTCTTCAGTGACTTTTGTGTTTAAGTAGCACGAGAAGACACAATTGAGTGGCACACTAGTGTCATGTACGTAGTGGGATTCGAGTAGACCACAATCATATATTGGGTCTGATAAATTTAGTCAAGGTTGAGACTCTAGTAGAAGTCGGGAAGTATACCGGTATTATGGTAAGGGTTATAGCTAGTCCTTTTTACCTGAAAGTTATACCATAAAAATAGAGTACAAGGGGACGTGTTTGAGTGAGACATGATATACCTAGATGAAGGTGGACTCGTCTAGATCTTGCATATGAAATTTGTTGGGAGGTAATAGCTAGTATTATGCTCCAAATATTAATGACACGGCCGGGGATACAAAATGATCTAAATGGAAAGTGGGAGTCCATGGGGCACTAATTATCATCCTAATGGAAATCATTCTAATCAATCGAAAATCCTCGTATATCCCAAAATTTTAAAAGGCTTACAGCCTACCCACCTTAGAAGCTAAGACATAGTTTTAGGAATAATGAGGTTAGAAGAATTTCAAAATCAGGATATTGTACCTCGACTCTTGTTAACAAAGAATAAGGCACGACGTAACGGAGGACGGTAAATATAAGTCAACTCAAGGATTGTTCCTTAATGAATGGAAAATGAGTGTGTATAATGACACATGGTCGATAAAATAGAATGACCTACTCGTCCACAGTATATAAGAGTTACCGACGGGGTAACCAACTCTAAGGCACATCATATGAAAAGATTACTAACAACTGAGTCGTGAATTTCTATTTGTGTCAAGCTGCCAGATTATTGTCACAAAGATTCTAGTGGTATGGGCTGTAGGGCTTATGTATTGCTGTTGACAACTGGTAGATCATAATATGACAGGGTATTTAAGCTAAGGTATTGGCTAAGCTAGTGACTATGGTGTTCCAACACTAGTTAGGTCTTATTAATAAAATTTACATAACTAAGGTAATATTTGTTGGAAACCAATCTCGGGATGAGTGTCTACCATAGTCACGGTAAATGATTGTCCTTTCCTTTGTCCACTCATTTCATGTCTAACTGTGGGCTTTGGTCGAGGAAGGGTTGGGTTAAGGCTTAAGAGTTGCTAGTTAAAGAAAGCTTCAGGCAAATAATTAGAGGCTCACGACATTTAGTTTCTTGAGAATAGATATTCTCCTAGGTTGTCTTTTTTGAATAAGGGTAAAACATTAATCATTCTCAAATTTAAATGGCTAGAAGGTCCCTATAGTAGTTTGAGGGTAGAGAGGAGAACGAATAACTCAATCACATGGCTAGCCGATTGTAGCTACACTTGGGTATACAACTATCATGGTCAGGGGGTACTCTGTATCTATCTACCAATCACGAGCTTTCGTCCTTCCAAATCAGTGAAAGACAAAAACAATAAAGAGTGCAAGGAGATGTCACTGAATACAACTTCGTGATTCAAAGGCGAAGGTATAATTCAAGAGGAATTGTCAATACGGTCGCAGATGAGACCCTAGAGATATCTACATCTCAATCTACGTAGGTTAATCAGAGGAAGAGCGAACCGAGTGCACTACGGTTGATCAGACCGTAATACATCGATTCTGATTAGACAATATGTTAGTAGGCGTCCCCACTAAACGTATGTCTTGAATCATGCTCGAGAACGGAGTGAGCTTGCAAAACTAGGCTGTAATAGCAACATTGGTCAAGATAGTCAAAATACAAGTATACAAGATTTTTGAAAGGAGGCACAAGTAGTTCGAGTTTTGTGAGAATCAAAACCTTACCCGGTGTTCTTGCTTATACAGTCTTCCTACTATCTACTTATCCAAGGCCTTGGTCGACTAATGGGTTATGGACCTCAAAATTATATATTCTAGGTAAACCTATTAGCGTCAATCAATTTCCTCGTCAATGGATCACAAGGACTACGGAATGTTAGGCGGGAGACATGCTACCCAACTTACAGAACTTTCTCTAGTATTGGAGTTGGATCTTTATGGGACACACAGGGCATTTTTCTATTCTCTTTGGTATCCTCACTTGTAATCACGTCTGAAGTCATTTTACCGAGAATTATGCCACGTCCGTATACCCGGGCAGTGGTAAACTCTTGGTCCCGTGATTCAGATGTGATATGTTATCAGATACTCTACCTTATCTCGACACCAGGGTAACTACGATCAAAGAGGACCACTAACCATAGTTTTAGCAATATTCTACAATCGATATTTTTCTAATCTAATTTCAACTCTAAGGGTCGTGCCTCGCCAGTGCGATGCTGGCTGCAGTGAATCTATAGTCTCTATAATTCAAATAAATGGCGACAGTGCGCTGCTAACCTGCCATTATGAGTAAAAATTTGTGAGCTCCTAGGGATTCAAGCAATTGACCATGAAATAAAGCGTAAGTATTTATCAGTCACAATCCTTAAAATAAAAGATGAACATGGAGGAAATAACTGAAGACAAAAGAAATATGAATACTCTAGTATCTATTTCATGTGTATTAAAACCATTGAGGACAAACTTTGGATCAAAACTAACTTGAGGTTCATATATGGATAACATAATCAGAAATTAAAATAATAATTCTTAGGGTAAAATAAGAACTAAGTAGGCAATTCAGACTAAGATATGAGGGTGATATCTAAGGAGGCAAAGAGAAAGAATTTGAACAACTTATCAAGGTTAGGTCATTAATCCTAGGAAGCCCGGTCTCACGAAGTGAATAATCTATCGACATTGGATCATATCGCCATATCAAGAGGTAATAGTGTACCTATAGGGATCTGACAAACTATCAAAGTTAATAACTCCTCATCTAAATTACATGGCCTAGACTACCCAGAGTAAATAGTCTCTAAAGTCGTCAAACATGTCTACGAATTCGTTTTGACAATACGAATCCAACAGTATGTCCAATTTTGGATTCCGATAGGCTGTGCACAAAATCGCCCGTTGAGTCGGATCGTGTGGCCTGCAAAACTGCGATCCAATCAACTGTCTCAGAATCGGACCAAACTTGGCATACAGGATTAGAAAAACGATACGGTTCTGCTAGCGCAAGTTTTATCTCGATCTGACGAGCGTGCACAAAATAATTGAGAAGTTTGCACAGAGGCCGATACGGTAAATTTCGACGGATACATATCAAACTCGTCGCGCACACGCGACCAATTTAAATTCCGTTAAAGTCCACACGTCTACGAAGCCGTTACGCACCTTTCGATGCTTTCGGTTCACGACCACGTCGTCCGGATTGGCGGGACGTACGTCGTATCGAAGATTTTTTGTAAATTTTAATATTTTGAAAACAGGTTTTCGCCAATCTGTGGAATCCGATTTCTCGACGTACAGTCGACGAAATCAAACTTCGTAAGTTGGGTTGCAGAGCCCTATAGGTTGTCTAGGACTTCCTTCAAATAGTTTTCAAAATCCCCTAATGTTTAGTTCAGAAAATGCCTGTCAAGTTGGATGTTTGTCTCATCCCTACTGTTCGGAAACAATAATTTTCGGTCGAATTCGTCTCAATTTTTAGAGAGATTCTCTATCCATCAATAAATTCTATTTGTTAAGGATCTGAGTGGGTTATATAGTCTTCCTACAATATTTTACAGAATCGACTTTGATCTAGATACGTAGAGAAATTGCGATGGGAAGGGGCATACCTGACCGCGCATATGCCGTTGTCCTGTTTTTGATCCGCGCGTGTATCGACGCTGCCGTGGCCGCTCTGGCCGGCCAGCGGTAGCTCTCAGCGGCGCGCGCGATTGCGGGTGGGTCGTTCAGACAGCGGGGAGCGTGGCGGAGTGCTGGATTAGGGTTTGAGTTTTCTTCGTACCTCTCTCTCAATCGCTCTGTATACATATATAATGCTGGTGTCGGGTTTAAGGCCGAGCGGGGAAATGTCTCTCATTGTTGTGCTGTGAGAGGTGGGCCTATCTTTGGTCATTTATATATATATATATATATATATATATATATATATATAATATATATATATATATATATATATATATATTATGTATATTCATATATTATATATATATATATATATATATATATATATATATATATATATATATATATATATATATATATATATATATATTCCTATATATACGTACTTATATATAGTAATCTCTAAAAAATCTAAATAATCCTCAATACTTTCTTTTCCTAAAGTAGGGCCTATAAATATGAATATACATATTATACATTTATTTGACAAATATAATATAACCAATAATAATAATAATATTTAATAATAACCTCAATAAAATAATAATAATAATATTAATACTAATAATATTAATAATAATAATGGAATTCAATAACCCAACAATGATGTATACACCATTAGGTACAGTCTAATAATTCCAAAATTGTACAAGGACCTATTTATACAAATATCATCGAATATTCGCTAATAATGATATTTATAATATTTAATTAAGAATACTTAAAAATATTCATTAAAACATTAAAACGAAATACAACACCCTCATACCAAAATATGTCAACACGAATGTCATTGAACGTCCCGCATGACTACATGTGCTTGGGCTCAGTTCGGGTCCAGTCCGGGCTAAAATGGTATAATCGGTTTCCCTAAACACAATAATATAATTAATAAATAAATAAAACTTCGACAAGGGTTAAGTCGTAACTTGGCCTGGTTTTCCTAGTTAGGACATCGCTATGGCTCGGCCTTCCCTACCAGGGCTAATACTCTAGTGAAAGCACGCCATCGTACTATTCGTGCCATGATCTCTAGTCACCTTGCACTCGAAAACTCCGCCATGGCTAAAGTCATCTACCAAAATAATTAACTAAGTAATTATTTATAAAAAATATTAAAAATCGCCATTTAATTCAAATAAATAAATAAAATATAATTCAAAATTCCAGAAAGAGGGGTTACATATGTACACTACCTACACTCACACACACATGAGAACATAATGTTCACACATACACACACACACAAATCTGGAAATGGATACATTGCTCACTGTCACTGAAATCTGAGGTTCAAATCTGAAATCTGAGAATGATTCATTACACACACACAGAGAAAACTGTCATACACACACACCCATATCATTCACCCTCATATCATATGTTTACACACACACTTTGTACCATTTCTGAGACACTTTGACACTCATCCATACACATACATTGTCACTCACCCATGCCACACATACACACATGCAAGATCCCCCATCTTTCTATATGTGTACATATATATATATAATATACAAACTAATGCGATATATGTAATATAATATAGATATTGCATTTGTCTATATAAATAGTATGGATATAATATATATATATATATATACATATATATATATATATATATATATATATATATATATATATATATATATATATAATATAAATATATAATATATATATATATATATATATATATATATATATATATATATATATATATATATATATATGTATATATATATATATATATATATATATATAATATAATATATATATATATATAATATAATATATATATATATAATATATATATATATATAAAATATAATATATATATATATATATAAAAAAAAAAAAAAAAATATAATATAATATAATATATATATGGGGTAGAAAATATGTGTGTTGCCTATATGTGAATTTGGCATGGCCTATGTAGAGTAGCCTGTGGTATCTTAATGTGCAGTCTTGTGTATATGGAATATATACAAGAGTGTTGGGTTATATTAGGCTAAGTGTGACTTGTATTGATGTGTGCTTGCTAGGATAGTCTTGGTTAGGCCTAGTAAGACTTGTCTGGGTTAGCTTGACCTAGTTTAACTAGAGTAGTTTGACTAGAGTTGACCAAAGGTTGACTTTAGCCTAGATTGATCCAAACATCATGTAGAATGCATCGTAACAGTTTATTTTACCAGTTTGGATATGTTGTGACTTGTACTGTTCTGAATAGGAGCCAGATACCACTCCTCAGGCAGTATTTCATTCAGACACTCAGGATATCAGGCGAGTACATTCTCTGACCGTTTCATACTTGCTAGGACTATATTCTTGCTCTAGATTACTTTACTTGATGCTGACATGATGGAAACACGGATTAGTAGTATATGGATCTTTTCATACGATGTTATCCCTCTCGGGAGCATCAGATACATCATGTCATGTACGTTTCACTTTCATCATGTATTCTTGTGCTTTCATCATTCATGTGCACTCTCGTGATTCTTGTACTCTCATGTTCATGGAGCCTCCATGTTTATATTCATGTACACCCATTTATGGGCTCCCATGTGAAATTATGTACAATAACATAACTTGAACGGATCCTTATGTATTAATTGGGGTACGGGAGAGTATAAATAGTCATGTGGACAATTTCCAAAGTAGTGTAGCCATGTACAACCTCTCATGTTTATTATCAAGCCGTTCACATGTCTAGCTTGTACTCTAAATCACTAGTTCACTGTAGCTCTTTACTTATAGTAGATATTTCATTACAGTCTTCTCTTTTACTTCAGGTATATTCTTAGCGTTTCTTGTATCTTACTCGATTGCCTGTATTATATTCCTGTCATGATATGAACTGCGTGAGATGTACTGTGCTCGTTTCAGTCCTGACTGGACCTATTAAAATATTACAAATGACCTTGAGGAGCTGTGTCCCACTTATTACGGAGCAGGCCTAGATGACACATGCGAGCTGGACCCTCAGGAGGACCCAGCACTTGTAGATGATATTACCCAAGTAGACTAGGCTAGTTAGCTAGACTAGCATCTTTTATCATTCTATCTATTGGATACATTTGTACTTATTTGGAGATTTATATTCTGGATTTGTGGCGATGTTTATCTTAGACTTTTAGCTATCTCTTTCATCTTGCATTTATCATCTGTTGATTCTGATTTCATCTATTCTATCTTATCGTACCTTTTTTTTAGTTGTGATTGAGTTGAACTTTATTATGTCACCTCCATTCGGAGTGTATATACTGTACATGTACCTTATAACTGTTAGATGTATGTGACCTATGACAGCATTCTACCGCCGACACTGTGGCGTAGGCTGGACGTAACCACTTTTCGTGCCCCTATACTGGGTGCGGGTCATGACACGTTTTTAGTGGTGGCCCATGCAGGTCGAGTTTAGAAATGCAGTGGTATTCAAACTAGAGTATCACTGCAGCCTGCAGTAGGATTAGAATATTTTTGAAGGTACTCAATCATATTAGAAAAAACTCCTTATCAGATTTCGTATATCTACATTTTGCTGCTTATTGTCTTCCTTTGAATATAAACTGTCCTCCTTTACGATTTTGACTCATTCTCAGTAATTGTTTTCTTGTTTGATCTGTCTTCAGGATGGTCGAAACTAGATAACATCGCCCAGGTCAGGGGGACACTGATGAGAGGTCTTCCACCTCTCGTCCTTAGCAGCCAGCCCCCGGTAACGCAGCCCCAGTCATGCTAGCTGGAGTAGGTGTTTCAGCTGCATTCGGAGGAGCCCCTCCACCAGCAGTGCACAAGCCGAGTCTGGTGATTTCGGAGATGCTCCAGCAGCAGCAGCCACCATCGGGGATAGTTGACGCAGTTCAGCTGTTCATATTCTTTCAGCAGTTCATGGAGGTCCAACAGGCCCAACAGCAGCGTCAGACTACAGAGTTTAGTCGGGGCATTGATCTGGCCCTGACTACAGTTGAGAGGGCAGCAGCTCAGCCCGCGGCAGTTCAACAGCCGCATCCGTCGAGGGAGAAGGGCATCCAAGACTTCCAGAAGATGCACCCGAGGGATTTTCGGGGTACAGAGGGCATTCTGTACGATGATGAGTGGATAGAGCATATGGAGGAGATTTTCAGGCTGGCAGAGAATCCAGCGAGGCTTCAGATCGAGGCGACGGCCAGCATGATGCAAGATTTGGCTCGCACTTGGTATCAGACCGACCTGAGGGTTGGTACACCAGGGCAGACTTGGGCGCATTCACGAAGCTGTTCAAGGAGAAGTTTTTCCCAGAAGCAGCGTTAGGTTCCCTCGAGACTCAGTTCGAGGCCTTAGTACAGGGCAGTCAGTCAGTTGAGGAGTATGCTGGGGAGTTCTGTCGTCTGGACAGATTTATTGAAGGGTTGTCCGAGGCGACGAAGGCCCGAAGGTTCAGAAAGGGACTGGTCAATGAGGTGAAGTCCTATACCAAGAGTGCCCGCAGTGCTACCTTTGAGGAGATCTTGGTCGGTGCCTTAGCCGCAGAGGATAATCTTGAGCTGAGGCTCAAGAGGGAGCGAGACACCCAGAGAGCTAGTGGTAGCAGAGGACCGACCAAGAGGCCGCACTTTCAGCCGCAACATCAGCATCAGCAGCAGCAGAGGCAGTTTCAGCCACAGCAGTTCCAGCAGCCGAGACATCAGCAGTGCAGCATCAGCAGCCGAGGCAGCAGCAGCAGGCCCTGAGGCAGCAGACTACTAGTTGTACTTTCTGTAAGAAGCCGGGGCATGTATGGACTGAGTGCAGAAAGAGGCTGGGGAAGTATCTTCTTTGTGGATCGTCAGAGCACCAGCTGAGGGACTATTCCTTCTTCGCAGGCAGAGCAGCTCAGAGAGCAGGAGCCAAGGCTCCAGGGGGACCGCAGAAGGGACCGTTGTCGACTCAGCAGCAGCGATTCGTACAGCACCAGGAGCAGGCCAGGGGAGGCCAGCAGGGGCAAGCTTTCGCCATAGCGGCCGAAGATGTAGAGGCCATTGGGGAGTTTTTTGTAGGTTCGGTTCTTCTCGACTCTATTCCAGCTTTCGCCTTATTTGATTCTGGGGCTTCCTACAGTTTTGTGTTGGTATCATTTGCTATTAGACACTGCCTAGTATCTGAATCATTGTCTAGGACCTTTAAGATCACGACCGGGGGTGGTGTTATCCTCGTGAGTGATGTTTGTAGAGAGCGGAGTATTATTTTGGAAGGCCGAGAGTTGGAGGTGAGTTTGCTCGTAATGCCACTACCGAACTACGATATCGTATTAGGTATGGATTGGTTGAACAGGCATCGTGCCAGCATAGATTGTCGAGGGGGTAGAGTTCTGTTTGGAGCGCCAGGAGAGCCAGAGTTTGAGTACACCCGACGGCAGATGGAGCAGGACAGTAGACTTTTCTGCGGGGCTTTAGTTGAGGAGCAGGGGCTCCACATCCTTTGATTGTAGAATTCAAGGACGTCTTCCCGAAGGAGTTGCCAGGGCTTCCACCGGATAGAGATGTTGAGTTCTCGATAGACTTGGTTCCCGACACGGAACCGATTTTTCAGCATGTCTATCGAGTGAACAATAGTGAGTTGGTGGAATAGAAGAAGCAGGTAGATGAGCTACAGGACAAGGGCTTCATCCAATCGAGTTCTTTACCTTGGAGTGCTCTGGTACTTTTTGTACCCAAGAAGGATGGGTCGGTACGGATGTGTATCGACTACAGGGCACTCAACAACCTCACGTTCAAGAATAGATACCCACTGCCGCGGATCGATGATCTCTTTGATCAGTTGAGCGGAGCTCGGGTTTTCTCCAAGATTGATCTGAGGTCAGGTTATCATCAGGTAAAGATGA
The DNA here is from genome assembly GCA_029216955.1 of Iris pallida. Classification (NCBI taxonomy): domain Eukaryota; kingdom Viridiplantae; phylum Streptophyta; class Magnoliopsida; order Asparagales; family Iridaceae; genus Iris; species Iris pallida. Next base: position 6,865,334 of record JANAVB010027800.1, on the reverse strand, counting down.
AGAAGAAGGATATTTTGAAGACTGCTTTCAGGACACGATATGGACAGTTTGAGTTCTTGGTTATGCCATTTGGACTGACCAACGCCCTGGCGGTATTTATAAACTTGATGAACAAGGTGTTCCACCAGTACTTGGACAAGTTCGTGGTGGTGTTCATCGATGATATCCTGGTGTATTCGAAGACCGATGAGGAGCACGAGGAGCAGTTGAGAGTGGTTCTGGAGACACTCATGAGGGAGAGGCTGTATGGCAAGCTCTCAAAGTACGAGTTCTTTCTGGACAGAGTTGACTTCTTGGGTCATGTGGTGACTGAAGATGGGATCTCAGTGGACCCGAAGAAGATCACGGCAGTTGAGGCATGGGCAGCACCGACTTCAGTAGCGGAGATCAGGAGCTTCTTAGGACTAGTAGGCTACTACAAGAGGTTCATGCAGGACTTCTCCCGGATTGCAGAGCCATTGACCAGGCTGACCCAGAAGGATACAAAGTTTGATTGGTCAGAGGAGTGTCAAGTCACTTTTGATGAGTTGAAGAAGCGGCTTACGATAGCTCCGATTCTGACATTACCATCAGGTTCAGGCGGGTTCACTATCTATAGTGACGCTTCAGGAATTGGGTTGGATTGTGTCTTACAGCAGCATGGGAAGGTGATTGCCTATGCTTCCAGGCAGTTACGTTCCCATGAGAAGAACTACCCTACCCATGACTTGAAGTTGGTAGCATTGATTTTTATTTTGAAGTTGTGGAAGCACTACTTGTATAGAGAGAGGGTGGAGATCTTCACAGATCATAAGAGCGTGAAGTATGTGTTTACACAGAAGGAGCTCAATATGAGGCAGCACAGGTGGTTAGAGCTGATAAAAGACTTCGACATCTCACTACAGTATCACCCAGGGAAGGCCAACATGGTTGTCGATGCCTTGAGTAGGTATCCGCCGGCCATGTGTTTGACTATGGACCGTCATTTGCTTGCTGATTTGGAGAGCCTGGGAATTGAGGTGATTGTGCCCGGAGTTCAGATGCAGATGTAGGGCCTTCAGATTCAGTCAGACTTCGTGGAGAGGATCAAGTCGACGCAGTTCGAGGATGTTGCTCTGCGGTGTATCCGAGAGCAGGGCTGGTGGATGGCTAGTTTTCTCTTGCAGAGGATGGTACTTTGAGGCACGGTTCCAGGCTGTGTGTGCCAAGTGGAGAGCTCAGGGAGCAGGTGTAACGCCCCAGTCCCAAAATACGTAGGACTAGGAATGTAGACATGCCAGCTGTATTCATACGAAGTATACTCCAATATATGGAAATCTCGTATAAATACATAAGCTGTAAAATACAGTAGAACCATAACTAATCTCATCCACACAAAATAAATGAATAAAAGATATCATATAATGATAATGAATTGTCTTAATACAATAAGTTGGGCAGAGACAAATCCACTACCAATAAGTAAAGAAAAATACATGAGAAAAAAATGATTTTGGCGAGCGAAGCGAAGACGATCCAAGTGCAATCATCCTCGAAGAAATAGCGATGATAACGGCTAGAGCTAGAACACCTGCGAAAGACAATAGCACACACCTGGAGAGATAACCAGGTCCTCAGAGTGACGTAACAAGACACATAATATCATGCCATATAAACTGAATAAATATTGCTCAAATAAATAAGTCAATTGAATTATAACATGGTCCAATACACACCTATTGAACGAGCGTACCATCCCCCCACCCAAACAAGGACAGGAGATGGTAAACTAATTCACGGTGACGTATCTTTCCATGTCATGAATCCAATATGGTATCCGGACCCCAACAAGGTTCAATACCTTCTTATCGAAGTAGTAAGTCACACCTACAACCAAACAAGGACAAGATGTGACGAACTAATCCGCGATAAGTTATTGTTCCAAGCCACGGTCAGATACAAGTACCCAAACCAAAAGTACTCGTACCTAACGGATAAAGGTGCATAACCGTTCTAAGTGAAATATAGTTAAGAACAATCCTTCCTACGCATGGGCCCTAGCTAAATAGGATCGGCGTAGTCCCCCTTGGGCACCAGAGGCCCCATCAGTAAGAGCATGACGTTCTGCAAAATCGTCAGTAGCCGTCAGTAATCATGGGTCATCAATCCCGTATCTCCAGCGGAGAGTCTGGGTCACAAGGGAAAGTGCATCGAAGCCCATATGCTAAGAAATTGTCCTCCCTGCCCAATGCCTACTATGTTGTATCCACAACAATAACCTCTATAACTGTTAAGTCAAACTAGCATGCAACCTCTATTAGCGGTTATTCCTATCGCACGGCTTGTACGTACTGGTGGCCAGCCAATCATGCACTTTCGTGTTCTATATGCGACACACAACTTTGTGGTATAACGTGTCATGGCCATGAATGCAACTCACAAAGGTGGTCCCTTAAATCTAGGTTTAATGTGTAAGAAAAATAATACATAGCAGGAAATATAAATGAACAGTAAGTTCTAACAGGTTAAGCCATGTATCATAGTTTATTTTGCATAAAGAAAATAATGAACAATGCATGAAATATGAGCTAAAATAAATAAACAGCAAATGGCAAGGTGTCTTGCCTGATAGTGAGTCCTGGCGTGCTGCGATGATCAAGGTGGCACAAACTGCAACTTCGGTGCAACCACTATGCAAGGTGGCCTCGGATGGTGGCACGGACAGTTTTATTGTGTCCAGAAGGGTCACATTAGTTAGGATCGACATCAGGTAGTTTAGTATTGGCAAGAGAATAGGAATAATGGGCTTAGTCATGGGCTAGAAGAAAATCGAAGGATGTTAAAAAATATATATACGAATTTTTGAAAGATATTTATAATACAAAAAACTAGTTTTTCAGGAGTCAAAATATTCATAGGAAAAATGTTTAAAATCAAGAAAATCATCCTTGGCAAGAATACTCTAAGTTTAAAAGAATAACGCTTTAGGTAGAAAGCTATACTTTTGTCAAAATAAGTAGTTGTAAAGACACTAAACATATTGTATATAAAATATTTTTAGAAGAATTTAAAATCTAGTAAAATGGTTTAGGCTATAAGATAACTTTTGTCAAATAATATTTAGGTCAAAGATATATTTAATTATTCTAAAATAATATAATAATATATTCTCACAAATATAACTTAAACTATTATTGTATTTACTAGAATAATAATACTTTGTAATACAAAACACATACATAGTATCCTAAGTTAAAATGTCACTAATTTAGTACTGTATGGATAAAACTCAATATACACAAATAAACCTAAAAGAAATAAAACGAAGGAAAAAAACAAAAATAAAAAAATAAAATAAAATAAATTAAAATAATAATATTAAACATTTAATAGCCATCAAACCAACAGCTGTTTCACCATTCCTCTAAATTCGAGAGGAGAAGAGAGAGAGAGAGATAGGGAGAAGGTGAGGACTGCGGAAGAAGGAGAGGGGAACGGTGGCGGAGCTAGCGGCGGCGGAGGCGGAGGTCGTGGAAGAAGGAGAAGCGGGTGACGGCGGTGGTGTCGGGAGGCGAGCGGCGGACACGGGCGGCGTGAGGGGATCGGGCTTGGGGTCAAAAGGGCGGCGAAGGACGGCAACGGCGGCGGCTCTACAGAATAGGGAAGAAGGAGCGGGGCAGACGCCTGCTCCAGTGTAGTGGGGCCAGATGCGGCGGCAGAAGTGGAAGCAGGTCGGGCGGACGGCCGGAGGGGGTTTCCGGCGAGGTTTCGGTGGAGCTCAGCTAGGCGCGGTGGCGGGAGGATCTGTCTCCGGCGCGCGGAGGCGGTCCGGAGAGGGTCGGAGTGGGTGGCTGGAAGAAAGGATAGGCGGAGGGAAAGGGGAGCGGCGGACGACGGCGACGGATCTGGCCGGGATGGGCGAGCGGATCGCCGGAAGGAGCTCGGAGGTGAGGGTTGCGGAGAGAGTAGCGGCTGGACACGACGGGACGGGGGCGGCGGTGCTCACGTTCGTTGCGGTGCAATGCTCGACCCAGCGGTGCTGGACTCGTCCAAGCGCGGACGCCAGGTCAGTTAGGTTTTTCCTTCCTTCTAGTGAACATGGGTGATGATGGTCGTCGAATTGGCGGTGGATTAGGGGTTGGTCGGGGCTGTGCGACTCGAGGCCAGAGAGATTGGGGTTGCTGGTCATTGGTGGAGATGTTGGGGACGATGATGATGACGATGGGGCAGATAGTCGGGAAAGGATGGCTGTGGTGGAGGTTGTATATGGGGGTACCTAGAGAGGATGGCGACAGGAGTTGGGTTGGCTGTCGTGTCGAAAAGGCTAGTCAGAAAGTCGGGGTGGCGTCTCGGACAGAAAGGCGGCAGGGCTAGAAGGCGAGGCAAACTAAGGATAGTTTTAGGATTTGATTGTGTCGGGGTGTGTCCGACACGAAGAGACGATAATGTATATATAAAATATGGAGTAAGAATTTGGGTGGACACAGACACGATGCACACACGTTTGATTATGGAATTTTGTGGAGAATAGAATACATGGATGAGTACCTGCCTATTTATAGGATGTGGGAATTTCCAATTGGATAGGATTAGAAAAAGATTTAAACCCAAATTAGATAATTCAATCTATTTAATTCAAATCCAAATCCAAATACAAATCCTATTTAAATTATATCCCTTTAGTTTAAAATCAAATCAAATAAATCAAATTTCAATTATAGATATTACTTTAATCTATTTAAATAAATCCAAAAATCAAATTAAGATTCAAATGGCCACAATAACTTCCAAATATATTTTTCAAAATACCAATAATAATAATTTCAAAAATAATAAATATTTTTAAATATCTTTTTGAATAATAAAATATTAATATTAATAAATCTTGAAAATTAAATTTTTATTTAAAATAGACTAGTAAAATATTTAGGAAATATATACGTATGCACAAGAATATTATCAATAATTGTTATAAATGAAAGACTTTGAACCAATAAAATAAATAAAATAATTAGCTTGAAAGTTTGGTACGATAGCTAAAATAATTATTATATAAATTATTTTAAAACTACAAAATTTGAATAAATATTTTTCTAAAATATGTACGCTCGCACATATTCGCACTCGTCGAGCAAATTCAAAAAATGAAATTTCGCGCACGACATACAATACGACTACGCGATGTACAATACAAAATTTTTAAATCAGTACCAAATTTAATTAAAAAATAGTAGAAATTTAAGGTTTTACAACAGGTCATGCAGGAGGCTCACAGATCTCAGTACTCTATACATCCTGGTGCCAACAAGATGTACAGGGATCTGAGGGAGCATGTCTAGTTGTATGAGATGAAGCGGAAGGTGGCTCGCTTCGTAGCCAGGGGCTTGGTCTGTCAGCAGGTCAAGGCAGTGAGGTAGAGGCCAGGAGGATTATTGCAGCCATTAACCATTCCAGAGTGGAAGTTGGAGCATATCATGATAGATTTTGTATCTGGGTTGCCGCGTACACCAGGAGGAAAAGACGCGATTTGGGTCATCGTAGACAAGTTGACCAAATCGGCCCACTTTTTGCCATTTAAAGTGGGTACATCTACTGAGAGGCTTGCAGAGATGTACATACGGTAGATTGTCAGGATTCATGGAGTTTCGGTTAGCATCATCTCGGATCAGAATAGTCATTTTACTTCCTATTTTTTGAGGAGTCTGCAGACTAGTTTGGGCACTTAGCTCAAGTTTAGTACTGTATACCACCCCCAAACGGACGGACAGTCAGAGAGGACTATTCAGACGCTCGAATATATGCTGTGAACGTGCATCTTGGATTTCGGAGGATCCTGGAAGGATTACCTGCATTTGGTGGAGTTTGCTTACAACAACAATTTCTAGGCCAGCATTGAGATATCACCTTTCGAGGCTCTGTACGGGCGTAGGTGTCGTACACCCTTATCTTGGGATAATGTTGGTGAGCGAGCTTTACTAGGACCTGAGATGGTTGTTGACGCAGCCGAGAAGGTGAAGCTCATCATGGACAGACATCGTGTGGCACAGGACATACATCGGTATTGGGCCGATAGCCATCGGAGGCCCTTGGAGTTTGAGGTACAGATTAGAGATAGGATTAGAAGTAGGTTGTTGTTTGTTTTGTTTATTTGATCATGTTTGATTATTTAGTAACTTGAGACCTTGCTTGTGTTTAGATCGGAGACATAGTTTTTCTACAGATATCTCCGACTCGTGGTACCATACGTTTTGGTGGAGGTGGGAAGCTTAGCCCGCGCTTCATCGGACCTTTCGTGATCAGCGGAAGAGTCGATGACATGGCATACATGCTAGACTTATCACCTGCAATAGTGGGTGTCCATAACATATTCCACGTATCACAGTTGAGACGGTACGTGGCTGACCCTAGCCATGTACTTGACCATTCGAAGATTGAGGTGGGACCTACTCTCAGTTACCCATAGCAGCCAGTAGAGATTCTGGGTCGCCGAGAGAAGGTACTGAGAAACCAAGTGATACCCTTGGTTCACATCACATGGAGGCATCATTCTCCAGAAGATTCTACCTGGGAGCGGGAGGATGAGATGCGCGAGCGATACCCTTATCTTTTTGGACCTTGAGGTATGATTATCTATCCTTCTCATCAGTTAGTTTTGTCTTTTAATTTTGAGGATGAAATTCTTTTAAGGAGGGTAGATTTGTCACGACCACATTTTAGATTGAGGGTATTTTGGTCATTTGGTAATTTTTGAATTTATTTTAATTTATTTAATTGGTGATTATGATTTTTGACTTTGGCAATTTGTGACTTTGTAGACTAACCTAGGTGTTGACCCTAGTTATAGTGACTTGGTTAGCATGATGAGACCCTAGTCTAACTTAAGTCAACCTAAGTTAGTCATTTAGAAATCAAGATTTGAATAGGAGGTTTAATAAATAGGTTCATAGGCTTGAGACTAGTGAATTAATTTCATGACTAGTGCTAGTAGGCCCATAGCCTATTGGACTAACCCTAACCCTAATTTTCACTATGTGGCCGGCTACTAGGGCTCCTCCTTCCCTATAAATATTCTCTTTATTAGTTCTTGCCTCATTTGTAGTGATTGAGCACATAGGAAAAGAAAGGTTTGTCCATTCTTCCCCAATCCATAGATTTCTCATTTTAATTCCTTTTTAGCTCTAGTTTCTTGCATTAGATCCTAATACAATCATATTTTCTATTTGTGGTGATTAATCCCAGTTTTGGGTCAATTTGGAACATTTGGCTAGCAAGAAGGAACCCCCCATTCGAAGCTTTTTCTTGCTATTTGCACCTATAGGTAAAACTCCTCAAATTATTCTAATATTCTATTTTCTTTGTATTTTAGGCTAGATCTAGGTGTCCCCTAGCTGTCCCTAGAATTTGGATGGATTTTGTGTCCGTTTGGTGTCCGTATCGGACACGTGTCATAGTGTATATGTAGGTGTTTGTTAAAATGCCTCTTAGGAATTTATTTTCGATTTTTGTTGAACTAATTACATGGATCTCTAGATCTAGGTATGTGCAATGATGTTTGTAAAGACTGAGTCATGATTGGTATCATTTTCGTGTCCTATTTTGTACTAGACATGCAGCTCGGGGGCTCGATCGGGTGCCCTACTGTCCGTGTCCGAGTTTTCGTCGGACACAGCACTTCGTGACACAAAATTTTGTGTGCACATACACGAGATGACTGACACGAAGACCCTAAAATTTTGTAGGATTTTATGGAGTGATTTGGAAGTTAATCGACCCGCACGGATTCGTGTTGTCGAGTGCACAGTCGGCCAATAGGACCTGACACTGTCTTCGTGTCACACAAGGGCACGTATTGGACACGATTCAGGGTAACCTAACCCTAGCTCTATCCTAGGCAAACCCCTAGAAACGAGCACGTGTCCTATTTTGTGTCGTGACGTGTCCACGAGTGATGTGCATGCATGCACGATGCTGTCTGTGCACAATTTTTGTGTCTATGTACGTGCAGTGTTTGGACACGAATTGTGTCCAGTTTCTTGGACACTGGGACACCTATGACACGTGCACATATGTTTCTATGATTACCAACCTTTTTAATCGAATATTAATTGTTATTTTCAATTTGATTTCAGGAATTCCTAATTTTTCTGATACCAAAACTGTTAATTATTCCCTGGGAATTGTAATGCATATTACACTATTTTTGTATGATTAACTGAATGTTTGTTCACCCATTTATAACAGAGATTAGCTAACATGTTAAGATTGTGTTTAGCTTGGGATTTTAGTTTCGAATTTTCATTTGGGCTTTTGATCTGAACTGTGACTGATACCCTGTTGTATGAACTAAAATTTGAGAACTTAAAACTGTGTGTGCATATGTGTAGACTGAGATTTAACTATATATAGGATTTCATGTTGCATGAGAAATCTGATTTTGATTACTTGGGATTGTTCCTGAGATGTTAAGGCTGATACACACATTGATTATTACACAAAATCTGGAAATTAGAAAATCAGAGAACTGAGATTTATGTACCCTCTGTCACATTGTTTCATATGTATACTCTCTATGTACTGTCTTCCCCTATATGGCCTACACACATGTTTACACACATATATACACACTAGCTCACTTTTTACATTACTAAATCTGAGAACCACATTGGTTCATAGGAGTCCACACTACACTCTGTACATTGATGCCTATGTACACTACCTACACTCACACACACATGAGAACATGATGTTCATACATACACACACACAAAATCTGTAAAATGGATACATTGCTCACTGTCACTGAAATCTGAGGTTTAAATCTAAAATTTCAGAATGATTCATTACACACACAGAGAGGAAACTGTCATACACACACACACCCATATCATTCACCCTCACATCATATGTTTACACACACACTTTGCACCATTTTTGAGACACTTTGACACTCATCCACAAACATACATTGTCACTCACCCATGCCACACACACACATGCAAGATCCTCCATCTTTTTATATGTGTACATATATATAATATATAAACTAATATGATATATGTAATGTAATATAGATATTGCATTTGTCTATATAAATAGTATGTATATATATATATGGTAGAAAATGTGTGTGTTGCCTATATGTGAATTTGGCATGGCCTATGTAGAGTAGCATGTTGTATCTTAATGTGCAGTCTTGTGTATATGGAATATATACAAGAGTGTTGGGTTATATTAGGCTTGTTTGCCATAAAATATAAAAGAACAGAATAATTATCGGAGGACTGGACTTTTACTTCACAATACAAACTCGCTTGTACAAAAAAAGCATAGGGACGAAAACCTAGGTACAACAATCTAAGTACAATTATTTATTTTAGATTCTGGGGGTGACGATAGAGGCTCGGGAAAGCGACGATAGCTCTGCCTTACTCCTTGGACAATCGGGTGCAGCCTTGGCTCTATGGAAGAACTGCTTGGCGTTGATAAAGAAATGCTCTCTTTTCAGGCTCTCTCTATATGTATATGTCTCTGTGTGTGTGTGTTCTCGTAAGGGAATGGCACCCTGCTATTTATAAGAGTGGGAGGCTTCATTAGGGTTTACAATGATTGCCCATTCTTGAAAGTCGGCGGCTAAGGATCTCTGGATCTGGGCCGTTCATCGAGATTTGAGCAATAAATGTGATTGCATCAAATCTTTTGTAGGTAATTAATACTGATTGACATAAATCCTCCTGATTTGTCATGCCAACCTCGGATTTCTCGACACGTGTCATTAATTTGCTTGTTTGCAAATGATCTGATTTGATCCCAATATTTTATTGGGATTTGTTGAGGGATTTTGATCAGTTTGATGCCATGTGCCCTGCTATCATGCCACGTGTCGTAACCGCAAGCCACAGCAGAAATCTGAGCCGTAGGAAAGTTGCTCCTCATTGGGCTGCATAAGGCTGGCCACGTGTCAAGGCTGCCTAAGAGTGGCCCCCTGAACATTTGGACCGCATGGTAATGATTTGAGCCTCATGAGTGTGGATGACCGCATGATGGGTGCCTTCTTCGTGAACCGCATGAAGATAGTCTTCGTGAGCCGCATGAAGATAATCTTCGTGAGCTGCATGGGACTAGTCTTCATGAGCCGCATAAAGATAGTCTTAGTGAGCCGCATGGGGCTAGTCTTCATAAGCCGCATAGGATGGTCTCTACTTGAGCCGCATACGACTGTCCACGTGTCAAGGCCACATGACAGTTTCTGAATCTCGGGGGATCGTGTCAAAGATTTTCTTCGCTTCCCAAGGAGTCCGTTTTTATGAGGGAGTCATAATGATATGTTTGTGTCAGAACTGTCACCTTGTCAGAGCTGTCAGCCGTCAAAGCATTTAATGCAGTAAAGGACGAACGGAAGAGCTGTTTGCAAGCCACGTGGCTCCTCTCTGAGCCGCATAGATCTTGTTTGAGCCGCATAGACGCTTGAGTCGCATGGATACTTGAGCCGCATGAACTCTCTGAGCCGCATGGGGTTCTCTGGCCGTATGGATCTTTCTTTATTCTTTTCCATGCTTCTACAAGATCCCCTTCAAAGTTTTCAATTTGAAAAATTGAAATACTTTGAATAAGAAGCATGGCCATGTATTCTTCTGGCCGCATATGATGTTCTGGCCGCATGGATGTCTCGGCCGCATGGATGTCTCAGCTGTATTGAGTCAATCAGCCGCAGGGACTTTCGGGCCGCATGAGCTCCTCGCCACGTCATCCTGCAACGTGCGAAGATCTTTTGCATTAAATGCTGTTGATCTGCTGTCAGTTTTAAGGCTACTTTTCGGGGGAGGATCCGAGGAGTTTGGCCTTTATTTTAGGCGGCTCGCCTCGATAACCGAAGGGTCGGTTTTTGTGTTACACGAGAATCGAAACGCCCTGCTTTTGTTTATAAATAGGGACGAATTCAGTGGAAGGAAATTCTTTACTTTCTCTTTCGTCCCCAACTCTTGCAGTCTCCACTTTCTTTCCTTCTCCGACCGTCGAAAATGGCCCCCCAAGTCTTCCAAGGTCGCCTCTGCTGCTGCAAAAGGCAAGAAAACGGCTTCCTCGTCGGCCGTCGTGCCCGAAGTGCACCCTGATGTTCACCCTGCTTTCAAGGGTAAGAAATGGATTTGAATACTTTGAACCCCAAAGACCCATGGCTCTGTTGCATAACATATGCACAAGCCTTCATCCTTCGTTTTTATTGAACCGCCCAAGCTTGACCATAATGGAGCCGCATATGTTGTATGGGCCGCATGACCCTCTCATATTCTAGCCGCATAGGGCATGCCCTATGTTTGAGCCGCATTGAGAAAGATTTGAGCCGCAGGAGTGCTTCTGGATTTGAACCGCATGGAACCTCCTTTGAGCGGAACCGCATATATTCCTGATAAACTGGCCCGCATAGAATTTTACTGAGTCATGCCGCATAAACTCCTCTGCGAGATTTAACCGCATAAGTTTTAATCCGAGCCGCATAAGCTATCGAATCAGTGTCACATGGAACTCCCAACTGAATTGGGCCGCATGAAGCTGTATTGACCCGAGCCGCATAGGCTCTATTAAAGCCGTGCCGCAAGAAACCCAGCTGAATTGGGCCGCATAAGGCTTCGTCGATCCGAGCCACATAGGCTCATAGAAACTTCTTTTTGAGAAACTTTAAGTGGTTTCGTTTTAACCTATCTTTTAATCCTGTTTCTTTTGACCTTTTCCAGTGAACCTCCCAACCAACCTGGCCGGAGAGCTTCTGGTGGGTTCAGCTCAGTTTGTCGTGGGTGTGCGGCTTGACGGCCTAATTCGACATATGACAGATCAACTTCCCCTTAATGAGACTTTGGAGAGGGTGGCTGCCATCAACAACCAGCCTTTCCATTTTCTTTGTACCATGATGAATTCGGAGAAACTGGACGGAGAATATCTGAAACCAACTTTTCTCTTTGGAGATGCTTTATCCATAAAGAACTCCCGAATGCTGGACATTTCTGAGAACTAGGATTTTACTGTGGACGGGGTGGAGATCCATGTTCCCGAGATGGAACGACATTTTTCTCTCTCGTGGTTTAATATGGTACCGTTGAGCAGGAAAATGGCGGGCTCTCTAACTCTAACCCAACATGGAATGTTCGTGGGCAACATGCACTATAATATGAGTATTAGGTCAGCATGTGCAAGTAGGGAGTCAGTCAGCCGGAGTGTGATGGGGCTAATTCCTGGTACTTTTATAAATGTGTCTGGTCCCAACTTCACTTGTACTCGAGCTGATACCTTCCTGAATCAGCTCGCTCGCAAGGGGTCTTATTCTATGGGTAGGTTGTCGCTGCTGAATTGGATAAATCCCATTCCTACATGGGCCAATCTTTCCTCATGGATCTTGAGGAACTACAAGGAACTCCTTCGGGAGACTGACCTTTACTACGCCATCCGGGACACCTGTTACGGATTGCCCATTAACAAGCCGCTGTTCATGGCCCTTTTGGAGATGTATAGCCGGCGTACGGGGACTTTCTTCGCGCCCGGAGGGGAGTTGGGACTTGCTCTCCATGAAATGCATGCTGTTTCTAAGCTGCCATGGGGAGGCGAGGCCTTTGAAGTATACACCCCGACGAACGAGGAATTCGATAATCTGGATCGACGATTTCCTGGTTTCGTCGCTGTGTACCGGGAACTGCTGTGCCACCATAGCATCTGTCACCAGACTGCTATCAAGAAGAATATTACTTCAGAAGGGAACGCCCCCCATACTACGGCCTGGGTCGCGTATCTTTTCAAATTATGTCCTTCCGGCCGGGTTTCTTCTCGAGGTCCCCAAACCCAGGCGGATGTAAAGGACCTGATGTTGAATGCCAAAAGGTCGAGGTCCACTCGCGATAGATTTGGGAGTCGTACTGACTCCTTCAGTTATTTCCACTATGGTACCCGGCAGATGTCTGAGAAAGCAATTTTGGCCGGGTTCTTGATGGTATGGCTACGAAATTGTGTAGTCTCGGGAGGGACAGGTTCTACTGAAAGGATCAGCTGCCACTTCATTCTCTCGGCTGTGAAGCTGGTCTTCAAAGTCAGACTGGCCCTTCTTCTGGCTATGGTGTGTAGCATACACCACGGCCTCCTCGCCTTTTCGTCTAAAGTCATTGCTCGCGAGACGACGCTGGACTTTGAGCGGATAAAGCTACCATACCATTATCTCATGGGGTGGTTATTGATGCATTATCGGTCGTTGATGAGGCCCGAAACAGAGGATGATGTTACCGCTGATGACGCCTTCCTTTTTTGATACCGTCATCAATCTTGGGAGTATGACACCAAGCCGACTTGTCGGAGGGTATTGGCGAGAGTTGACGGGCCCGACTTCTTTGTGTCTCTTCCTCAATTTATCCCTAGAGAAGTGAGAGGGGTACACGTTGATGGCATTGAACCTCCCCAGCTCTTATCTGAGAAGATGCTTCTATGGCTGCGCAACATTCGCCCCGTGCACCTAGTATATCGTTATCGAAATAACGTATACTTAGAGCCTTATTTGCCTAGCAGGTTTTCCCGTCAACTCGGGTATAGTCAGTTGTTCCTTGACTGCCCCAGTGCTTGCCTGGGCTTCGAGGGCAGTGTCCTTGACGGCATCCGGGCGTGGCATTATTACAATGCTGTTCATACCCGGGCTAGCTTCTCGGTCCCTGACGCTAATACGTAAGGGGATATTCTGTACATGGCGGCCCTTTATCATGTTGCGGCGAGCAAATCTCCCGTGAACTTTGACATGAACACCAGCTTCATTGTTGGGACTGGCTTGGCAGAGAAGCCCGAGGGTTCCAGGAAGAGAAAGAGAGGGGCGAATAGGGTTCCTGTACCAGACTCGGAGTCCACTGCGGCGGACGAAGAGGATGACGAGCAGGACGCCGACGACTCGTCGCACTCTTCGGACGAGGCGGTGGAGGACCAGCCTCCTACTGTGCCGAACGAAGAGGTGGATGATCATCCATCTGCTGTGCCTGGTGCTTCGTGCAAACAAGGCAGGCGTCTGTCCACTGACGATGGCAGGACCTACTCCACAAAGCGGACTACGGTAAGACGTCGCAGGCTGTTTATTAATGTTGATGCTATTTCTGAGGTGATTGGAATTTCAACTGCCGTTTCCTTCTTTTTCTAAGTTATGGCCTAATTATTATTTTTCTCTTTGTAGGCGTCAGGGGAGTCTGCTTCTCGGGACTCGATTGCTGAGGTCGATCCGGCCTTGTCCACTTCGATCAATGACATGTGCACTGCTATCACTTCTACTGGAGTTCTTTCGGAGGCGGCCGGGGAATCTCATCTTGCTGAGACCTCAACCCATGGGGGGCGGGGGCTCTACTGTACCTGTCCCTGAGACAGTCGAATTTCAACAGGATGACACTGACGTGGCTGGCTCCCTATCAGGGGTGGCTGGGGCAGAGAAACCAGTTGAATTTGAGTTGGAAGCAGCGGGTGGGGAGACCATGCCAGCTTCGAACGAGGTGCAACCTCCGTGCTCTTCCCCTGGTAAGATAAACCAGCTTCTTAACTTATGAGGAGGCATCTTTGCTCTATCATCCTATCCTTTGTGGATTAATGATTGCTTTGGACGTGCAGGTCCCACCCCTTTATTGACGGTGACGGACATTGCCGGGGCGGACTTTACCGGAGGGGATCTGATGGAAGCACGTGTGCCTCCTTCTTTTCCAACCTATACTGAGGGGCCTCCAGCTGGGTCAAGTTCGGGAGCCCTAGTGATAGCACATATGGGGCAAGGGACGACGCTTTTCGCGCCCTCCTCTGCAAATAGGGTTTCGGGAGTTAACCTTTCCGCTCTACCAAGTATCCAGGCTCTTCGGGCGACGGAAGAGGAGCTAGCTGCCATTCATGCATCTTTTCGCACAGAATTTGTTTCCCTGGTTGCAGGGACGGCAAGTTCTGAGGCTACTCCTTCGGTACTGCCTGCCACACTCCCTTTGACACCGTCCTCTACAGAAGTTTTGGATGAAGTGTCCCAGGATGTGGTCGACAATTTCCACCACCACCTAAAGAGGGGGATTGAGGCAGCTGTGGAGAGGGGGACTCCCTTTGCTATGGCCCGTCAATGCGCCGGTGGCCAAATTAATATCCTTAGAACACTTCCTGGTGGGGCGGGACTAGCGGCGCTTCTGGAGCCTAAGCTGTTAGAGGTCGATCGTCTTGTGGCCAAGTTTCGCGTACTGCGACAAGCTGATCTATCAGTGGCAATAGATCAAGAGTGTACTTTCCTCACAACCGCGGTAGAGAAGGTAAGGAATGCTCGAAAATCGCTCAAGCCAGCTATATTGAAGGATCGCCGGGACCTGACTCAGTTGTACGATCAATGGAGCCGTCGCACTGAAGATTGCGCGGCTCGGGAAGCGACTGCCTCCCGCGGGGTAACTGACACCCGGAAGCAGATTCTCGAGCTCCAGAGAAAGCTGGCCTTCCTGGAGTCCGAGCTCGAAGCTGCTCGTACTGAGAAAGGGGTTGCTATTCAGGAGGCTGACAAATTTAGTAGAGCTTCTGCCAATCTGGAACTTGCTTTGAAGAAGATGGAAAATGATTGGCAGGCATATATGTACTTGAATGATGCGGAGTAGTTGTCCCAGGAGGCCGAGCGCCGAGCTAGGCAGCGGCTTGAGCGAGGGACTACCTTGGTGAGAAACCGCCTTTTGGAGTTGTGTAATGCCGAACTATAGTCGGCCTTTTTCTGGTTTTGTTTCTGTTTTTCTTTTCTTTTCTTTTTGAGAAAGACATGGTCCCCACTATATGTAATGCTTTTTTGTCTATCAAATAAAGAGTACTTTCCATTCTACCCTTCATTTGTATTGCTTATTGTGCCTGTGGTATTAAGGTGATGTGGGCCCCGCATGGGGGACTTGTTTTTGGACCTGTTACCTTTGGCATACCTTGGTTTTAGGTACGGATAACAAGTTTGATTGGGGATACCTAGAACAGTTTTACGGCAAGATGGTCGTGGGTGTTCGGGGTATCGGGAGATAGAATGCCATGGAGCAGATGGGCTCCCGGGGCATAATGAGGAATGGTGGGCCTGTACTAAGAGACTTAAAAATGACATTTGTGGGCCTATTATCCTTGGCGTACCCCGACTTAGGATACGGATAATAGGATGAAGGAGAACCAACATACTTACTCAGAGGAAATGAGGTCATGGCAAGTATGAGGGTTTTACTGTGGAGTCTTCCTACTCAGAGGTAATGAGGACATGGAAGGAGTAGACTCAACGGAAGATATTTGTGGTCAACAGAGGACATTTGTGGGCCTATTACCCTTGGCGTACCCTGGTTTAGGGTACGGATAATAAGACGAGAGAGGACCAACATACTTACTCAGAGGTAATGAGGACATGGTAAGTACGGAGGTTTTACCGTAGAGTCTTCCTACTCAGAGGTAATGAGGACATGGCAGGAGTGGACTCAGCGGAAAATATTTGTGGACCTATTATCCTTGGCGTACTCCGGTTGTGGGTACGAATAATAAGTCGAAAGGGAATCATCATACTTACTCAGAGGTAATGAGGACATGGCAAGCATGAAGGTTTCTTCGACGGAGCCTTCCCACTCAGAGGTAATGAGGACATGGCAGGAGTGGGCTCAATGGAGGAGGGTACATAGAACGACTCAGAGGTAATGAGGACATGGAAGTTCTATGTAAAGGGGTGATTTGTTTTTGGCGGAAGTGAAACGACTCAGAGGTAATGAGGACATGGCCGTTTTGGAAATTTGTGGATCGGTTACCCTTTTTGTGCACTGGGAGTGCGGGTAGTGGATCATGAGGGAGGATCTCTTCCAGGGAGGAAGTTCGGAGGTATGGTCATACATGACTTACTATCTGAAAGAGTGACCAGAATGTGAGTTCAGAGGTACCTGCGGGTACATGACTCGATAATCTGGAATTTGGAAATATGAGTTCAGCGGCACCAGCAGGTACATGACTCGATAATCTGGAATGTTGTGGATGTGAGTTCAGCGGCACGAACGGGTACATGACTCGATAATCTAGAATATTGTGAAAGTGAGTTCAGCGGCACCAGCGGGTACATAACTCGATAATCTAGGATGTTGTGGATGTGAGTTCAGCGGCACCAGCGGGTACATGACTCAGTGATCTGGAATGTGTCGTTTAGACATAATATTTCTTTAGAAACTTGCCGTTGACGGGCAACATGAGCAAGTCTCCATTTTGTTTTGTGAGGCGGTAAGCACCGTTGGAGAATACAGCCTCGATGATAAATGGACCTTTCCATTTTGGCTAGAACTTGCCGGCGGTCTTGTGAGTCATGACCATCGGCCTCCGGACTGCTAGAACGAGATCGCCCACTTGGAATGTTCTGATTTTAACCTTCTTGTTGAAGGCTCCAGAGATGCGTGCTTGGTATAGCTCGATTCGTTGCTGAGCCAGGAGGTGCTTTTTATCTAAGGCCTCTAACTCTTGTAGTCGACGACGGTAGTTATCATCCGTCGTCAATTGATAAGTGAGGGCGACGCGGAGTGAGGGTATTTGAGTCTCCAATGGGAGAACTGCCTCACTCCCGTACACTAGGAAGAATGGTGTGTTTCCTGTGGCCGTTCGGACTGCGGTACGGTACGCCCATAAGCATTCACCAAGCTTCTCGTTCCAGTCGCGTTTATTGCACGACACGAACTTCTTGAGTAACTTGATGATGGTTTTATTGAATGCTTCTGCCAACCCATTCGCTGCTGGATTGTATGGCGTCGAAGCAATATTCTGGATGCGGTACTTGTCGCAGAACCGATAGAAGGCGTGGCTTGCAAACTGTGAACCATTATCATGGATGATCCTTCGGGGCAGTCCAAAGCGATAGATGACGTGATGCTTAAGAAAGTTGATCACGTTTGAAGTCTTTACTTCTGTAAGCGGGACAGTTTCTGCCCATTTGGAGAAGTAATCTGTGATTGTGAGTATGAAGCGATGTCCTCGGGAGGAAGGTGGAGTAATCGGACCGATGATATCCATTCCCCATGCTTCGAACGGCCAGGATGCCACTGTTGGATGTAGAAACTCGGATGGTTGGTGGATGAAGTCCGCATGGACTTGGCAGGCTTTGCACTTTCTCACATAGTCTATCGCATATGCTATCATCGTGGGCCAGTAGTAGCCCATTCGGCGAAGACGGTCTTCCAATTTAGGGCCAGGCTAATGGGCCCCGCAGATACCGTCATGAGCTTCTCGTACGGCTTCTTTGGCTTCTGCGTTTGACAGGCACCGAAGCAATAATCTATCATAGGATCGGCGATACATCATTTTCGTCTCTGTATCGTAGAAGAATCTGAGAGAACGTCGTCTGATGGAGGTGGCTTCCTTTGGGTTCTCGGACAGGATATCGTAGATGACGAAGTCAATGAATGGTTGTCTCCAATCTGGGACATCGTCGATCGTCTGAGCGGAATAACTCGCCACGAATTGAACGTTGTTCTTGGGGAAGACCAGTTCGTGGCCTATCACATCTACCGATTGATGAGTATGATTTGGCACTGCTAGGGAAGCGGCCAGGCCGGCTAAGGCATCGGCTTCGATATTTCGGAGTCTGGGAACATGCTCGATGAAGAACCCCTCGAACGACGAGATGATGTCGATTGCTATTTGGTGATAGGGGATCATGTCTTCGTGGCGGACTTCGTATGAGCCCCGGATCTGATTGACGATTAACTGAAAATCGACATATGCTTCAAGATATTCTACCCCCAGCTCTCTTGCAAGTTGGAGGCCAATGACCAAAGCGTTGTACTCGGCCACATTGTTAGAGCATGGTTCTGTGAGAGAGTAAGCGCGATTGATCACTAATCCGGAAGGAGAAACCAGCACCACCCCGACTCCGACGACGATGTTGCCCTTGGGTCCAGTTCTCGAAGCACCGTCTAAGAACATTCGACATATATCATCGTGAGAGGTTGCATGCGAGTCAGCGACCTCATCTGGGATTTCTTCATATATTCTGGATGACTCCGAGCCCGGGTGGGCTGTCAAAAAGTCTGTCAGGGCTTGACCTTTAACAGCCTTTTGTGGGACGAAGATCATATGATAAGGGGACAGCAATATTGCCCATGTAGCGAGGCGAGAGCTGAGTGCCCCTGGTTTAGTCATGAGGAATCTGAGGGGGTTGACTCGTGAGATCACATGTATGGTTTGTCCAGTAACATAGTGTCGCGTTTTCTGAATGGTAAACACCAGGACGAGGCATTCCTTCTCCACATCGGTGTATCGGTGCTCTGGCCCAATCATCATTCGACTGAGGTAATATATGGCTTGTTCATGGCCTACATCGTTGTTTTGTGCCAGCAGAGCCCCGAAGGAATGTTCCATTGCTCGTACGTAGAGCAGGAATGGTTTTCCAGCAATCGGAGCCACCAGGACTGGAGGGTTCGACAAATATTCTTTGATATTGTCGAAGGCACGCTGACATTCTTCGTCCCATACGAATGAGACGCCTTTTTTTATGAGATGGGTGAATGGTCGACATCGACCGGAGAGGTTAGAAATGAACCTCCTGATGTAAGCTAACCTCCCTTGAAGGCCTCTGAATTCGCGAAGATTTCTCGGAGGACCCATCTCCATAATTGCCTTTGTCTTCTCAGGGTCTACATGGATACCCTGGGCGGTGATGATGAAACCCAAGAACTTCCTGCTGGATACGCCCAGGTAGGATTTTATGGGATTCATCTTCAGATTATGCGCTCGCATCAAGTCGAATACCGTCATCAGATCCTGTAGATGGTCTCCCTTACAGCGACTCTTGACAGCAATGTCATCAACATAGCACTCTACCGTCTTGCGTAAGTGGTCTCTGAAGATGATACTAATGGCTCTTTGATATGTGGCGCCGGCATTCTTCAAACCGAAAGGCATGACTGTGTAACTGTATGTGCCAATCGGTGTTCGAAATGATGTATGTTTTTCGTCATCAGGAGACATCTTGATTTGGTGGTACCCCGAGAAGCCATCCATGAATGACATACGTTCGAAGCCGCAGGTGTTGTCAATCATGATGTCTGTGATAGGGAGGGGAAATTCATCTTTGGGGCATGCCTCGTTCAGATAGCAAAAGTCGATGCAAATTCGAATCTTTCCATTCTTCTTGAGGACGGGTACTATATTGGCGACCCAGTCAGGATGTTATTCCTCACGAATGAAGCCGCTGGCTATCAGTCTGTTGACTTCGGCTTCTATCGCATCCATGATGCCTGGACGGAAGCGTCGCTGTTGTTGCTTGACTGGCTTTGCATCTGGCCGAATGTTGAGCTTGTGAAGGGCAACCTCGGGGTTTAGTCCTGGCATGTCTTCATAGGTCCAGGCGAACACATCGATATATTCTTTAACAAGTTCCAGTAACGACTCTCGCTCTTCGTCTGTCATGCTTTTACTGACAAAGATTGGTTTTGGAGAAGATTCGTTGCCGAGGTCGACCTGTATAACCTCATCTTCAGTAGGAGGTTCTCTCTGTTCGAATTGCTTTTCCCATTGTGCATCCAACTGTTGGGCCCACGGCTCCAGTTTGAGGATTTCAGGAATGTCTTCATCTTCTTCATAAGCGTCGACGAATGTCATGTTGACTGACAGGACTTGCCTGAATACGTCTCCGATGCTAGAATCCGAGTCAGAAGTTGGTGACCCGGTTGAATGTAAATGTCAGTCACATTCTTCATCTGAACTCTCAGGGGTCGTCGTGGGTGTAACATACCCTAACCCACTTCGAGTCTTACTATAGTAGTCCCGTGGTTTGCCAGCCGGGACCAATGGCTTCAAAGGTAATCGTCGTCCAGTACCGTAGTTCAAGCCTGGCATCGTCTCCAGATCATACCCCTGTTTCTGCATGAAATATTTGGATTAGGGGCTGTAAAGATACAGAGACAGTCTCCCGGCATCTGATTCAAGGTTGACTTCTTCTATGGTGAAGGCCTGCGGATCGTCCTTCCGGCCGAAGATGATTGGATGGTCTTCTCCTTCGATTATGCGGTAAGCGCCTTTCACTGGAGTAAGCTGGTTTACGGTGTACATATTTGTCACCTGTGTGTGTAGGTGGGTGCCTATACCGTATTCCATAGCATACATTGTACAAAGCTTATTAAGCTCGAGGTAGTTCAAAGATAGCCCTTTATTGATGAAGTAAGGTATCTTTTCTAGCGGGATTACATCATCTGCGGAGGGAACATCAGTATGGGCAGCCACATACTTGGCTAGCTCCGGTTCCTCTTCGGCTACCCCATGTATAAATGAAGACTGAGAAGACGACCTGGGCAGCTTGATCGTCAGGGGTTCAGCTGGTGGAGCAGAACGTGGAGTTGTTGGCAGACTAGCAACCCCCAGTTTGGTACTCGATGCTGGGCGGGGAGTGGTTGGTTTGCTAGAAGTTCTAGGCCTTGTATCGGGGGTGACGACCCTTCTTGGGAAGGCGTATCATTATTGGCTTGTCGGAGGGATTGAGCTTCTCCGTTTGTGGCTGGCCGACTCTCGGCAGCCTGATTGTCAGTGGCTCCGTTGTGGGTCTTGGCACTTGGCCAGACCTTGGCAGCCGGATTATCATCTGTTCTTCTTGTGCCGAGAGGCTGATTGCGTCCTTACGCAGTGGCGGTAAGGGGTGCGGACTTGCCAGGTTTACGAGCTTAGAGGTGGATCGTCAAAGGTTCTTCTGATCCTGTGGCCGTCTCGATACGGGCTTGCCCATCTCCTTCACCAAGGTGCATCTTCGACTTTTCGTACAAGCAGGAGTCTGAGTAGTAGGATTCGACCCCTTTGAAGGGATCGATATCAGTAAATTCTGTCCTCACGAAGCCATATTTGTCGACATATTTGAAGCACTGGTGCAGCGTGGAAGGCACGATCATATAATCGTGTATCCACGGGCGCCCCAGGAGGATGTTGTAAGAAGTGTCTGCATCTATGACGTAACAGGTGACTTCCGACTAGAGATCGCCAATTTGACACTTCAGACAAATCTTTCCAATTGGGTAGCTCATGCCCGAATTAAAACCGCTGATGGCGGTGCTTGTAGGCGTCAGGCGATGCATAGGGATGCGGAGATGATGTAACAGACCCTTCGGGATAATGCTTATGGAAGAGCCAGGATCAATATGCATCCGATCCACTTTTACGTCGTGTATCCAGTGTAGTATAACGGGCGATCGTGCAGGTTGATTTTGATGAGCATATCCTGTAGAGTGAAGACAATGTTGGGCATCGATCCTGTGCAAGCGCTGTCTTGGAGATCTGCCGGTGGGTTCTCTCCCGTGAGGTTGACCTGAGCCAGGTATGGGTCGGCATTTTGGAGTGCATCGCTCAAAGCCGCTCGTACATCCTTTGAGAGTCTCAGAAGCTCGTATAATGACAACTTGGCCGGTGTGTTGGCCAATTGCGCCAAGATGTCGAAGTTGTAGGGCCTCTCCATCCCCTGTGGTGTCTCTTTTCGAAGGGATTTGTCAAAGCGAGTCTCCTTCGGCCTAGGTTTGTCGGTCGTCGGAGGCTGAGACGGTTCCGAAGCATCAGTTGTAGCAGGCTGATGATCTTCAGTCGAGTTATCAGCCACGGGTTGGGATTGCGCCCCAGACCGCGTGACGACGGCTGTAGCTTCTTCGATATCTGCCGAGATTGTGCGGCAGGACATGACTTTTCCACTCTTCTTCTTACAAATGAAAGGTGGTGTGGGCTGAGTCACTTCTGATACCAAGTCTGGATGGACCCACATGACCTCCTCTCGTGATGTAGTGAGGGGCACTAGACCAGCAGCCTGATCTCGGGAAGGTGGAAGATTAGCAATCTCCATTGTCGCCAGAGGGATGGAGACCACAACGTCTTGAGTTTCCATCGGAGGGAAGCTGCCGAGTTATACCGATACCATATTGGCTGCCACCGTTACCTCATCAAAATCGATGGCCAGAGCATTCGAATCGATAAGATTTTGGATGTACCCTTTTAGTTGGTAGCAGTCGTGTGTAGCATGGTGGACGTAGCGGTGGTAATGACAGTACTTTGGGTTCTCCATCTCTGCCGGCCGAGGTTCCCGTCTTGGTGGAGGAAGCTGAATTCTGTCTCCTTGTATGAGCATGTCCAAGATGGGCTTGACGTGACCGTCTTCGAAGGAGTATGTGATTTGCGACCATTGTTTGTCTGCCGGTTTTGGCTCAGGTTTCTGTGTTGTGTCGGCCACCATAGCCTGCTTGCCCTTGTTGTCCTGATTGTTGGTGGAGCTACCCCCATTGTTGGTCTTGGCATTGGAACGCCTGCCCTTGTCCTCTCCCTCTGAGATGTACAATCCCAGTTGGCGAGCCTTCTTCAATCGTTCTTCGGTGCTTGTGGCACTGATGATGAATGTCTTCCTGTCCTTGAATTGACTTTTGCCCATCCAGAGACTGATTGTTGGGAGCAATCTCTTTTGGTAAATTTCAATCAGGAAGGAATCCGGATTTCCAGACGGTAACTTCATTGCGGTTTGGCGAAACCGCTCGATATAGTTCCTTGTCAGCTCTTTCTCTCCTTGGACGACGTCCATGAGGGTGGACATTGTGATGTCCTGCCCTACTTCTTAGAATCTCTCCAAGAACATGCGCTTGAAGCCGGCGAAGGAGTAGATGCAGTTGTCTGGCAGGTTGCGATACCAGTCGAAGGCGACTCCTTCCAATGCCCCAATGAATAATCGTGTAAGGATGGCATCGACATGGGGCAGATGGTCGGTGGTGACCTCGAAGTAAGTGATGTACCGACTTGCGAAGGTCTTGCCATCATAAGGATTGATATTGAACGGCTTATATCTTGGCGGAAAGGGGACATCCCTCTATGCAGCAGGGTACGGTTGCCGTATTCTGAGGTCTTGAGAGTTTTTTCGAGCGTGAAACATGGCTCGGAGCTCCTGGACCTCTCTTCTCGCTTCTTGGGCCTCATCCACGGCGGTGGGGGCCATTACTTCAGGAGGATTATTGCCCGGGTTCGGTGCCGCTGAATTCGAGTCCGCATTGACCGCGGGACCCGCGCTTATTTGGCCAGACGTCCCTCCTTGCAGAGTTGGAAAGGGCTACTTTGATCTCGTTCACAGACTTGACCAAGGCATATAGTATGGCCTCTAGAGTGTCGATGCGTTGGCGATTACTGGAGCTACCTTGGCTGCTGTTCGTCATGAACACCGTCTTTACATGAGGAGAGATGGACGGAGCGGTAGAGGAAGCGCCCTCCGAATCATACCCCTGTAGTAAGAAGTCATCGAGATATGTGGGAATGTCTTCCTCTGGTTCGGACTCAGAAGGAACAGTACCCCCAGTTTCTGAGTTCGCCTCGTCTTGGGAGTTGTGGACATCCTCGGGGACGTCGAGGTTTGCTGCATCTGATGGGAGAGTTGTTTCCTCCGGCTCGTCTTCTTGGAACATCAGTTTATCGTGGAGGTTCGGAGGATTGCTACTCCCAGTCCCAGCAACCCCCAGTGGTGTGGACGACAAATCTCCCACTGTAGCAGATTTCGTCTTAGAACGGGTACCTTAGAAAACTCTGGTGTTGGGCACTCGCTTAGACGACAGTCTTTTAGTCATAGTGGTTAAAATCTTCAGGCTGGGAACATTTGTCTTCTTCCCTCTCCCATCGGCGGGGACTTTCTGAGCAGAGTTGCAGAAGACGACGAAAAATGCCTCGTCTTCTGAAGACGGCTGTTACAGTCTTTGAAAGACGGACTGCCGGTCTTTTCGCACCATCGTGTTATTGCAACAGCAGTTGACGATGACTTGGGTGCAGTGACGTCCGTGGGAGGACTCTTTGCACCCCGATGCATCTTCTCTTTCCTTGCGTTCGTGGAGGATGGCCTCACGCAAGTTAGATGGGTCTGGATCGACCATGTTTGCTCCCTGGATTTCGGGAGACTTATGGGAACCTCTCTGTCCATTTGCCGCCGGGGGCTGGACTCGAGTGGTTCTGTACAACTTCCCATCTGAGGCCTGTATAACAGTATGCGGGATGCTCGGATGGTCAGAGATCGGATCAGCGGACCGAACTTGCCAAGCTCGTGCTGCCTTAGACTTCTTCACTCTAGTGCGTAAGGGCATATAGTAGGAAGAGTCTAAGTGATGCTGGAGAGAGTCAGACATATCTTCTTGAGAGCACAGGAGATCAGGACCATAGTAGAGGCGATCGAAGACAGAGCCGCGTGGATAGGCATCATGCGGCTGTCATCAATAATCTTCATGCGGCTGGATGATCTGGCCGCATAGGCTTTCTTCATGCGGCTGGGAGTCTCGTCCGCATAAGTTTTCTTCATGCGGCTGGATGATCTGGCCACATAGACCACCTTCATACGGCTGGCAGATTCAGCCGCATGAGCGTCCTGCATGCGGTTGGCAGACTTGGCCACATGAGTGTTCGGCTTCTTCTTGGGGTGCATAGAATCACTATTTGTCCCTACAAGTCCAGCATCGTAGTGCTTTCCTCTGCCGAACTTGGGGACAGTAGAGTCCTCTATGGCTCAAAGTGGAGCCGTATGAGAGTCGCCTTCGCCGTCTTGGGTAGCAGAGAGTACTCCGTCCACAGCTTGGGGAGGAGCAAATGATTTTGGCCTCCACTCGTAGCGAGCTTTCTTTGTGCGGGTTCGCTTCTGGACCGGGCCAACACTTCCTTCAAAGAGTATTTTTTCAAACGCCTGTTGGTCGAAGAGGACGACCATCTTCTGTTGTGTGGAGCCAAGTTTGGCTGCATACGATTGTGTCACCAACTCCTCAGCCGTGGAGAAGTTTGTCCCCAGCAGAGTCACCATCGTGTTTGCCATAAAATATAAAAGAACAGAACAATTATCGGAGGACTGGACTTTTACTTCACAATACAAACTTGCTTGTACAAAGAAAGCCTAGGGACAAAAACCTAGGTACATCAATCTAAGTATAATTGTTTATTTTAGATTCTGGGGGGTGACGGTAGAGGCTCGGGAAAGCGACGGCAGCTCTGTCTTACTCCTTGGACGATCGGGTGCAGCCTTGGCTCTGTGGAAGAACTGCTTGGCGTTGATGAAGAAATGCTCTCTTTTCAGGCTCTCTCTCTGGCTCTCTATGTCTTTCTCTTTTTTCTCTGTATGTCTTCTCTCTCTGTATGTATATGTCTCTGTGTGTGTGTGTCCTCGCAAGGAAATGGCACCATGCTATTTATGAGAGTGGGGGGCTTCATTAGGGTTTACAATGATTGTCCATTCTTGAAAGTCGGCGGCTAAGGATCACTGGATCTGGGCCGTTCATCGAGATTTGAGCAATAAATGTGATTGCATCAAATCTTTTGTGGGTAATTAATGCTGATTGACATAAATCCTCCCGGTTTGTCATGCCAACCTCGGATTTCTCGACACGTGTCATTAATTTACTTGTTTGTAAATGATCTGATTTGATCCCAATATTTCATTAGGATTTGTTGAGGGATTTTGATCAGTTTGATGCCACGTGCCCTGCTAACATGCCACGTGTCGTAATCGCAAGCCACAGCAAAAATCTGAGCCGTAGGAAAGTTGCTCCTCATTGGGCCGCATAAGGCTGGCCACGTGTCAAGGCTGCCTAAGAGTGGCCCCCTGAACATTTGGACCGCATGGTAATGATTTGAGCCGCATGAGTGTGGATGACCGCATGATGGGTGCCTTCTTCGCGAACCGCATGAAGATAGTCTTCATGAGCCGCATGAAGATAATCTTCGTGAGCCGCATGGGGCTACTCTTCGTGAGCCGCATGAAGATAGTCTTAGTGAGCCGTATCGGGCTAGTCTTCATGAGCCGTATGGGATGGTCTCTACTTGAGCCGCATACGACTGTCCACGTGTCAAGACCGCATGACAGTTTCTGAATCTCGGGGGATCGTGTTAGAGATTTTTTTTTGCTTCCCTAGGAGTCTGTCATTATGAGGGAGTCATAATGATATATTTGTGTCAGAACTGTCACCTTGTCAGAGCTGTCAGCCGTCAAAGTATTTAATGCAGTAAAGGACGAACGGAAGAGCTGTTTGTAGGCCGCTCCTCTCTGAGCCGCATAGAGCTTGTTTGAGCCGCATAGACGCTTGAGCCGTATGGATACTTGAGCCGCATGAACTCTCTGAGCCGCATGGGGATCTCTGGCCGTATGGATCTTTCTTTATTCTTTTCCATGCTTCTACAAGGCTAAGTGTGACTTGTATTGATGTGTGCTTACTAGGATAGTCTTTGTTAGGCCTAGTAAGACTTGTCTGGGTTAGGTTGACCTAGTTGACCTAGTTTGACTAGAGTTGACCAAAGGTTGACTTTAGACTAGATTGACCCAAACATCATGTAGAATGCATCGTAACAGTTTATTTTACCAGTTTGGATTTGTTGTGACTTGTACAATTCTGAATAGGAGCCAGACACCACCCCTCAGGCCGTATTTTATTCAGACACTCATGATATCAGACGAGTACATTCTCTGACCGTTTCATACTTGCTAGGACTATATTCTTGCTCTAGATTACTTTACTTAATGCTGACATGATGGAAACACGGATTAGTACTATATGAATCTTTTTATACGATGTTATCCCCCTCGGGAGCATCTGATACATCATGTCATGTGTGTTTCACTTCTATCATGTATTCTTGTGCTTTCACCATTCATGTGCACTCTCGTGATTCGTGTACTCTTATGTTCACGGAGCCCCCATGTTTATATTCATGTGCACCCATTTATGGGCCACCATGTGAAATCATGCACAATAACATAACTTAAACGGATTCTTGTGTATTGATTGGGGTACGGGGGAGTATAAATAGTCATGTGGATAATTTCTAAAGTAGTATAGCCATGTACAACCTCATATGTTTATTATCAAGCCGTTCACATGTCTAGCTTGTACTCTTAATCACTAGTTCACTGCAGCTCTTTACTTATAGTAGATATTTCATTGCAGTCTTCTCTTTTACTTCATGTATATTTTCAGTGTTTCATGTATCTTAATCTATTGTATGTATTATATTCCTGTCATGACATGAACTGCGTGACATGTACTGTGCTCGTTCCAGTCCAGACTAAACCTGTTGAAATATTACAGATGACCTTGAGGAGATGTGTCCCACTTATTATGGAGCAGGCCTAGATGACACATGCGAGCTGGACCCTCAGGAGGACCCAGCACTTGCAGATGATATTACCCCAGTAGAGTAGGCTAGTTAGCTAGACTAGCATCTTTTATCATTCTGTCTATTGGATACACTTGTACTTATTTGGAGATTTGTATTCTGGATTTGTGGAGATGTTTATCTTAGAATTTTAGCTATCTTTCTCATCTTGTATTTATCATTTGTGGATTCTGATTTCATCTATTCTATCTTATCGTACTTTCTTTCTTAGTTGTGATTGAGTTGTACTTTATTATGTCACCTCCATTTGGAGTGTATATACTATACATGTACCTTATAATTGTTAGATGTATGCGACCTAGGACAATGTTCTACCGTCGACACTGCGACGTAGGCTGGACGTAACCACTTCTCGTGCCCCTACACTGGGTGTGGGTCGTGACAGATCTTTATCAGCAAAAGTCTTCCTAAAGAAGGCAAACAATCTCTTATACAGCTTATAAGGGAATATATTGACGTATTCGCATGGATTTATGAAGACATGCCTGGCCTCGACCCTCAGGTTGCAATGTATCATCTCAATATTCTTCCAAATGCTAAACCAGTGAAGCAACAACAATGACGGTTCTGCCTTGATATCATGGGAGCAATTAAAACTAAAGTCAAGAAGCTTATAGCTAGTGGCTTCATTCGTGAAGAACAACATCCTGACTGGTTGTTAATATTATCCTGGTCCAAAACAAGGACGGAAAGATCTGAGTCTATATTGATTATCGATATCTTGATGCGGCTTATCCAAAAGATGAATTCTCTCTTTCCATCACAGGTGTTATGATTGATAACACTTGTGGATTCGAACGTATGTCTTTTATGGATGAATTTCAGACTACAATCAAGTTAAAATATTTCCAGATGATGAGAAGCACATATCATTTCGAACATTGTCGGGGGTATACTATTATACGATGATGCCTTTTGGTTTAAAGAATGCCATAACTAGGTGTCAGCGTGCTATGAGCATAATTTTTTGTGAACATTTGGGGAAACGGTAGAATCTATGTACATGATATTGCAGTCAAAAGTCGTCTAAAGGGCAATCACCTTCAAGACTTGAGGACGGTGTTCGAATTGATGCGTGTACCCCAACTCAAGATTAACCCAACAAAGTCCATTTTGGGAGTCATAGCAAATTCCTTGGCTTGTTATAACCTCGAAAGGAATACCTGACAAGGTTAAAGCCATTTTGGAGATGCAACCTCCAAAGAATCTCAAAGAGTTACGTGGCTTATAGGAAAGATTGGCTTACATCCGGAGGTTTATCTCTAATCTTTCTAGACGATGTCAACCCTTTACCCACTTAATAAAGAAAGGAGTTGCTTTTATCTGGAATGAAAAGTGTCAACAAGCGTTTGACGACATCTAGAAGTATCTTACCAATCCTCCAATATTGGTAGCTCCAGTGGTAGGCAAACCCTTATTGTTGTATGTTCATGCAATAAAACAATCTCTTGGTGCATTATTGGGTCAAAAGAGTAATGAAGGCCACGAACTAGCTATCTAATACTTGAGTCGCATGATAGTCGATGTAGAACACAGATATAATCATGTTGAGAAAGAGTGCCTTGCTCTAGTTTTGCAATCCAGAGAATGCATCTACGTAACTAGACAGACTATTCATGTTGTATCTTGAGTTAATCCACTCATGGTCCTTATGACTAAACCAGAGTGCGCTTAATTCTCGCCTCGCTACTTGGGCAATGTTATTATCTTCCTATGATATAGTGTATGTACCATAGAAAGCAATCAAAGGCCAAGCATTGGCTGACTTTCTGGCTGCTCATCCGATATTGGAGACCTCTAAGCTCTATGAAATTCCGGATGAAGTATTGGAGTCTAACACCACGACGAAAGAGTAAGTATAGAGAACGTTCTTCGACAGAGCCTCAAGAATAGGTCTCAAAGGCGACATCATAGAGGAAGTGGGGGTAGTGTTGATATCCCCCAATAACCTTGTTATTTATTGTTTCTACTCTCTTATGGAGCTATGTTCTAATAATGTTGCAGAGTATAATGTTTTACTTATTGGACTCCGGTTAGCTAAACATCTAGCGGCAGATTATTTGGAAGCTTATGGTGAATCCAAGCTGGTAACTAGTTAGGTCCGGGGAGAATGTGAAGTCCAGCATGAAGATATTATTCCTTATTATCAAGCAACTCTTGAGATAGCTGCCACTTTTCTGGATTCTTTATCGAATACGTACCTCGATTAGAGAATACAGAAGAAACGCTTTGGCTGGCTAGCAACATCACTTGCTACTCTAATAAATACACGAAAGTCGATCAAAGTGATTGGTTGAGAATTATTTTATATAAAGAGTAATTTAAATATTCACCAAAGCTACTCGACAACAGTGAATATTGATTCCAAAGACTGGAGATTCTCGTTTATAGATTATGTTGTTTATGGAATTCTTTCCCACGACCCAAAGGAGGTTATCTGTGTAAAAAGGCATTTTTTTCGCTTCTTCTATGATACTGCGACCAAGATACTATATCGAAGGTCATATGATGGACTATTTCTATGATATTTTCCAAATAAAGATGCTAAAAAGGCGCTCGGTGAAGCTCATGACGGTACTTGTGGTCCTCATTAACCAGGTCCTAAGTTACATAATCGATTAAAACGCTTGGGTTATTACTGGCCCATTATGGTAGTTGATGCCACATATTATAAAAGAGGGGACAAAGGCTGTCAAATTCATGTAGACTTTATACATCAACCTTTAGAGTTTTTCATCCGACGGCCGTTGTTACACCCTAGTCCCAAAATATGTAGGACCGAGCCATGTGGCATTGGCCAGTTATGTATTCAACCAGACTGTAATCCGACTCGAATACGTATAAGCTGTTTAAATTGGTGTAATTATCATTATATCAACTCTATATCTTAATCCATATAATAGAAGCATAAGAAAAGGGCAATATGAATACTAGTTTGTAGCCCAATAAACATACTTACCCGAGTAGACTCGAGTGGAAAAAAAGTGTATAAATACTACGCAATCAAGCAGATATGAATATAGAAATGAAACATATATACTACAGAAGAGTAATCACTTGCAATGAAATAGGTGCTCAGCATCAATCCAACCAGAACTCCGCAAACCTACTCAGCCAACCTCGAAGGAAACCAGGCCCTCAAAGGGACGCAACAAGATACATAATATACAAGCCACTATGAAACAATGTATGAAGATCATGGGGGTGTTCTAATGACTATGTGTAAATGCAATGAGAACAAATTTCGACGAATGGCGCTCTCCGAACCAGAGATCATCTCGTAGTACGGTTCGTCCGAATCGCCAACTGTCAATAACATATACTAATAGCAGCCCCTCCATCTAGTAACTGTCCACCCCACCCAATATATATAGAGCGAGTCGACTCCTCGACACGCACAATCCCTAGTGCATGGTCTAATATGTCATAATGAAAGCATCTAGCATGAACTATACTGTCGCACGTCCTGGCCGCACTGGTGATCAATCGAATACGGTGGTACGTGTCTTGTATCTCTGTATCACATCTCTGTGTCAAAGTATGTGTCAAGGTGTAGCGAGATACTAGTGTATCTGCTCTACAATACATGGGTAGTCTCTAATAAACTAGGCTAACAAGTAATGACCAACGTATCTCGTTGGTTGCACCCAGAGTCATACTCGGATGCGCAATGTAAAGCAGTAATAAAATAGTAAGATATGAATTTATAGCAAAAGAAATAACATAGTGGCAAGGTATACTTGCCTGGGGGTAAGGCAATGATCTGATGATGCCCTGCAGGCGAAAGCCTCAAGCCAAATAAAAGCAGCAACAGTGGGACTTCCGCAAACATTTTGGGATGCTGAAACAAACATCACCATTATTCCCAGAATAAGGAAAGTATCTAAGATAGACTACCCATAAGTCAAATTCTGGACACACGGGCAAAACGGTAATTTTAGGTCAAAATGCGGTTTGCCATTGGACCTACTTTGCATCGAAAAATATGTCAAAATAAAAGTCCTCTAAACCTAGCAAATTATTTGTCTACGAGTACAAAATGATAATACGAATCCAACGATATATCCGAATTTGGATTCTAAAGAGCCGATCTCAAAATAACTCGTTGACCCGGATGTTGGTACCCGGTTTGCACAGAAATGCCTGCCAGAGCCAAAGTCCACTAAAACTAGCAAAGTATATATCAATGAGTCCAGAATGATGATACAAACCCAAAGGTTTATCCAGAATTGGATTCCGATAAACTAATCTCAAAATGATCCATTAACCTGGACTAGGGGACCCGGTTTGTACGAAAATGTGTGTTGGGGCCCATGTCCTCCAAATCTAGCAAACTATATATGATTTTTATGCAGAACCACACCATGAGTCCCCTTGTAGGTCAGAATTGGAATCCGAAGTCCTGGGTCCAAAATTAGAATTTTACACATTGGAAATTATGAATTCAAACGACCAACTTTAGCGACGAATTCAACCATTCAAACGACCTCCCAATGGAATAAAATTTTAAACACCAGAAGTTGGTTATACCAGCTATGCACAAAAACTGGTGGTGCATCAAATAGAACTGCAATGACAGAGAAATGAATCTACGAAGTTGGCTCTACGAAATTGTCCAAAAATAAATATGTCTAAATGGTCAATTTGGTGGCTGATTTTGATATATCAAACGATCCAATTAATGGTTGAAATTTTAGGTAACGAAGGGGTATATACCTAGATTGAGATGGAAGAATCATATCAATGATCCAACGGTCATATTATCCAAATTTTTTGCCAAAAGTCGTTACGACGAAGCATGATTTTGACTTCAGTTTTATGCTCATCGCGACTGGATCCCGTGCAAAACGTATGAATCATCGACAACACATCCATATTAGGGGTCACCTAGGTGGTGCGTCGAGGCTGTACGGGCTTGTGGTCGTTGTAGTGGTGCGGCCGCGGCCTGAGTGCGGCAGCCCGCTGCTGCATTGCTTTCACGACTACTACTGCTACCAGCCGGAGTCGGACGCGCACAGCTGCCGCATGGTGGTGCACGAGGCTGGGCAGTGGACAGCTATGCGGTGGCCTCCGACTTACGGTAGTCGCGGAGAAGAGACTGAGATGGTGATGATGAAGGATGGTCGGGGGGGCGATGCTTGGTTGATGTAGGGAGAAGGCGAGGGTTTAGAGAATAGGGTTAGAGATGTTCGCATAAATAGAGTGAGAAGGGAATCAAAACCATCTGAAGCAAGTCGGGGTCCTACGCACATACCTCTGCCAATTCTGGAGTTGGTAGACATGCTATAACGCCATGCAGGGGCATGCTGCTTCAAACAGTTTTCTTATGGGTCAGGTTCCGGGTTCACTTATCGTCGACCTGACCCGGCCCATGGGAAGTCTCTTGCTCAATATGCTTTGCAAGGTTTGGGGTGGATGGACTTGAGCCTTGCTTGGGTTCGGCTGATGCTATAAGGAGGAAGCAAAATTCCTTAAGGTTAAGTTGCCATGGTCGAAAGATGTAGGAAGAAATGCAAGTGAATGGTTATATACATTGCCTTAGATGAGCTAAAATTGGTTGGCCTACAAGTGGTACTAACAACATTCAAGGTCAAGCTATTGGGCTAAAAATTTATATCGAAGATTTGATAATGGGTCGGGCATGTGTGTTGTCCCGCTTCGCGAAGGCACTAGATAAATAGAGAGATCAGATTGCTGGCTCTGCAACAGAAGACGATTAATCTGGGTGAGTGGACAAAGGCTTATTTTATAATTCGCTTATGCCTAATAAGAATCTATGTTTTTGAATGAATGCTATTGCTAATAACAAGATGGTAATCATTGAGTATGCTTATAAGAGAATCCACATTCTGCCATGCTAAGAACAAGAAAAGAGTTAACCTATATGCTAAGAAAAAGATGTTGCCTGCTAAAGTTAGATATGTTGCCTCAAAATGAACTGTTGCCTTGATAAATCAAATACGATATTTCCATTCTAAAGAAAGATTTTATCTCGATATGAATCATTGTCTTGTCTAATAAGAAAAAGAGAGAACTATTGGCTATGTGATCTGAAATGAAGAAAGGCATGAAATGAACATGTCGTACATTTGCTAAGGCATGAAATAAACGTGTCATATATCTACTAAGGCAGGAAATGAACGTGTCGTGTATCTAGAAGATCTAATCAACGTATGTTTCATCAGATAGAAATGCTAGAGCATATTCATTGGTCTCGGACAATTTATGCACAAGTATCGTCTCTTGGGTGGATTGTTGAGGCGCCTCGAACCACTCGACCTAGGAGAGATTAGGGCACCCTAAGGTAAATAAGACCTCACGATCAGGGGGGTGCTGAGTTCTTAGCGATGAGCTGAACCAAAGAGTCACGGCGGCTAATCATCGGAATACCAATGGACCATCATATAGATAACTGTTGATTGGTCCAGAGCTGAACCGGAGAATCATAGCTGCCAATCGAGTCTGCATGTGTTAAGAACATTTTGCTAAGAGCTAACAATGTATAGACGAATAGGAGTAATGCTGGTTATATTATGTTCATGCTAATTCTTGTCTTGTGTAGGGATAGACCATCGGCTATGGTAAGAATCACAGAAAAAGTGATACATGTGTTGCTTAAGTTTCTGAATATCAATATGCTCATAAAGAATAGTATGTGCCAATTAATTGTTAATGTCTCGATAACAGAACAAGAAGTATGACACTTGGAATATGATTTGTATCAAAGAACATCTGTTGCAAGGAATATATGTCCCATGAGAACATGACATCTGATAATCGTGCTTGAAATCTGACCCTGAGAATGTTTTAAATAAAAGAAAAGAATGCCAATGCTTTGTCCCTAAGAAATGATTATGGTTCATGAAACATGCTATGCACATCACAAGAAATGAGTAGTCATCGTGCATGAAATGAATAGTCCCTTGTATGCTTGAAATGAAAGAAATGATATGTTGGTTTTTCACAAGTGTTTTCAAAAGATGTAAATTGACTCTGTACTGCATGAAATAAACATAGGTAAAAGTAGCAAGATCACATCACAAGAAATATTTTTTTACTAAATGAATTAGTGATCATTTCAACAAATATAGCCTTTGTTCACAATCACCAGTATATTGATATACTGACCCATCATCTATCTGCACGCAGGTACAAGACGCATTGAGAAGGATAGTCCGCAGTGATAGCCCGAACCTCATCCTCAGGAGCCAAAAATCAGAAGAGATGCCAAGAGAAGGACATCTGTTGCAAAGTGTTAGTTTTGTATATAAGGAATGTAATGTATGGAATGGGATCATTAAAATATGTACAGTTTTGAAAGAATGTAAGCATTGTATTAGAGAGAATTGAGAGCTTGTAATCTGTTCAAATAAAAGAAATAAAGAGAAATTGTTTCTGTTACCATGTGTTCAATTATATTCTGTAATATATCTGCTGCTACTTCAAATATCTACTTTATATTCCGCTGTGCTATTGTCAACCTTGTCTATTTTGTTATTATACAGGTCTTAGCCTTTTGCAAGTGCAACTTAGACTTGCACAACATCACGCCCAAGCGAGGATGAATGGTCTCACAGAGTCTGAAGCGAAGACGAAAGGACTCTGTGGGATCGGAGCGTGACATAATGGTATCAAAGCAACACGATCCTCTGGCCAATTGTTGATTCGATTGATTCAAAGATGTTCTCCTGATTGGAATTTCTAGCCTGCTTGATATCATCAATGAGATGAACGTTCCATACAATAAGTCCGTAAATATTTTTAAGATACCGGTATTTGTTTTATCGATTGATTGAGATTGAGATGTTTATTGAATATGAGCTTTTGATATGAAATGAATCGTCATTTCATGGATTGATGATGGCGAAAGATGAGGGACTATCGCTGCTAAGGGTATCGTAAGTTTCTCCTTAAGTTTCGAGGACGAAACTTTTTCTCGGTGGGTAATTATGTAGTGCCCCGCTCCGCAAAGGAACTAGATAAACAGGGAGATCGGATTGCTGGCTCTGCAACAGAAGACGATTAATCTTAGTGAGTGGACAAAGACTCATTTTATGATTCGTTTATGCCTAATAAGAATCTGAGTTTTTAAATGAATGATATTGCTAATAACAAGATGGTAATCATTGAGTATGCTTATAAGAGAATCCACATGCTGTCATGCTAAGAACAAGAAAAGAGTTAACCCATATGCTAAGAAAAAGATGTTTCCTGCTAAAGTTAGATATGTTGCCTCAAAATGAACTGTTGCCTTGATAAATCAAATAAGATGTTGCCATTCTAAAGATAGATTTTGTCTCGATATGACTCTTCGTCTTGTCTAATAAGGAAAATAGAGAATAGTTGGCTATGTGATATGAAATGAAGAAAGGCACGAAATGAACGTGTTGTATATCTACTAAGGCACGAAATGAATGTGTTGTGTATCTAGAAGATCTGATCAACGTTTGTTTCATCTAATAGAAATGCTAGAGAATATTTATTGGTCTCGGACAATTTGTTCACAAGTATCGTTTCTCGGGTGAATTGTTGGGGCGCCTCGAACCACTCGACCTAGGAGAGATTAGGGCACCCTAAGGTAAATGAGACCTAGCGATAAGGGGGGTGTTGAGTTTTTAGCGACGAGCTGAACCAAAGAGTCACAGCGGCTAATCATGGGAATACCCATAGACCATCATATAGATAACTGTTGATTGGTGTAGAGCTGAACCGGAGAGTCATAGCTGCCAATCGAGTCTGCATGTGTCAAGAACGTTTTGCTAAGAGCTAACAATGTAGAGACGAATAGAAGAAATGCTGGTTATTTTATGTTCATGCTAATCCTTGTCTTGTGTAGGGATGGACCATCGGCTATGCTAAGAATCACTCAAAAAGTGATACATGTGTTACTTAAGTTTCTGAATATCAATATGCTCATAAAGAATAGTCTGTGCCAACGAATTGTTATATCAGTAGAGTTGGTTATATCAGTCATAGGAACTGGTTATATCAGTCATAAAGAATAGTTTACAAGCTAAGAATAATGGAATAAAATTTTAATCACTAGAAGTTGGTTATATCAGTCATAGGAACTGGTGGAGCATTAGATGGAGATGCGA
Organism: Iris pallida; assembly: GCA_029216955.1. Lineage (NCBI taxonomy): Eukaryota > Viridiplantae > Streptophyta > Magnoliopsida > Asparagales > Iridaceae > Iris > Iris pallida. Next base: position 6,828,138 of record JANAVB010027800.1, on the reverse strand, counting down.
CAGCGAAGAAATGAATCCACGAACTTGGCTCCATGAAATTATCCAAAAATAAACGTGTTTAAATGGTAAACTTGGTGGCTAGTTTTGATCTATCAAATGATCGAATTAACGGTTGAAATTTTAGGTGAGCGAACGAGTATATACCAAGATTGAGATAGAAGAATCGGATCGATGATCCAATGGTCGAATTGTCCAGAAAACATGCCCAAAGTTGCTACGACGAAGCATGATTTTGACTTCAGTTTAACGCTCGTCATGACGATATCTCGCGCAAAATGTACGAATGTCTACGTCGTGCGATAGAGGCGACACATCAACATTATGGGTTACTTGGGCGGTGCATCGGGGCTGTACGAGCCTCATAGTGGTGGTCATGGCACCGCGATGACCTAACTGCAGCAGCCCGGTACAGCATCGCATTCGCGGCTGCTGTTACTCCCTGTTGGCGTTGGATGCGCACGACTTTCATACGGTAGTGCACGAGGCTGGGTGGTAGACAGATGTACGGTGGCCTGCAGCGTACGGTAGTTGCGGAGGAGATACTGAGATGGTGGTGATGAAGGATGGTCGGGGGGCGGTGCTTGGTCGATACATGGAGGAGGCGACGGTTTAGAGAATAGGGTTAGATATGTTCGCATAAATAGAGAGAGAAGGGAATCAAAACCAGCAAGAGCATGCTGGGGTCATACGCACGCGCCCTTGCTAATTCTGGAGTTGGCAGACATTCCACAAGGCCAAGCAGAGGTATGCTGCTTCAAACAGTTTCCTTATGGGTCGGGTTCCGGGTTTACTTGCTGCCGACCTGACCCGGCCCGAGGGAAGTCTCATGCTCAATGTGATGTGCAAGGTTTGAGTTGGATGGGCTTGGGCCTTGCTTTGGTTCGGCTGATGCTATAAGAAGGAAAAAAATTCCTTAAGGCTAAGTTGCCATGGTCGAAAGATGTAAGAAGAAATGCAAGTGAATGGTTATATACATTTCCTTAGCTGAGCTAAAATATGTTGGCCTACGAGTGGTCCTAACAACATGCATGGTCAAGCTATTGGGCTAAAAATTTGTATCAAGGATTTGATAGTGGGTCGGGCATTGTCACGCCCTGATTCCGTAGAATCGATAGTCGTCCCCCGTGCGTGATGCCGTACGAACCTAAGTTGCGATCATAGTCATAAGGTTATTCGAAACACAACATCAAGTTAGATTACGCAGAGATAATTGATTGACACATTTGAAATAGAAGTAAACTTTTCATTGATAATAGAACTTTATTTACATTGACTCCATTACAATCATTGCCGCGCGGGCTACAACATGACTCGACTTTACAAAATGAACGCTGATGAGATAGTCGTTCCATACATTACATCCCCCTTTTTACAAGCAAAATAGTTACACTTTCCACCTGCGATCGAAGGAAGTCGAGTCGTCATCTTCTTTTAGACTGAGTACGGGGTCTTTAAAAGGAATTCAGAAACAAGCCTTTACACGGACGAGGCTTCAAAAGTGTCCACGCCGCCTTGAGATTTAAGCCGCACGCCCTTCGTGGTTCGGGGTACCTGCGTAGAGAGCGAGGATCAGTACATTACACTTTGTACTGGTGCGTGGCTATTTAAGTTCCAAGCTCTCATTTGGTTGAAGAGTTTATATGACTTAATGTTTGAATGTTTCTAACCATACAAATGAATTTCAATAAGCAATGACAAGCATAATAAAATTTACGTTGAAACTTACCCGCGGCGGACCGCGTCGCGCCTTATGAAACTTACCATGTTCTTCCCTGTCAATTGTTATCATTTTTATACCAAGTGCAATATCACGTGTGATTGGTCACTGACATAACAAGTCATCCTGGACGTATAGCTTCATTAATCCGGGTCCTTCCAACGCGGGTAGCGAGCCCCATTTGCAAGTCCCCGCTTAACCCGTGCTATCATCCAGCACAACTATACCCTGTTTCCTCCTAGGCCGAAATGGTCCCGTGGCCCCGGGTTGCCGTTCGAGAAAACTATCACCTTGTCGACAAGTTGTCCTTGACCGTGCAACAGCAGATTTAGTTATTAAGGTATAGCCTACATTCTCTTTGAAAACTTGATCATTTTACCGTGTCTGTGCCCTTGCATTTACTCTTTTATTCGTAACAACACTATCGATTTTGCCTAAGAATTGGGGTCGAGAAGAGAAGGGTCAGCCACTCACCTTGAGTTTACTTCAGGCGAGAGAACTTGTTGGTCGCGCTAGACGTCGCCTACGCGATTACCTAAAATCGTACAAGCAACCGATCATAATACTGCATTATTCAATAAGTTCGATAGAAAATGCGAGTTTGAAGTGCAAGCCATAAAAACCATCGAAAACATTCATTAAAACATATTCAGAAAACAAAGCCAAAACCAACGCAAGCGGCGTAAAAAGCAGAGCAACGGGAGGTCTCTCCCGACTCAGCCGCAGAGTAAATCCTTGAGGCGCAATCCGCTGAATATGGGACTTGGTTCCGAAGAAGCCATTCCATAACGAGGAATGGATCTTAATTCAACCATTCCCGTTCAATCGATTCGATCGATCCCGACTTATCGGTCCCGACCGAGTCGATAGCGACAGTGTTCCTTTCTCGCGCACCCCGTGGACGGAGAATAGGGCACGATGTAGGGACAGGGCACCACACCATAACCAACTAAGAAAAAGTTTCGTCTTCGAAACTTAAGAATAGAACCTACCTCTATGAAAATAATGAAGGAAACTTTTCCTTCATCTCTGACTCGAGTTTCCATATCGACTCTTCCGTCGTATGGTTCCTCCAAAGTACGCGAACAAGAGGGATCGCTAAATTCCACAGCAGCTTATCCTTACGTTGTAAGATTTGAACTGGCTCTTCAACGTAGGATAAGTCGGACTTCAGCTCCAGCTGGCCAAAATCCACCACGTGGCTAGGGTCGTGCACGTACTTCCGCAATTGAGAGACGTGGAAGACATTGTGCACACCTTCAAGCACCGGCGGTAGGGCAATTTTATAGGCCACTGGGACGACCAGCTCGAGTATTTCAAACGGCCCAACGAATCTCGGACTCAACTTTCCCTTCGCGCCGAATCGAGTAACTCCTTACATGGGCAACACCTTCAGGAACACGTGATCGCCCACCTGGAACTCAAGCGATCTTCGATGGATGTCGGCGTAGCTCTTTTGCCGACTCTGTGCAATCTTCAGTCTTTTCCGAATTAGCTTGACCTTTTCTATAGTCTGTTCCACCAGCTCCGGGCCGAATATCTGCCGTTCCCCGACTTTATCCGAACAAATCGACGATCTGCACTTTCGGCCATACAAAGCTTCATACGGTACCATTTGGATGCTGGACTGGTAGCTATTATTGTATGCAAATTCTACCAGCGATAGGTGGACGTCCCAGCTTGATTTGAAGTCAATTGCACAGAGTCATAGCATGTCTTCGAGAATCTGATAAACGTGCTCTATTTGGCCGTCGGTCTGAGGATGGTAAGCTGAGCTGAACTGCAACTTGGTATCTAGCGTCGACTGAAGGCTACTCTAGAATCGTGACATGAACCGTGAATCCCGATCAGAGACGATGGATACCGGAACTCCGTGCAGCCATACTATCTCGTTAAGATAAATCTGCGCCAGGCGATCAACGCTCCAAGTAACTTTGATGGCAATAAAGTGCGCTGACTTGGTTAATCAATCGACGATGACCCAGATGGCATCGTTTCCCCGTAGTGTCTTCGGCAGGCCAACAATAAAGTCCATAGTGACGTGATCCCATTTTCACTCTGGAATAGCAAGGTTCTGCATCTCCCCGCCCGGTCGCTGATGCTCAGCTTTCACCTGCTGACAGGCCATACATTGTGACACGAAGAGCACCACATCTCTCTTCATCCCGCGCCACCAGAAGGTCATGCGGAGGTCCTTATACATCTTGGTACTGCCTTGATGCAAGGTATATTTCGCATAATGCACCTCCGATATTATCTCCTTTTATAGTTCTGAATCATCCGAAACACATAGTCGGCCATTCAATCTCAGCACGCCGGTTTTATCTTACGCAAAATCGGTCACACTCCCTGTTGAAATTTGCTCGTATATTTTCTTCAGGTATGGATCATCCTTTTGAGCGGTCATGATCTTTTCCAGCAAACTTGGCTCTAACTGCAGCTGCGCCAACCGTACATCCCTGAATCAAACCTGGAGGTCGATACCCATTTCTTCTAGATCTTGTAGTAGTCTGTGGTTGATGGATAGCGAGGCAAGATATTTTTGACTCAGAGCGTCCGCCACAACATTTTCCTTGCCCGGAGTGTAGTCGATCGTCAAGTCATAGGCTGTGGGCCATGCACACTAGTAGGGGAGGTCCTAGAGGACTGTGTCGCAACTAGGACGCCATAGGATACCGTACCATAGTAAGTACCCCTGTCAAGACCACCAGCGGCGGTCACCCACAGCAGGTACACTACCAGCAGGTGCACTAGCAGCCGCCCGCTCCTTAAGCTGTTGAAACTCGGCCTAGAAAGCATGGATACTCTATAACTTCTAATGTCTAATGTACTTATTATTACTAACTACATGAATATTTATTTGCATGCATATTTACTAAGTTATATCAAAACTAATACGAAGTATTAAAATTAATAAATAGAATTGTAATACTTACAAAGGCCTTCTCGGCCCTCTCATCAATAAGCTTCCCACCCTTCCGATGTGTTGCCAGGAAGACGATTACCATATTGGCGTCATCACCCCTATTTACTTGTAATTAAATATATCACCTTTTACTAATTTATCGGACTTGCATTAAAATAATATTTCTGAAATAAAAAGACATACCAAAATACGGAAATGTTCCGTCATCGGTATCGACCCACCGTACCATTTTGATCCCTGCTTCCTAGCCGCCTTGGCCTTCTTAGACTTTTCCTTGTACCTTGGCTCGTCAAATCGAGCCTTCATCGCAGTCCACTGATCAGGGGTAATCCAACCTTGGATCAGCTTTCTGGCACGATCATGAGTCTTCTGATCATTAATAGCATCACGGATCAGCTTAGCAGCGACAGCAGGAAATATCCCTTCGATCAGCTCAGCCCAGTTCGGTGGATAAAAAAACATAGCCTAGAAGAGTGAAAACCAAATATTTATCAGTTATATATAATATGCATAAGTTATATGATTCATGTTAAAAGCAAATATATTTTAACGTTGAAGCACGCAAACCAGTAGGTCTTTCTCTCGTCCGGAGCGTCAGAGTAGTTTATCCAAGAACCACCATAATTATTCCTCAATAAGTGGCCTAGGCGTCTCCGTACCGACGGGGGACGATATCTATACAAAAATATTATATTCATGAGAAAAGTTAATTTATGATAAACACAAAAAAATAATAAACCAAAATACTTACTTTGTACCGTCAGCCCAGATCTCCGTCCTCGTCTCCTCCGAAGGTGCGCACGCATTATCAGCCTAATACTGGTCAGCCATCGGCTCATCCTCCTCCATCTGCTTATCTGTCTCCATCGTTGTATCAGCAGGAGAAATGCTAGACTCTGGTGCAGTATCAGGCCTGGAACTACTCATCCCAAAAGATACACCATATAGCGTCGTGGCAGGCGGAGGTACTGTCCGATACATAGGGGTACTCGACGACGAGGATCTAGAGCCGGTACCAGTAGGAGGTACCGAAGGAAACCTTGTCTTCTGCCAGTACCAGTAGGAGGTACCGAAGGAGAACCCATTCCTCCCCTACGTTGGGACATGAGGAACGATCCGTGACGACCCGTCATACCTGATAACAACATATGATGATACAACAAATAATAGAGAATAAAAATATAAAAGTACAACAAAGACAAGATAATAACCAAGACAACATATGATGATACATTTTACAAGAAACATCTAAGTCCAGATAGTATATTCTACATAAAACATCTAAGTTCAGATAGTACATTCTACAAGAAACATCTAACTCCATATAGTATATTCTACAAGAAACATCTAAGTCGAGTTAGTAACCAAGACTAGATAATAACCAACTCTATATAATAAGAAAATAAAAGTACATCTCTCTCAATCATCTTCAGAATATTCATCTTGTTCGTCTTTCTCGACCTCAGCTTCCTCTTCCTCCTCATCTTCACTTTCATCTTCGCCTTCATCGGCTTCGCCTTCCTCTTCGGATAATTCTACATCTTCTATATTAGTCACGTAATGTGTAACTTCTGTGGAGTCCACCTCAACAATATTGGTTACAAGAGGTAGCTCGTCCTCCTAATAAACTTTTTTGTCAATATCAAATGTATCTCTAGTTTTATTCTTGCATAATGCCCACCAGTCAGACTTTGTTGCTCCCCGTCTCGGATAAGCTGTGAAGTATACGAGCTGAGCCTGAGTTGATAGGACAAATGGTTCGTAGCCTTGATATCTACGCTTGTAGTTTATATCCACAAGATCATGCTTGTCAATTTTTCAACCTTGATTTTCAATCGGATCGAACCATTCATACTTGAACAACACGATCTTTGTAGGTTCTCTACCATAATTATATGTCAACTCCATAATCTCTCGCAAGATGCCAAAGAAATCATTTCCTAGATCGACGACTTTGTAGTTCGAAGATTTGATACACAAACAACTGTTTTCGTGGAATCAAGATCCAGGAAGCTGTCTCTGATCGGAGCATTTGTCGACTTGAACCTAAAGCCATTTACACGGTAACTTGGCCATATTTTAACGGCAATAATGGGTCCCTTGGCAAGTTTTCTAATTAATTCAATCTCGGGTGAAATTAGATGATCGACCTGAATGCCAAAGAAGATATAGTAAGTTATTTATTATGCAGTTGCACTATAAGAGAACAGTAATTATCGAGCTACTTACATATTCGCTCAACCAAGAAGGAAAATGATGTCTCATTTCTTGTTCTAATGCTTCGTTAGTTAGGTAGGGTCTAACCAACCTCAACTCATCATTATATCTGCTGAAGAACAACGAAGCAACCGTCAATTAGTACAATAATATTAGCTTATACTATTACATTGAGATGACGTAAACTCATCAGTAATTACTTACCCCTCTAGCTTCTCCACTTTATCCTCATCGCAATTGAGTAATATATACAACTGAGCAGCCCTTAGCTCTTTATCATTCAAATATCTCTTATCCATTTTTCTTAAGGCTTTCCGAACGCATTGAATACTTTCAGTATTCCATCATTAGATTCTTGATATCCGTCGTCATTTCTCGGAGCCCTTGTTCTATCCGTAGCAACATGAGGTTTAAAATACGTCGATCAGAAGTTTGTAATCTACTCGAGAATATAAGCTTCACAAATAGAACCCTCGACCCGAGCCTTGTTTTTTACCTTCTTCTTTAGGTGGTTCAAATGCCGCTCAAACGGGTACATCCACCGATAACCGACGGGCCCACCAACACATGCCTCATAGGAAAGATGAATTGGCAAAAGCTCCATGGAGTCGAAGAATCCAGAAAGAAATACCTTCTCGATCTTGCACATTGTTACTACAATATCGTTCTCCTGCTTTTCTAAACGATCGACGAGCAACTTAGTAGAACAAAGATCTCTGAAGAATATGCTAAGCTCGGTCAATGGATCCCAAACAACCTGGGGTAAGAATTCCTAAAATGCAAGCAGAATTAACCTTTACATGAATACGTGACAATCATAGCTTTTCATACCTGTCAATTTGTTCTCCTTGAGGTCGACGCATCTTCCCAAGTTCGAAACATACCCGTCTGGAAATTTTAGACCTTGAATCCACCTACAAAGTCTCACTTTATCCTCCTTCTCCTGTGAGAAAATTGCCTTAGGCTGCTTCAACTTCCCATTCCCATCCTCTGTCAAATGCAATATAGGACGTCTACGTCTACATATTTCTTTCAAGTCCAATCTAGCCTTTGGATTGTCTTTCGTCTTCCCCTTTACGTCCATTACAGTATAAATTATGTTGTTAAACACATTCTTTTCGATATGCATGACATCAAGGTTATGTCTAATCAAATTGGTGCTCCAATATGGCAGGTTCCAGAATATACTCCTCTTCGTCCAGTTATGAGTGCGACCAAATCCGTCACACTTGTAGCCCTTAGCAGGCTCTTCAATAGCTCTCGATAAATCTTTTACCTCTTCCCATATCGTGTATCCGGGCCACCTTGGCGGTGGATTAGCCTTCTCCACCATGCCAGCACGAAAAGCATTCATGTTCCTCCGGTACGGATGATCCTTCGGCAGGAATTGTCGATGACAATCGAAGAAGCACGGTTTGCCTCCGTGTTTCAAACGGAAAGCCTTAGTGCGGTCCATGCAATATGGACATGAAAGACGACCATACGTGCTCCATCCAGATAACATTCCATAGACCAGAAAGTCGTTGACGATCCATATAAGTGCTGTCTGCATCTGAAAATTTTATTTTCTAGAAACATCGTACGTGTTGGAACCTACTTTCCACAGCTGATTCAACTCATCAATCAAGGGCTGTAAATACACATCGATATTCCTTTTTGAATTGTTCGGACCTGGGATAATAACGGTGAGGAACATATATGGAGTCTTCATGTACATCCAAGGCAGTAGGTTGTACGGAGTGATAATCACAGGCCAACACGAATACTGGGATCCCGAAAGTCCGAATAGGGTAAAACCGTTGGAGGAGAGACCCAATCTGACATTATGCGGATCAGAAGCAAAATCTGGATACTCTCGATCAAAGTGCTTCTATGCTTCTCCATAGATGGGTGATCCAACACTCCTTCAGTCTGTTCCCGCTTATGCCAACTCATATTTTCTGTAGTTTCCTTCACCATAAACAACCGTTGCAACCGCGATGTCAACAACAAGTAGTACATCGAATTGGTAAGCTTTCTTGCACCGACAGACTTTTCTCTACCACTGCCCTTGTAGCGATCAACACCACAAAATTTACAGGTATCTTCATCCTTGTCGTCTTTGTAGTACAACATGCACCCGTTGTGACATGTATCAATTTTTTCGTATCCCATCCAGAGCGATCTCACCATCCTATTAGACCGATAAAAGTCTTTAGGCAACTTAGCACCCTCAGGCAATATTTCTATAATCAACTCCATAAGTCGGTTATAGCAATCTTGCGACATGTTAAAATCGGACTTGATGCTCAACAATCTTGTAACCACCTCCAACGATGAATGATCCTCACAACCAGGATATAATGGTGTCCTTGCATTCTCTAACAACTCCATGAACTTTGCAGCATCGGCGTTCGGTACCTCCTCAGGTGTATTATGATTATCCGGATCGAAACTAGGCCCCGCCGTCTCAAAAACCATGTTCACCAACGTATCGTCATAAGCAACGTGGTTGTGGACATCCATATAAGGCTCATACTCTGATGCTAAAGACACAAGTTCTCCGTGCGTGCTCCACTGATAGTAATTCGACATAAAACCCTTCGAGTATAAATGATATGTGACTTCCACTTCTGGATGATATTTCAAGTTACGATATCTCACACACGAATATTTAATTTTGGTACCATCCATGTACTGAGGGAACGCCTTGGCAAACTGCATGAACTGCTGTACACCCTATATGAATTCATCCCGCACACCGCACATGTCATCAGGATGACGGTTGTACATCCACGAAGGATTTCGCAGATAGTAATTCATATCCATTTGAAGATAATTCTGCAAAGATAGATATACTTATTTGATTATATTATCCAAATGGATGTATAGACTAGTATACTGGATCCAAGCATAACAAGTATAGTGGATCCATGCATGCAAGGAGGGTATTGATCACATATCTATGCTAATACTCTTCGCTTCCGACTAGTATAGTAGATCCAACCATGATAAGTTATGACACATGATTCTCTGAGAAGGTATACAAAGAATAATATCTCATAAAAGGATCCAGACAATACCAATCCGTGTGATCAATGTGTCAAATAATCATGGATATCTACAATAAATTCAAGAAACATAGAAAATATCATAAAACAAAAAATTATCAAAGAATGTACTCGCCTGATATCTGGTGTGAAATATCAATAGTGTCTAATACGGTGCCTTGATGACCTAATTATGAAATATTATATTAATATCATGTTGGAAATGAAAACAACTCATTCTAGTCCATTTCAAGGTCAAATGGTCAATTCTAGGTCAAACGGTCAAACTGAGTCAAACTTAGCTATTTCTAGGTTGTAAGAGTCTATAACCAAGCAATTGGATCTATACCTCACCTATCTAGGCTATATTAGTTAACACAAGACATGTGTTATATCTATTATGCATTAACACATAGAATATACATGCATTCATATAACACTAGCTATCCCTTATCTAATATAAGTTAAGCGTGGTTACCTTGTCTTAAGCCCTCTTAGTATCACACTCAAACTACCCTCTATACCTATACCCCATATCCTATACATAGACTATATGATTACCTTATTTACCTATTCTTATATGTTAACTTTAACATATAGATAAGATACTCTAGGTCTATTATCAACCATAACATGTATATGGATATCCTATACAAAATACCTTAACTTAACCCTTACTAAGTTCATATAGTACCTAATTGAAGACACCACTACACCTATTTATATATACATATAGGTACACAATATAGGGTATACCCTTCACTGCAGAGATAAGCCTCCATCCTCACTGCTATTTACCACCTCATGTTGGACTGCTGTCCTAGGGAAGAAAAGAAAACCCATGCCTAATGCACATAGAGGCTAAGCAAAGGCCATTACCTGTAGGGACCTAAGACTCCCGCCTAATTAGTACTCTCCAAACTTGATTCTCTTCCTCATATCAGTTTTAATTTGACTGATACAAAGACCCTTCCCTTAATTTTTGAACCTCTCACATCCTCCAACTGATGCCTACACTCGAGCACTCCCTGTGCAACAGAGCACAAGTGCTCTGTACTAAGAGGACACCCCTGACACTACCAAGTGGCCATTGTTACTTCCTTACAGGTTCAGTCCCTATAGCCCCTTGTATTTGCTCATAGGATACATCAGTATCACCACTCACCCAATTTCATGTACGTCCATCTTAAACAATCAGTCCTATTGACTACTTCAAATTCCAATTGGAGACTGACATTCAAATCAATCGAAGACTGATACTAGATTAGTTGAAGACTGATCCCTAATCAGTTTTAGAACTGAACTCAATCAGTCCCTAATCATATCTTATTGTCCCTAGTGGTGGATCAGTGTATCGTGTCAGTGTATGAATATAATTTAGTGTATCGTGTCAGTGTATCATGTCATATTCATGTTTGTGTCGTGTCTAAACTCAGATAGAATATAGGTTAGGGTTTACCAGATCTTGGGGTTTGTCGAGAGGAGGAGGAGGTCGGCGTAGGTGGTTGAGGAGGAGCTCGCGGAGGGGGGGTCGGTGGAGGAGGATCCCGGAGAGAAGAAGGAGCTCGCGGTGGAGGAGGAGCCTAGAGGAGAGGAAGAGCTCACGGAGGGGGGGTCGATGGATGAGGAGCCCGGAGGAGGTGGAGCTCGTGGTGGCGAGGGGGAGAGACGGTGGCCTCGAGGGGGGAGCGGCAGTCGAGGGGGAGGAGCAGTCGAGGGGGAAGCGATGGTTGAGGGAGGGGAAAAAATTTGGGGTGAAATTTTTGGATTTGGGATGGGGCTGGTCCCGTGTATATTAAACAGTTAGCGACGTCATTAAATGATATCGCTAAACGTCTCCAAAATAAATAAAAAATGGCGACCCAATAAATGTACGCCGCTGAACGTTCTGATTACAAAATATAGCAACGTTCAGCGACTTTTCATCGATGTCAATTTCCAACAAATTAATTGTAGTCACTAAACGTCGCTCAATGTCGCTACTTTTTGCAATCAGTAACATTTTACGACATATAAAAAGTACGTCGCCAATATAAAAAATATTAGCGATGTTTTAGCAAAGCGTCGCTAATTGCGTCGCTAATTTGACTTATTTTAGTAGTGATTGATGGGTACTTGTCAGCGGTCTACCGGCGATACTGCGACGTAGGCTGGGCGTGGCCCACATACTTTTGCCGATATCTGGGTATGGGTCGTGACACATTTTTATGGTGGCCCATGCTGGTCAGTCTTTGCAACTATTGCGAAGTCGTGGTAGTACTTAGACTTAGCCGTACTACTACGAGCCTGCCCTAGGATTAGGATTTGAATCATAGAATATTCTAGGAGTTTTGGTACTCAATCACATATTAGGATTTCACGATAGATTACAGGGATGACCCCTGAGATTCTTGCTTCAAAACTCGGTTGAGTCTATTTTTACCTGCTTTTTCTCATCCTAATTTTTGAATATATGTCCGTTAACAAACACTATTCTTGCATGAAGATAAGTTTATGGACTCTAGAAGGAACAAAAGAGTGGAAGTTGAACTTATAACCATTCAGGTTGGTAAGAGAAGATGATTAGTCAATTTTATATATGAAGGTCTATAATTATTTTAGGACATATTAAAGAGAATTTGAATTCTGACCAAGATAGTACTTTAGGGCTTGAGAGTTTGTCGGAATAGGTTTGAGAAAATAAACGAAAGATAATGGATAAATTTAGAAAAAACATGGATTATATAGTCAGGCCAAGAATGATTTATAAATGTCGGTTATAGATTGAAGGTTAGAGGATAATATTTTATGGACTTGCGACGAGGGAAATATTAAAGAAAAGCTTTATAAAATTTTTACAGTGGTAAAGGCCATCAAATAAGATGTTGGATTATCTTTCTTGCATGAGTAGTCAAGAAGGTGGCATGAGAAGTGATTATTATACAAGGGATAAAATTCCAAAATTTTTAGGAATTACCAAAACAGAAATAGTAGAAGGATTATAATAAATTGATATGAGTGATGACTAAGAATCGAATTTGGGATACTTAGAGTTTACAACTTATTCAAGGGATTTGACAAGGCTAAAAGGTCATATAACTTGGATAAGTTATTGCCGCAAGGAATTTTAAGAACGGTTACAAATATAGGAATTATGAGTTTTACAGGATTGCGAACAAATTTATTTTTATTTGTGAACAATAATTGAGGTTGCATAAATAGGGTAAATGATAAATTTTGGAACTAGATTCCTATGACCCTATTATTAGAAGATTCTATAACATAAAGTTAACATTTGTTGAAGAATAAAGTGAGGGAAATTTTTTGATATTAGAAGATCCCGACAAATTTAGACGGGGAAGTCTAAAAGAAGTTATATGAATAAGGACCTTAGGTATAAATGTTAGACCACAAGATTATCAGCGATGGGAAGTTAGTGACTTGGAAGTCACGAGGAAGATTTAGTAAGGAGGAGTTTGGTTTTAGACAAAGGTAGACACCTCGGAGGTTGACAATTCTGCTTTTATGGAATATGGACAAGTGCAAGGAAAAGGAAGGAAATGACTTCATTATGACCAGATGATCAAGAACAAATTCCTCTCATCATTTCTTCATATTATCATCATTTCTTCGTCTTATCATCATTTGATCGTCTTAATAAACTATGTCCTACTTATGACCACAACTATCTAATATTTAAATTTGTTAAACTACACTCTGAAGTCTCTTGAATTTTTGTACCTCTTTTCTCGGAAAAGGCCGAGGAAGTATTGTAATCATCTAGCTCAAAATTTGTTATCATGTGATAATCTTGGTATGAATATAAATGTTGGACATTGAGATAAAATAGTGGGATAAGGATATGATTGAGAATGAAAACAAGACAAAAGACCGATGTTATCAGTTTGGAAATACAATAAAGAATTATTCTGAATATGGATTTCTTTATAAATAATGTAAGAGAATTTTGAGAAAGAAGGACGATGGAATGTACATTAATGGTGAGAACTTTAGTATTTCGTAGTTATATTTTTTTGAACAGAGGAGAATGTTCAAAAACGATTTGCCTTGAGAAAAATTTAGATGTTATTTTTACTAACACTTGAGATATTTCATTATTAGATTAGGGCTAGGAAACTGAAAGCTGTACCCGCTTTTCGGGATGCGAGTGCGTGCGCAAGCCAGCTACGTATCAGGTAGACTCCCGTCTAACCTGAATACGTATATGTTGTCTAGACTATGGTCATATGCCTAATCATGGTAAGTTAAACTATATCTCAATCAACAAGGAGAATATAAGACAAGAATGAACATTATGGTTCGTGGTCTCCAGCCCACTAGCATATATGTCCGATTAGACTCCAAAAAAAATAATATGAGTCTATAAAGCTAGACTAACAAGTAGAGTGCAAATAACGGATGTAAATATATAATCACGAAAGATGCCCAAATCTGAAGTAATTAACTACCATCATGATCAGCTAACTAACTCCATGCAATCAACTACCTGAAGAGATCATCAGGTCCTCAGGAGACTATCAAGTTAAATAAAACATGCCTATAGTCTATGACAGTAAATAACATGAACGGAAGATAAGAACAGTACAAGAAGAACATCTAAGAAACGACATGTTATATAGAAATGTAATACTAGACTTGGCTAACAATCAATCGAATAACTCATATAGACTGTAGTACAATACAAGATACTCTCAATCAAGAATAGCCAATCCGAGTGTCAATCTTCTCTCCTAAAGGAATACAAGGTCAAGTAAAATTCTATAAACTGTAGTACAATGAAAGTTACTCCCAATCCATAGAATATCACAAGTCAAGTCAATCAATCAATATCCAGTTAAGTCAAGGAAATATGGCATAGAACTGACAACTCCATCACAAGATACGGTGAACGTGAAGAAGCCAATAAACAAGCAAAGGAAATGAATAATATCCTATACATGCACGTAACTCTATAAAATAAGTGAAACATTAGATGATAAACCAAGTACAACATGAGAATATGCAACCATATAGAAAAAAGTACAACAAGAAAGGAAAAATGTAAATACTACATAAGTTTGACAAGGTATACTTGCCTGGTGGTAGCACGTAGAACCAACATTATCCAATCAATCAACGAGCCACAAACGTCAAACTCTCACAACAGTCTCCAGGGGCTGAAACGGATATTACCAACGTATTCAGAATAGTCAAATTAGCTAGAATAGCCTACCCATAAGTCCAATTCTAGACACAGGGGCAAAATGATAATTTTGGATCAAAACGATGTTCGTCGTTAGATCCGCTTTACACCAAAAAGTGTGCCAACATCTACGGTCTCTAAAGTCATCAAATTATATGTCTACAGGTTCGGTTTGATGATACAAACCCAACCGTATGTCCAAAGTTGGATTTCGGTAGACTATGCACAAAATTGCCTATTGGATCGGGTCGTGGTCCCGCCAAAATAGCGTTCTGGTCGACCTTCTCATATTCAGACCAAACATGTCATACAAAACCAGAAAAGCGACACGATCCTATTGGCACAAGTTTTATTTCGAGATGATGAACTTGCACAAAGTAATTTGGGTTTTTGGAAAATGGTCGATATGGGGGTTTTCGACGAATACGCATCAAATTCGTCGTGCACACGCAACCAATTCGAGTTCCGACAAAGCCCACATGTCCGCAGCATCCGTACGCAACTTTCGATGCAAGTGGTTCACGACCAAGTCGCCCAAATTGTTGGGACACACGCCGTATCGATAAATTCTACATTTTTTAAACTATTTTTCGTAGGTTTTTCGTGAATTTTGAAAATGAATTTATCGGCATAAAATAGATGAAAATAAACTAAAAAAAATTATTTCGAAGCTGTATAGGTTGTCTTCAACCCTATTTAGATGGATTTCTAAATAAAACATGCCTACTACTGTGGATACACACAAAAAAGAAGAAGAAATGCTATATTTTCTTATTGGCACAAGGCACCACAAATCGAGTACGTCTGAGAGATCCTGCGCTAAGGATCCCCGAGTTCTAAAAGAATTCTGGGGAATGGGACGATGGAGATTGAGCGGAAGTTGCCCCTTTACTCCGTTGACACTCCGATTACAAAATTGGAGAAAACCTAAGAAAATTGCTAACTCTCGGCTCACTAACAAGAAGGGCAGCAATTTGGCTCTTAAAATGCTCTATGTTCTATCTGTCTTTGATGAGGGGGATGCCCTCTATCTATAGTCATTTTGGCACTAAAAATGACTGTTATGCGCCCACAGATAGAAAATACACTAATTTTACTGTGGGCGCACAACACTCCTTTGGGTACATAGGGTGTAGGCACATGGATACTGGAAGATTATGGATAGATCGTGGGGTTGACGTAGAGTTGACGTCGCCACATGCTTCGGTGCATGACTGCTCGTGGAGACAGACGTGGCCATATGCTTCGGTACACGATTAATCGTGGAGTTTGACCGAGTCGTAGGGATCTGCTGTCTTGGGCGCATAGAGCGGGAGTGAGTTTATGC
Source organism: Iris pallida (assembly GCA_029216955.1). Lineage (NCBI taxonomy): Eukaryota > Viridiplantae > Streptophyta > Magnoliopsida > Asparagales > Iridaceae > Iris > Iris pallida. Next base: position 6,811,740 of record JANAVB010027800.1, on the reverse strand, counting down.
GCCCACACTTGTGTACATGTTTTATCTGTACGAAAACAATATGGGCGTATAGACCCTCTTTGATCATGTGGGCGCATAGCTCCTCATTGATCATGTGGGCGCATAGCTCCCTCTTCGACCATGTGGGCGCATAGCTCCCTCTTTGACAATGTGGGCGTATAGCTTCTTTTGTCTTTATATTTTTCGTGCTTCTACAAGACCTCCTTCAAAGTTTTTGAGACTCGAACGAGTGTCGAAATATTTTGAAAAAAAGCATGGGCAAAACTATCTCCACCAGCTTTATGGGCGCATGATAGAAATGACCCCTTTGGGCGCATAGGTGTCTGCCAGGCTGTCGAAATATGGTTGTTGAGATCTTCCTTGGAAATTTGAAGCGATAAGCTCGTTTTGGAACGGAATTTGAAAAGGTCCATTCTCTATGCGTAGTCTGTATTAGCAGATAGTAGGTACGTAATCTGGAAAAAAATGTCTTTGTGTAGGCGCATAGAACGTGTGGGCGCATAGACCATCTGGACGTATAGGCCATGTGGGCGCATAGCTCTCCGTTCATGCCTATAAATAGGCCTTGAAGAGAGAAAAAGCTTATTCTCTTATTTTTCCTCCGAATTTTCAAAGAATTCTTCCTCTACTCTCTTTCGAGCAATCATGTCTCCCAAGGCTGCTTCGACTCCCAAGAAGTTTGCGAAGGGTAAGAAGGCTACAGCAGCTAGTTCTCCTCCTTTGGCAGCGTCGCATCTGGTTCAGGACCCCATCCTGGGTGAGGCGATGTCTCAAAAAATGAAGTCTCGAGCGTTAATTTGTGACGCTCGGACTTTTCTCTGCTTGGGCACATAACCATCGATATGAGCCCAAAGCAAACACTTCTTTTGTGAGCCGACTTATGTGCTCACAGATGCATGCGCCTACGCACTCTCTTGTTTTTATGTGCCTAGGCACTTGTTTGTGTCATGCGCCCACACAGAACATGTGCTTATGTGTCACGACCCGCACCCAGTGAAAGGACACGAAAAGTGAATACGCCCAGCCTATGCCGCAGTGTCGGCGGTAGAACGCTGTCCTGAGTCACCATATCTAACACAGTCTAGAATAAACTCCGAATGGAGGGTAAATAATAAGTACTCAATCACGACACTAAGATGGAATAGAATAGAAAATCACAAGAGAGTCACAACATAAATAGAAGTCTAGGTGTAAACCACCAGAAAGCTAAACTCAAGTACAACCCATAATGTCTCAAATAGAAATACAATAAAAAGAAACTAAGTCTCAGCTAGACTATAGGCAAGCCCTCGATGACTGCTGGATCCTCTTGAGGGTCCACGTCACCAGTGTCATCTAAGCCAATGCCATAATAAGTAGGGCAGAACTCTTCATCATCACCTGTAAAATTTTCAACATGCCCAGTCAGGACGGAACGAGCACATGTCTCTCACAACAGTTCATATCAGGATTGGATATATAAAGCAAGCTATAGAAAACTATACATGAATCGCTGTAAAGAAAGTCAACAAGAGAGAGAGACTATAAGATGAGATATAATATGATAGATAGAGAAATGTAACCATCTACGTGATTTAAAGCATGAATTGGTTATGTAAACGGTTTGGGTTGCACATGGATACAGCTGTGGAGTTGCACATGGATACCTACTGGGAATAATGATCACATAACCAACTACACTCTCCCTGTCCCCAATCAATACACAAGGATTAATACATGTTATGTTATTGCACATGGATAACAACTACCTTGTACATGGGGCTCATATGGTCATGAGTGTACATGAATAACACATGAGTGAACATAGATAAATATGAATACATGGAGTACATGATGGCCATGATAAAGTACATGAACATGATATACTCGATGTATCCGAGGGGATAACATCGCATGAAAAGATCCATAGGGTACTAATCCGTGTGAACATCGTGTCAGCATCAAGTATACTAGTCTATAACAAGAGAACATATCCAAAGAAGTATGAAAAGATCAGAGAATGTACTCGCCTGGCAAACTAAACTGCTGATGATAAAGTGTAGCTAAACTGGGGCAATATAAACCTATTTAAAGTATACACATGTCACAACCAAGTCTAGAATATCAAAAAAAATAGCTACAATGCAAGACGACATGCTTCTAGGTCCATTTTGGTCAAAGTCAACCCTCGGTCAACTCTGGTCAAATTTGGTCAACACTGGTCAACCCTGGTCAAACCTGGGTCAACTAGTCCGTCTACTAATTTCTAGGTCATACACAAAATTCTAGGTCATTTGGAGTTCGTTTGAGTTGAATTGGATCAAGTTTGACCCAAAGTTGACTTTTGTCAATTTGGTCAACTTGTCGGCCAATTCGACTAAACTAGGCTCAAAATGATAAACCAAATCTGTCCTAGGACTCCTATAGTTATATACACAACTACAATCTATTCTAAGAGAGTTATCAAGCATAAATATCTATATACATATAGGCATATATACACACATGTGTATTTACAATACAAACAAAACCTTAAATCTAACAAACGATGGTGTGTGTGTGTGTGTGTGTGTGTGTGTGTGTGTGTGTGTGTGTGTGTGTGTGTGACCTGGAGATTACTGAAATGGGGTCAAATCTGAGATTAAAAACAGCAAACACAACCATGGTATATCCCAAATTATTATATACATATATATACATTAAGAAACTATATATATATATATATATATATATATATATATATATATATATATATATATATATATATATATATATATATATATATATATATATATATATGCTCAAATGGAAAGATTGGCAATGGTTTGAGATAATTTAAAGAGTCAAAATCTGGAATTAAATCCCCCTCGACCCATTCTCAACATATATGTATTAACAATGGGTTTCAACGGGGTTTTATATACATATATATATACATATATATATATATATATATATATATATATATATATATATATATATATATATATTTTTTATATACATATATATATATATATATATATATATATATATATATATATATATATATATATATATATATGTATACATAGCTATATAGAAATCATATATACTCATAAATGATGGAAAATTATGAAACAAATCCGAAAGTTGGTTCCCACAAATCCGAAACCATATATACGTACCGAAAACTCAGATTTTATAAGCTAAATAGCTAGAAATCAAAATATCGCATTTAAACTCAAAAATTCATATTAAAGAACTCATTTTTCACACAACGACCCAAAATGCAATATACACCAAACGAACCTGCGAAACTCGGCATACACGTTGGTCTCGACCCACGTGATGCGCTCGTATACTCTCGGGTTCGAATCGTGTCCGTGTCGTGTCCACATAACGTGTATCGGAAAACCCGATACCGCGTGATAATAAGCACGTATGCGTGCGTTCTCGCTCGTTTGAGCGCCGCACACACAACGAAAAGCCAGCTGGGGGGTCCTGGGGTAGGTATAGGACATGGCAACATGGCGACACGTCATGTCGAGGTGATGCACGCAGCCCCGTACCACGCGCGGCCTGCTGCGCGTGCCTGCGCCTACACGTGCCCTCGTGCACGCGGTTCGGTCTTCGTGGCTCGCTCGTCGGGCCACACCACGACTCGAGATCGAGTCCTTGGGTAGTCTAAGTATAAGGCTACATGTTCCAACTCCTGGAACGGGTTCTCGTCGCGTCGTGAGCGCACACGAAGTCCGTTTCAGCGACAAAAATCAGCCCGAGTGCACAGTACGGCTGACCAGTGAACGCGCGATTTCTCTGCGCTCGCTTGACGAAACGTCGTAAAATTTTACGAGCATGTGGGCAGAGGTTGCCCCTACGTGCTCGTAAAATTTCACGCATGACGGAGCTCTTTGTGTCGAGTTATGACGCACAGACTGCAGGGCGTGCACGGGATCTATTGTACGCATGTCCGTGTCCGTTCGGATGCCAAAATCGTGTCGATTTCTAATTTGTCTTCACGAAAGTTTATTAAAATAATATTATCTAAACATCCATGAAGACAGAATCGAAAAACAGCAACTTTCTATCCTAAGCGGCATTTCGTCGAACACGTGCCGTAAGGGACCGACACGTGTCCGATACCGCCATCAAACGAAGTCAAAATTCAACCAAACTTTGTGGGCAAGTCTAGGCCACCTATATGGATGCAAAAATGAAAGAAATTTCAGATTTACAATGGTAGATTAGGATTTACCTATTGAGTATCAAAAACTCAATAAATGGAGCCTCTCGGTTGTCGTGTCGGCTAATTTCCCTCAAGCAAAAGCCTCCGTCTCCTCGCTAGAAATGCTCCAGCAGATCCTCCTCTCCTCGACGAGTGCAACAGAGTTCATTTGGGGAGAAACGGACTCCGGATGAAGAAAATGGAGTTTTTGGAGGAGGAGATCTATTAGGGTTTCACATGTGGAGGCTATGCTTGACAAATGAAAGAGAGGGGAGGGGGTACTGTTGTGGATGGCCAGGTTAGGGTCTCTAGGGTTAGGTTAGATACATGGGCTTGGGCTCCCTAGGTTGCTAATAAAGCCTAAGTCAAAAAGCATTAAAAAGGCTACTAGAAAAAATGGCTAAAAAATCAATTAATCACTCTAAAATTAACTAATAAAATCTAAATTAATTATAATGATAATAAATCTAATTCTAATATAGCATTAAGGTTCTAGGTCATGGTTGGCTAAGGTCAAACCACTTATACTACCAAAACACCAATTCAGCTACCAATCAAACCGCACAACAAGCAATTTAATTAATAAATTAATAAAATTCAAGTAATGCACAATTACTAAAATATCCTTAGCCTAAAAATATGTAATTAGCCAATCTAGTCACATGGTCGAGTCTCCTTGGTCATGGTTAGTCTCTAAGTCAAACAGTCTCTATGGTTAAACTAGCAACAACCAAAATCATAATTCACCCATCTAAACAATATAAAATAAATAAAGAAAATCTCCAAAAATCAAAATATGATTTAAATATTATTATTAAATGATAAAAATTACAAAAGTTTAAAATTACCTTCGTTTCAGAAAAGTGGTGTTTACATTATGCGCCCACACAGAACATGTGCTTATGCGCCCACATAGAATTTGTGCTTATGCGCCTACGCAGAATTTGTGCTTATGCGCCCATAGGCCCTTTGGGCGCATAACATCAGGCCGCATAGAATTTCTCAGTACTTAGCTTTTTTTGTAGATTCTAAGTCTAACTTTTCCTTATGTCTTCGCAGTTGACATTGTTGTCCCGGCTCTTGGTGGGATTCCTTTTGGCTCTGCCCGTCATGCTCTGGATTCAAGCCTTGTCACCGCAATGGTTACAAAAGCTCAGGTGAAGATCAACCATGACCAGCCTTCGGTGGGGGTGATTGCTATGCTTAAGCAGGACAAAATATTCTTGAAGCAGATGATAAATGATGAGAAGTTCACACTTGGAGGGGCACAGAGCTTTAAGAAACCGTACTTCCTGTTTGGTGACAGCCTGGGATTTGAGGACGACGAGACGATATGTCTAGAAGACCCTCTGGTAGTTAGGTTAAATAACCAAAGGATATGGTTGCCATCGATGAAGCGCCAATATCCTCTGTCATCGTTTATTGATCTGGTTGTGCGGAGGCAGATGAAATGGGACCTGATCCCTGAACTGCATGGGGTCATTTCTGGCAGGATCCAATTCAACTCTAGTGACCGAAAGAAGGACACTTTCAAGTGTGTCAAGGGCTCCACGTCCTACTCCACGTGGGGGCTGCATTCTGGGGCCATAATAAACGATGTCCCGACTGATCTTTACCCTTATGCTATTGAGACTCTCTCCAATCTGATGCTGTCAAAGAAGGAGTCATATCCGAGAGGGAAGCTGCGGATGGAAGGTTGGAGGTACTCTGTCCTATTCTGGAGCGACCTTACAGGATGGGTGCTCTCAACTTACGAGGCCACCCTAAAAGCTGTCGGCCTTTTTTATGCCGTTAGAGCCATCCAATATGGCATTAAGGTTAACTGGCCTATGTTTATCTCATTGGTGGAGTTATACAACTATCACACGTGTACCTTCTTTACTCTGGGTGTGAAGATGGGTTTGGCTCTTCACGAGATACAGGCGATTTCAAAACTTCCCTGGGGGACTGAGCCATACGAAGAATACGTCCCCTGTGATGAGGAGCTCCCGAATTTGGAGAGGGAGAACTCCAAGATAATGGAGGTGTACAAAGAGTTACTCTGTCACCTCTTTATCTGTCACCAGGTCACAAAGAAGGGTAAGCCTGAGGGGTCCTTTCCCCATACGAGGGCTTGGACTAACTACATCTTCATCAGAGAAGAAGGAGACGGACCAGTCTCTTTCTCGACTCATAAGCCCTCGACAAAATCTGAGATAGAGCAGTTGATGGCCGATCACGGGGTTATAGACACCAAAGATAGTGATAATCCCGAGAGGAACATCCTGGCTTATCATTTCTTCAGGCAGGCCGAGTTTAAGCTGTCGAAAAAGGTGGTGCTAGCCGCTTTCCTGATGACGTGCCTTCGTGATTGTGTAGTCCATGGTGGTTCAGGGTCCATTGAAAGAATAAGTCGGGGTATGATACTCCCGGCTGTAAAGCTGGCCTTTGGATGCCATCTTGCCCTGCTTTCTGCGATGGTCTACGACCATCCAACGGGGCTTGCGACACTTCGTTGTAAACGCGGTGACGCCCGATGGCAGAAAGGATTTTGTTAGGACTGAATTTCCCTTTCATTATCTGATGGGATGGCTGTGCTGCACTGTCCCAGATTAATGAATTCCAGGCTGATGGCAGACTCTTTGGCGGCAATGCCTTTCTTCGGAGATTCAAAATGCAGATTAGACCGTTACAGGGGTGCCTGTTTACAGAAAGGCTTTGAGTTTCCTGCAAAGTTATGAATTCTTTAGAGTGTCACCTCTGTCTGGTAGTGGGCGTACATGAGACACCCTAGTATAGGGAGCACTCACTACTAGCCTTTCTATTGGGGTGTTTCATTGGCTCCAGTCCATTAGGCCTTCCCACCAGGTGTTCAGGAATAGGAACCACACTTTCCTGGAACCTTATCTACCGAGTCGCTTTGCAAGGCAGTTCAGCTACAGCCAGCT
>JANAVB010027800.1:6724799-6801574 GCA_029216955.1 Iris pallida | reverse complement strand
GGGGGTCGGGGAGGGGGTCGGGCAGGATGGGGGGGGGGCTGGGCAGGGGGGGTTCGGGTAGGGGGTGGGGTGGTCGGGGCAAGGGTGGGGTGGGAGAGGGGGCAGGGGGGTCGGGGAGGGGGGTCGGGCAGGGGTGGGGGGGGTGGTCTGGGCAGGGCGGTGGGAGAGGGGGTCGGGCAGGGGTTGGGGGAGGGTCGGGCAGGGGTTGGGGGGGTCGGGGCAGGGGGGGCAGGGGGGTGGGAGAGGGGGTCGGGCAGGGGTTGGGGGGGGGGTCGGGCAGGGGTTGGGGTGGGGTCGGGCAGGGGTTGTGGTGGGTCGGGGCAGGGGGGGGCAGGGGGTGGGAGAGGGGGTTGGGCAGGGGTTGGGGGGGTCGGGCAGGGGTTGGGGGGGGGTCGGGGCATGGGGGGCGTAGGAGGGACTCTGGAGTCCCCGCGCAGGAGTCCTCCTCCTCCTCTCCCACAGACACACACACACACACACGGACACACACACACGGACACACACACACAGACACACACACACACGGACACACGGACACACAGACACACACACACACACACAGACACACACGGACACAGACACACGGATACACACACACAGACATATATATATATATATATATATATATATATATATATATATATATAGGCATAATTTTAAGTAATTTATTAATAATATATATATATATATATATATATATATATATATATATATATATATATATATATATATATATATATATATATATATACACAGACACACGTCGTGAAGTCTAGTATATATATTTGATTAGCTAAGGTAGAAGTTTAGCCTAATTAAGGTTAGTTTTGACAGAGTTGACTTGGACTCCTAATTTGACCTAGAACTAGCCTAGTTGACCTATTTGTATTTCGATTGATATCATATGAATAGTTTGCCTAAGATTTGATTGGGTTGGTTTTAATGTGTGGGTAAATTAGTTTACCTTATTTTAGAGTATGACTACGTAGCTAGTGTGTAGAGTAGTATATGGTTACTAGATCCTAGTGTAGAGTAGTATGTAGAGGAGTATGGCTACTAGTGATATATAGATATGTAGGTCCATGTGTATCTGTATCGGACTATCGCTATCGGTATCGAACTATCGCTATCGGTATCGGACTATCGCTATCGGTATCGAACTATCGGTATCGATCGAACTATCGGTATCGGACTATCGCTATCGGTATCGGACTATCACTATCAGTATCGACCGTATATACTTAGTATCGGGCGTAGCGGATTAGTATCGATCAGTATATAGGTTTGGGTTAAGATCAAGGTTCAAAGTATCGGTATCGGAATAGTAGGCCGAATAGGAGGCCGAGATAGTCGAATGAGAAGAAGGGAAGAAGGGAGGAGCAGATGGGTCCAGAGCCATGGTGGAGGAGGAGAAGTAACATGAGAGCAGTTTCCGCCGTAACATCTCCTGGCTCTGCTGGCAACTGAAGTCCAGATGCTACAAAGGACGATCCTTCGCTGAAATCGACTACAACACCCATCAGTTCAAGTTCATTCCTATATGAGTAGATTCCAATGCCATAGAAGCCATCAGTTTGTTGACCTTCCTCTATGGCATTGGAATATACTCATATAGGAATGAACTTGAACTGATGGGTGTTGTAGTCGATTTCAGCGAAGGATCGTCCTTTGTAGCATCTGGACTTCAGTTGCCAGCAGAGCCAGGAGATGTTACGGCAGAAACTGCTCTCATGTTACTTCTCCTCCTCCACCATGGCTCTGGACCCATCTGCTCCTCCTTTCTTTCCTTCTTCTCATTCGACTATCTCGGCCTCCTATTCGGCCTACTATTCCGATATGCGTTTGATACGGTCTACCTAACCTATATACTGATACTAATCTGATACTCTCTGATATTAAGTACATCCGGCTTACTAGCTAGCGGATCCACCAGTTACATGATTATATACTAATTATGTTAGATTGTGATACTAAGTAGCCTCGTCGTAGGCCTAGCGTGTTATCCACAAGTTTAGTTTTTCTTACGATATGAGTATCGGTATCGGGCTATTAATTCTTATGTTTAGTTTGTCTTACGATACAGATATTCACATCAAATCGAGCATGAATCGTTACTTTGTTGATCGTACATGGATATACAAACGACAACACGAGAGCAGAATTGGTGTGAGTGACGATTTTCAGGCAGGTGTGGAAGTATTTCTTAAGTATGCCATGAGCAAAACTCAGTACATGGACGATAACAAAATCAAGTGTCCATGTGTTAATTGTCACAATAGACGTTTCGAAGAAGTGATGACTGTGAGAGATCATTTGACCCGTAAGGGTTTCGTACGTGATTACGGCCTATGGTCATCGCAAGGTGAATTATATTCAGAAAGACAGGCTGCAGAAGCTGGTACTTATGCTTTTGATGATAATGCTGCAACGGATGTCCTCGAAGACGACAGATGCTCTGTGGATTATGGAGACATGCAGAACCTTGCACGAGATATGGTGTATGCTGCGGCAGGGCCTAATTTTGATCCGGAGGATCCTAATCCCGAGGCAAAGGAGTTCTATGATATGTTTAAGGACGCAGATACTCCTCTATATCCTGGTTGTGAGACTCATTCCGCACTGTCAGTGACGATGCGGTTGTTGAACATAAAGTCTGATTTTAACTTGCCACAAGCTTGCTATGATCGGATCACACAATTAACTAATGAGGTGTTACCGAAGGAATCAAAAGAGCTCCCAAGAAACTTCTACAAGTCAAAGATGATGGTCCGACAACTGGGACTGGGGTACGAGAAGATAGATTGCTGTCGCAACGGATGCATGTTGTATTACAAAGAGAATTGCGTATTAGAAAGTTGTTGGTTCTGTAATGCGGATCGTTACAAGACAGTACAGGGAAAAGGAAAGTCAACTAGAAAACGACGTCCTTATAAGTATATGCATTACTTGTCGATCACGAAGCGCTTACAGAGGATGTATATGTCTCTGAATACAGCAGAACACATGACGTGGCACAGTGAAGATCGCATAAAGGACGAAGGAGAATTGTCACATCCTTCGGATGGGGAGGCGTGGAAATATTTTGATTTGTGTCATCCAGATTTTGCTGCAGAGCCTAGAAATGTACGCCTGGCGCTATGTTCTGATGGCTTCGCCCCTTTCGGACAGTCGGGATCTCAATACTCATGCTGGCCGGTCATTCTTACCCCTTACAATCTGCCACCATAGATGTGTATGAAGACTCCTTATATGTTCTTGACAGCTATCATACTCGGTCCCAAAAATCCGACAAAGAACATCGATATATATTTACAGCCGTTAGTGGATGAGCTGAAACAGTTGTGGGAGATCGGCGTCACGACCTATGATATTTCCAGAAAACAAAACTTTCAGATGAGAGCTTCACTCATGTGGACAATCAATGATTTTCCAGCATACGGTATGCTGTCGGGATGGAGTACGCACGGCAACATGTCTTGTCCGATATGTATAGAAAATAGTAAGGCGTTCCGTCTTAGACATGGAGGAAAAATTTCTTTCTTTGACTGTCACCGTCAATTTCTGCCAACGAGACATCCTTGGCGAAAGAACAAGGACGCGTTCAGATATGGAAAACAAGAATTTTCTGAACCTCCTGCCAGATTGTCGGGATACGATATTTGGAAAGATGTAAAGGAATTGCCCACCGCAATAGAAGATCCATCGAACAATCGTGTCGAGGGGTTCGGACAAAGCCATAACTGGACCAAACGGAGTATCTTCTGGGACTTGCCTTATTGGAAAGATAATCTTATTAGGCATAATCTTGATGTCATGCATATCGAAAAGAATGTGTTCGATAATGTCTTCAATACCGTTATGGATATTAAAGGAAAGACGAAGGACAATCCAAAAGCAAGACAAGACATAGCCGAGATATGCAAACGTCATAATCTAAACTTGATACAAAGGGGAGCTGGTGGACAAGTAACTAAGCCGATAGCGCCATACGCATTGAGCAAGGAAGATAGATTAATAATCTGCAAGTGGATATCTACTTTAAGATTTTCCGACGGCTATGTGTCGAATTTGTCTAGATGCGTTGATCTCAATGAATGCAAGCTAACAGGAATGAAGAGTCACGACTGCCACGTGTTTATGGAAAGATTATTGCCCATTACGTTGAGAGAGTTGTTGCCTTCTGCTGTATGGGTTCCGTTGGCCGAGCTGTCTACATTCTTCAGGGATATCTGTTCAACTAAGCTCACGGTGCAACATATGATACAACTTGAGGAGAAGATTGTCTTAACAATTTACAAGTTAGAGAAAATATTTCCACCGGGTTTCTTCGACAGTATGGAGCATCTACCGATTCATCTAGCATACGAAGCCCGTGTCGGTGCATCTGTTCATTATCGATGGATGTACCCCTTTGAAAGGTAAATAAAAATCGATATAATTTAAGTAGATTTTACAATTCATTGTTAATTCTCAAGATAATTTGTCTCTCTAGGTATCTACATCATCTAAAGAAGAAAGTTGGCAACAAGGCTCATATAGAGGCTTCGATATGCGAAGCATATCTTATCGAGGAGGTGTCAAACTTTTGCTCCATTTATTTCGATACTCATGTTGTGACAAATCGAAATAGACCTCAAAGGAATGACGAAGACGTTGAGGAAGGAGGTATATTCAATTTAAGGGGCAAGCCTATTGGGGCTAGTAAGAAACGGTGGTTGAGTGACGATGAGTATGATGCCGCTCACCGATATGTCTTGTTAAATTGTGACATACAAGAAGTGAGAGATTTGGAGAAGTAAGTGACTACACCTCGTTATAATCTCTAATTTGGTGAGGTAAGTGACTACACTAATTTTTATTCTCTCTAACAGTGTATTTAGAGATGAAGTCAAAATAAGGACACCCGATATTACCGATGAGGGACTTCAAAGAGAGGTTGATTTTACCTTTCCGTCATGGTTTCGAGATTACGTAAGTAACTGAGATAATATGTTATGCGGCTACCATTTAAATATATATATGCAACTAAAACATTTAAAGTTTACAGGTTTTATTAGCTGAACCAAGTACACTCACAAATGAGAGCATTCGTTATTTGTCATTGGGACCGAAGAAGCATGCAAAGACTTGGCCCGGCTATGTCGTTAATGGCTTCAAGTTTAAGACAACTCAACATCCTATAAATGCCGAATTTCTCAATGACGGCTTCAGTACGAAGGATTCTGGTGTTTGCATAAGAGGCACAATCTATGACGACGAGCCGGACTTTGACTATTATGGAGTGCTTCGGGATATTGTAGAATTACAATATAGTACCCCATTTGATATGTATATTGTTATGTTCAAATGTGAGTGGTTCGATACGACACCAAATATCGGTTGGAGAATCGATAAATAATTTGGATTCGTCGATATAAATCATCGCAGGAGGTATAGAGGGTCCGACACGTTTGCGATAGCAAGTCAGGCTGTTCAAGTCTACTATACAAGCTACCCAAGGCGTCGTAGAGATCGCTTTGACTGGTGGGCAGTATGCAAGATTAAATCTAGAAATACATTCAACGTTGGAGACCCAGCATACCAAGAGGACCAGATCGAAAAGCCCCAATACTTGGGACAACAGTCTTGTGACATGGATGTTGAATTAGAGGTTGATATACCTCTTGCTGATGAAAATAGAGGGGAGAAAGAGGTTGATATACAAGACTTAGATGTCAACCAGGGGAGAAAGAGGCGTCTTGTCCCAAGTATTGAGACTGAAGAAGAAGAAGAAGAACTTTATGAGGATGAGGATGAGGATACAGATGAATTCGACGATGAGGATGATGATGATGATGAGGCCGAGGCCGAGGAAGAGGACGATGACGATGATTAAATATCGCTATATTTCAGTTGTATCTTGAAGCACCCAATATCTAGTCTCGAATCCTAAATTACCCTATTACATTTGGATTTACAATTACAAGTCTAGTGGAACACAAGATGCCCTTTCATCAAAAGTTACAAGAATTGTACTTTGTTGTATTGGTGCGTGATTTTATCAGATTTTGTGTATCTAGCTTTTATTCGTACTTCACTTCTGATTGTAATATTTATTTCAGTTTGGGATATTTGCGTATTATTGTATGAGTTTCTTTTTGCAGATGGCACTCCTAGGCCTACTCGTCTGGGCGGCACTCATCGCCCTGCTGCTGGTATGGATATGTTTAGTTTTATATTCATTTATAAATCTATGTTGTCGGTATTTTGTTTATGTGTTCTATTTACAGGGCATGGTTGCGAGCACCCGTACTGGTGGTGCTGGCCGTGGTCGTGGCGGCGGCGGCGGTGGTGGTGGTGGTCGTGGGCGTGGGCGTGGGCGTGGTGGTAGCGGTCGTGGTCGCCAGCCGCATTCCCCGGATGTGACCTCCGATCCCGACTTGGAGAGCCCGGACACAGGCTCTTCCCGCCGTCATTCTTCCTCGGTGCCACCGATATCGTCGTCGAGGCCTGTGACTCCATCCGCTAGCGGATCCGTTCCGCCACCGGATGTACCAGCGGATGCAGCAGCAGATGCAGCAGGGGGCCCAGCAGTTACTGCAGGGTGGGCCTCGGAGTACCCCGGGATTCAGTTTCATCCTGTTACCGGGGAGTACATGCGCGGACCCGCGGATCCTCCGACGCCACCAGAGAGGCTGGTGGGCGAGTTCCGACGAGAGCTATGGCCCGCTGGTGAATCGTAAGTAAATTTAAGTTAATTTATTAAATTTGTTTCATTTATTCAAGTTAATAATCCAGTCGTTGCTTCTTTATAGATTTTTCCCGTGGGATGCTGCCCGGATTCTAGGACGCATTATCCGGGATAACTACCATGGCCCCTACCTCAATTTTTCTGAGGTACCTCAGGACAGGAAGTACGTCTGGCTCGACGAGATGAGGGTATAAATCCGTCGGTGAATTATTAATTATTCTTTAAATCATTAAATTTTTTATTACGTGATATTTGAATTTGTATGTCAGAGGACGTTCTGGTGGCCCCCCCATCGCGAGGAGACGATCCGCAGGACCAACAAAGCCGCCGCCGGGAAGAAGATACGGGATGTGGTGTACGACCTTCGTACGGCGCATACGAGGAAGGACTGGATCCGGGCGGAGTACTATGAGCAGATGTTGGAGAAGATGGATACTCCGCAGTTCAAGCTGAAATCGGAGAAAGCTAAGGCTAATCGACAGGCCGCGGGTCTGCATACGGGGGGATCAAGGCCCCACGCATCGACGCGTACAGATTTGGTAAGATAGCGCAAATTCAAATTTATTCTATTATTTAATTTCGTACTGTTAATATACGAAGTTAATTAAATTCTACGTATGCAGGCCCAACGGGCGGTAAAGCAGGGGAAAGAGGCGGAGACGGTCACCGCTCACGATGTATTCGTGCATACGCACAAGCGATGGAAGGACGGGAGCTTCGTCGACGCGAGGGCCAAGGAGACTGATGTAAGTACTTACGTTTATGAGATTTATGTTAGAAATATAATTATTGTTAAGTTAATTAGATAAACTTAGGATTCAGACTATAACTTAGGAAAACATAGGATTTAGATTATAACTTAGGAAAACTTATAGTATAAACACATTTATTGGATAGGCTGCGTATCGTGAGGCACTTAGTCGGCTTGAGATCGAGCCCCCTTCCGAGAATGTCGGCAAAACGACGCCCACCCAGACGCACTCTTCTATGGCCGCTCGCTACGACGACGTGTTCGTAGAATCCGTCGGCGGCGTTAGGAAAGGGCGCGTCTACGGCTTAGGTTCCATGGCGCCTTCGTTACAGCCGTCCCCGAGATATCCACCGCCTCTGCCTCCCCCAGCGCCCCCGGTTGATGATGTGAGGGCGCAGCTTGCGACTCTGACCTCCGCGGTGTTAGATTTACGAGCGATAGTGTTGGGGCGCTATCCGTCTGCTCCCGGTCCGTCTGCTGGTGCTCCCGGTTCATCTGGTGGTGCTCCCGGTCCGTCTACTGCTGCTGCCGGTGCTTCGGATCGACCTGGTCCTTCTTCCCCCGGACGGCTTTTGTTTAACCGCTCTGCGGACGCCCGCATCGTATCGGATAACACCATCTTGACGCTCCTTGACATGTTGTCGCCAGAGCAGCTACGCGCGCTTCCAGACCATGTCTTGTCCCAAGTGCCGGCACACACGGTGGAGGAGTACATACGCAAAGCGGATGCGGCGGCACGAGCACGAGACGATCCGACGGACGGGGTTTGATTTTGTTTATGTTGTTGGTTTTGTAGACATTTGGATACATTGTATGTTCGGATATTTTTTTATGTTTGGATAATTTAATGTTGGATATTGGATATATTGTGTTGGTAATATTTTGTTGGATATTGGATACGTTGGATATTGGTGTCAGATATGGATATTTTGCATATGGATATATGGTGTTGGATATTGGATACGTTGGATATTCGTGTTGGATATGGATATATGGTGTTGTATATGGATATTTTGCATGTTTGATATTGTGTTGGATGTGTTGTATAAACAGGAAAGAGTCTGTTTGCAGTATATTTTTTTTCAAAAATTAGAAGTTAGCGACGGACTGGCGACCACTCAGCGACGGATAGTCCGTCGCTAACTGGAGAAACTGAGGTTAGCGACGGAGTGGCGACGTAAAAACCGTCGCTACCTGGAGTATTTCAATAAAGCGACGGATTGGCGACGGACGATCCGTCGACCTGGTGCTGTTTGATGTCCATAAATTTTAGCTTTCGCGACGGATTGGCGACTAACTTACGGCGGACTGGCGATAAAGTCCCGACGGACTATCTGTCGCTAACTGTAGGAATTTAATGTATCGACGGATTGGCGACGTAATATCCGTCGCTACCTGGAGAATTTTACATTGAGCGACGGTTTAGCGACGGAATGTCCGTCGACCTGGTTCTGTTTGATGTCCATAAATTTTGCAGTTAGCGACAGATGTTTTGTCGCTAATACGACGCTAATCCGTCGTACACCTCGGCGGATTAGCGACGGCATAACGACGACCTGTTGTATGGGAAAATCTCTGATACGCTTTTACCGACAAATTTACGACGGATTAGCGACGGATATTGCGTATCAGAAAATCACTGATACGGTTTTGCCGACTCTTTAGCGATGGAGTTTTCCGTCGCTAACCCTATATCCTGATACATGTTTTGACGAAAGCTAGTCGGTAATCCGTCGCTATATATATTTAAATGCGCCGACGGTATTCCGTCGCTAAGTCGTCGCTGAGCGACGGAGTAGCGACGGATATGTTTTAGCGACGAGGTTATTCCCGACGGCTGTTTTACCAAAATATCCGTCGGTAATCCGTCGGTATTTATTTTTGGCGACGGACTACCGACGGATAAGGCCGTCGGTAAATACATGTATTTTGGTAGTGACACCAAGTTATGAAATGGGAAGACAAAATCTGGAAACTCAGGTTTAATTCATTCTCAGGTTTTCAAAGAACACCAACTCAGATTTCAGTGAACAAAAGAATCAGTGAGCAATTCCATATCAGGTTTACACAAAATCAGTTAAATGACAGTTCATAAGAATAGGGAAAACTGAACTCTCAGGTCTTCCAA
The DNA here is from genome assembly GCA_029216955.1 of Iris pallida. Classification (NCBI taxonomy): domain Eukaryota; kingdom Viridiplantae; phylum Streptophyta; class Magnoliopsida; order Asparagales; family Iridaceae; genus Iris; species Iris pallida. The sequence goes on along the minus strand of JANAVB010027800.1, from coordinate 6,791,965 downwards.
TAAATTCGAAAACCAATCCAATCAACCAAAGTCTCAAACTCACAACCAAAATCCTATAATTGAATGTAAAAGCTTAGCTAATATGAAATGTAACATGTGGGGATTCACAATCAATTGAAAATCATAACAAAATAGGGAATTAAATGGTTTTGAATTTTTGGAACAAGAGTATCAGAGCAGTGTATCAGAAATAACAAAGAAACCTAAGTTCGAATGCATATTCCTCATTAAAACCCAAATTAAACATGTAACAATTTTAACAGAGGTTAATCATTAAGTTTAGGATCTTAACTAATAATTAAAACATAATTAAAAAGCATTAATAAACACTGAAACTCAAGAACACGATCAGTACACTGGACCGCACAGTGTACCATATGTGCAGGCACGAATCCGTGTCCGACACGACACGAGAGTTCCTGAAACTCTAGGGATCTCATGTCAGTCATGGACACGACACACATGTCGAGTTTTGAGGGTTGAAACCCTGTGTGCACAGAGAAAACGTGCACGAGTAGCAGGGGAGAATCATGCCAGTGGGCACGCGCGCGCGACCGCGTGTCCACGCGCTCGTGTCGACTCAACCCGACACGAAAATGTGCTCAGTGTCCATGAAATGCATAAACGAGGTGAAAATGGATTTTTCTATTCAAACACAAATCACAAAATCGATCGAAATGTCCTTTGAGGTATTTTGTCGAACACTTACATATACACGTGGATACGTGTCCGATACGGACACGAAATGGGTCCAAATTCTAGGGTTAGCCTATCCTACTGTTAGGTTAGGGTTAGGACATCCTAGAAATGAATTTTAATAGAATTTAAAAGCAATAGAAAGGATTATACCTATAGGTGAACAATGGGTTAAAATCCCCAAATGGGAAGAGTTTCACAAGCCACCAAACTCCCTCAAATTGTGTCTTTCCTGAAAATACTCATCAACAACAGCAAGAATACTAATATTAGGTCCTATTGCAATTTATTTGGAGGAATTTGGAGTTAAAATGGAATTTCTAAGAATTTACAAAGATGGAGACTCACCTCTTCCAAATGGCAATGGAATTCCTAAAGAGGCAAGCCCTAATTTCAAGGTGCTATTAATAGGGGGGAACACACTAAGGCCGGCCAAAAATTCTAGGGTTAGGGCTTGGTTCAAGGGGTGTGGGCCTATGGGCCATAAGCCTTTAAGTCATAAAATGACTTGTGATTTTATAAGTCATTCCTTAATCAATCTAGCTCCTAATTTCCCCAAATTAATCTCAATGAGTTAAACCTCACTCACTTAAGTCAACCTAGGTTTTCATATCCTAATCACAAAGTCATGACCTAGGTTAGCCACTAGATTAGTCTACAAGGTCAACATAAGTCAAAGTCACTAAAACACCAAAATCAATTATTCTAAAATTACTTAAAAAATCACATTAATTATAAATAATAATAATAATTCAAATTAAATTCCAAAATTTTGAAAATGACCAAAATACTTTCAAGCTAGAAAAGTGGTAGTGACAAATCTACCCCCTTAAAATAATTTCGTTCTCGAAATTTAAAGGCGAAACTAACTGCTAAGAAGGATAGAAAAGTATACCTCAAGGTCCAAAAAGATAGGGGTACCGCTCGCGCATCTCATCCTCCCGCTCCTAGGTAGACTCTCCTGGAGAATGATGCCTCCATGCGACGCGTACCAAGGGTATCACCTGGTTCCTCAATACCTTCTTCCGACGATCCAAAACCTCCACAGGCTGCTCTGGATAACTGAGAGTAGGTCCAACCTCTATCTCCGAGTGATCGAGCACATGGCTAGGGTCAGCCACGTACCGTCTCAACTGTGATACGTGAAATACATTGTGAACTCCCACTAGTGCAGGTGGCAAGTCTAGCCTGTATGCCACGTCACCGACTCTCCCGCTGATAACGAAAGGGCCGATGAAGCGCGGGCTAAGCTTCCCACCTCCACCAAAACGTATCGTACCACGAGTCGGAGATATCCGCAGAAAAACCATGTCTCCAACCTAATCACAAGCAAGGTCTCAAGTTACTAAAAATCAAACACGATTAATCAAACAAAACAAAACAAAATACAACCTACTTCTAATCCTATTTCTAAATCTGTACCTCAAACTCCAGCGGTCTCCGGTGGCTATCGGCCCAGTGCCGATGTCTGTCCTGCGCCACGCGAAGTCTGTCCCTGATAAGCTTTACCTTCTCGGCTGCGTCAACAACCATCTCTGGTCCCAGTAAAGCTCGCTCTCCAACATTTTCCTAAGATAAGGGTGTACGACACCTACGCCCGTACAGAGCCTTAAACGGTGACATCTCAATGCTGGCCGGATAACTGTTGTTGTAAGCAAACTCCACCAAATGTAGGTGATCCTCCCAGGAACCTCCAAAATCCAGGACGCACGTCCGCAGCATATCCTCAAGGGTCTGAATAGTCCTCTCTGACTGTCCGTCCGTCTGGGGGTGGTATGCAGTACTAAACTTGAGCTGAGTGTCCAAGCTAGTCTGCAGACTCCTCCAGAAATGGGAAGTAAAGCGACTATCCCGATTTGAGACTATGCTGACGGGAACTCCGTGAATCCTGACTATCTGTCTCATATACAACTCCGCGAGCCTCTCTGTAGACGTACCCACCTTGAATGGCAAGAAGTGGGCCGATTTGGTCAACCTGTCAACGATAACCCAAATCGCGTCTTTCCCTCCTGGCGTACGCGGCAACCCCGATACGAAATCTATGGTAATATGTTCCCACTTCCACTCTGGAATGGACAATGGCAGCAATAATCCTCCGGGCCTCTGCCTCTCTGCCTTGACCTGCTGACAGATCAAGCATCTAGCTACGAAGTGGGACACCTCCCTCTTCATTCCGTACCATCAGACATGCTCTCGCAGATCTTTATACATCTTGTTGGCACCAAGATGTATAGAGTACTGCGATCTGTGAGCCTCCTGCATAACCTGCTCTCTGAGCTCCCCGCTGGGCACACATAACCGGGAACCGTGTCTCAGGCCACCATCCTCTGCAAGTGAGAACTCAACATCCTCCACTCCTGCACTGATCTGCTCTCGGATACACCGCAGAGCCACATCATCGAACTGTGTCGCCTTGATCCTGTCTATCAAGTTCGAATGTATCTGAAGGCCCCATAACTGCATCTGCACCCCTGGCACCATCACCTCGATCCCAAGGCTCTCCAAGTCTGCAAGCAGGTGCCGATCCATAGTCAAACACATGGCCGTCGGATACCTACTCAGGGCATCGGCAACCACGTTGGCCTTCCCCGGGTGATACTGAAGTGCGATGTCAAAGTCCTTCATCAACTCAAGCCATCTGTGCTGCCTCATGTTGAGCTCTTTCTGTGTAAACACATACTTCAAGCTCTTATGATCTGTGAAAATCTCCACCCTCTTGCTATACAGATAGTGCTTCCATAACTTCAAAGCAAAAATCACCGCCGCCAGCTCCAGGTCATGGGTAGGGTAGTTCTTCTCATGGGGACGTAATTGCCTGGAAGCATAGGCAATCACCTTCCCATGCTGCTGCAAGACACAACCCAGCCCCTTCCCTGAAGCATCACTATAAATAGTGAATCCACCTGATCCTAAAGGCAATGTCAGAATCGGAGCTGTCGTAAGCCGCTTCTTCAACTCATCAAAAGTTGCCTGACACTCCTCTGACCAAACATACTCAGTATCCTTCCGGGTCAACCGTGTCAACGGCTCTACAACCCGGGAGAAATCCTGCACAAATCTCCTATAGTATCCTGCCAGCCCCAGGAAACTCCTGATCTCTGCCACTGAAGTCGGCGCTGTCCAAGCCTCAACTGCTACAATCTTCTTGGGATCAACTGAGATACCATCTACAGTCACCACATGCCCCAAGAAGTCCACCTGGTCCAAGAAAAACTCACACTTGGAGAGTTTTCCATAAAGCTGCTCCCTCTTGAGAGTCTCTAGCACTATCCGCAGATGCTCCTCGTGCTCCTCCTCTGTCTTGGAATATATCAAGATATCATCAATGAATACTACCATGAACTTGTCCAAGTACTGGTGGCACACCTTGTTCATTAGATTCATAAACACTGCTGGTGCATTGGTTAGCCCAAACGGCATAACCAAAAACTCAAACTGTCCGTACCGCGTCCTAAAAGCGGTCTTGGGAATATCCTCCCCCTTCACCGTCACCTGGTGATAACCCGACCTCAAATCAATCTTCGAGAACACCCGAGCTCCGCTCAACTGATCAAACAGATCATCGATCCGCGACAGTGGGTATCTGTTCTTGATTGTCAGGTTGTTAAGTGCCCAACTAGGCATACCATGCCTAATCATACCATAAACTAGTCAGGTTGTCAACCAAGTCAAACTAGTCTAATCTAGGTCTAGCAAGTCTACTCTAGGTTTACTAAGGCTAAACAGTCTGTCTAGATTCCAACTAGGCATACCATGCCTAATCATACCATAAACACAAGACATGACTATGCCCAATAGTCTACTAGGAAAACATCTATCCTTAGTCACTATACAAAATCACCCATACCCTATATCATGACATATAATACATAATATCATATATACATACATTTTCATACTTCATATATATATAACTAATATGTATAGGTACAATACTGTTATATATTATATAGGTTACAAGTATATATAACAATGCATATATCTATAGGGAAAGAGAGAGGGGACACATGAGTATACAAGTGTGTGTGTCATAGACTTAGGCATGTGTGTTTGAGATATCACAAGAGTGTGTGTGACAGATTAGTGAAAGAGGGTGTGAGTGTATCTGTGATCCTAAACAGTGATACATTACACAGGAAATCAGTGAGCAATTTATTGTGCAAATGTGGATGTGTGTGCATAGGAGACAGTAAAGGAAAGGAAAGGAATTCAGTTCATTTTAAAGGAGCAGTTTACAATCAATCAATACCTACTTAATCTCAGTTTTATACATATGTGAAACCATGCATTAGCCAACATCGCATATCATATTGACAGTTCATAAATAGAAACTGACATCCCAGGTTTTAGGAAGAGCAATGTACATTCAATAAATCTGTGAGGGGACTCAGGTTTTACACACATGAACTTTTAGTTTATAATAAAACTCAGTTATATGCCAAATCAAAAGAAGGAATCAATGAAACAATGTACATCTCAGTTAAGGAAGTAATCTAAGTTATTTAGGGGAAAAACAAACTCAGGTTTTCTAAAAAAACTGGGAACATAAACCCAATCTCAGGTTTAAACATAACAGTGAATCTCAGATTAATGATTGAACTTAAACACAGTTAAAACACATACCATATCAGGTTTAAAGATGGACAGTATTGAAATCAATGTACATGAAAACTCAGGTACAGAATTATTTGAAACCACACATTACAAAACCCATTCTCAACAGCTAAACACCAAGTTATGAAATGGGAAGACAAAATCTGGAAACTCAGGTTCAATTTATTCTCAGGTTTTCAAAGAACACCAACTCAGATTTCAGTGAACAAAAGAATCAGTGAGCAATACCATATCAGGTTTACACAAAATCAGTTAAATGACAGTTCATAAGAATAGGGAAAACTGAACTCTCAGGTCTTCCAATAAATTCGAAAACCAACCCAATCAACCAAAGTCTCAAACTCACAACCAAAATCCTATAATTTAATGTAAAAGCTTAACTAATATGAAATATAACATGTGGCAATTCACAATCAATTGAAAATCATAACAAAATGGGGAATTAAATGGTTTTGAATTTCTGGAACAAGAGTTTCAGAGCAGTGTATTAGAAATAACAAAAAAACCTAAGTTCGAATGCATATTCCTCATTAAAACCCAAATTAAACATGTAATAATTTTAACAGAGGTTAATCATCAAGTTTAGGATCTTAACTAATAATTAAAACATAATTAAAAAGCATTAATAAACACTGAAACTCAAGAACATGATCAGCACACTGGACCGCACAGTGTACCACATATGCAGGTACGAATCCGTGTCCGACACGACACGAAAGTTCCTGAAACTCTAGGGATCTCGTGTCAGTCATGGACACGACACACATGTCGAGTTTCGAGGGTTGAAACCCTGTGTGCACAGAAAAAACGCGTACGAGTAGCAGGGAAGAATCCTGCCAGTGTGCACGCGCGCGCGATCGCGTGTCCACGCGCTCATGTCGACTCAACCCGACACAAAAATGTGCTCAGTGTCCAAGAAATGCATAAGCGAGGTGAAAATAGATTTTTCTATTCAAACAAAAATCACAAAATCGATCGAAATGCCCTTTGAGGCATTTCGTCGAACACTTACCTATACTTGGATACGTGTCCGATACGGACACAAAATGGGTCCAAATTCAAGGGTTAGCCTATCCTACTGTTAGGTTAGGGTTAGGACATCCTAGAAATGAATTTTAATAGAATTTAAAAGCAATAGAAAGGATTATACCTATAGGTGAACAATGGGTTAAAATCCCCAAATGGGAAGAGTTTCACAAGCCACCAAACTCCCTCAAATTGTGTCTTTCCTAAAAATACTCATCAACAACAGCAAGAATACTAATATTAGATCTTATTGCAATTTTTTTGGAGGAATTTGGAGTTAAAATGGAATTTCTAAGAATTTACAAAGATGGAGACTCACCTCTTCCAAATGGCAATGAATTCCTAAAGAGGCAAGCCCTAATTTCAAGGTGCTATTAATAGGGGGGAACACACTATGGCCGGCCAGAAATTCTAGTATTAGGGCTTGGTTCAAGGGGTGTGGGCCTATGGGCCATAAGCCTTTAAGTCATAAAATGACTTGTGATTTCATAAGCCATTCCTTAATCAATCTAGCTCCTAATTTCCCCAAATTAATCCCAATGAGTTAAACCTCACTCACTTAAGTCAACCTAGGTTTTCATATCCTAATCACAAAGTCATGACCTAGGTTAGCCACTAGATTAGTCTACAAGGTCAACATAAGTCAAAGTCACTAAAACACCAAAATCAATTATTTTAAAATCACTTAAAAAATCACATTAATTATAAATAATAATAATAATAATGCAAATTAAATTCCAAAATTTTGAAAATGACCAAAATACCCTCAAGCTAGAAAAGTGATAGTGACTAGAAGATAAGCCTGAAACCCACATACTCTTTACTGCTGCCAAGTTCTATATTTAGGTCAATACCTTTCATTCTCAGTATGACCATGAGCAGAGTTTAATATCGGGGACTAGGCTTTCCCCCACTCTTGCTGATATAGGATGAGTGCGTGCATTGGAGGATCACAGAAAAGAAGGCGTCGCACCCTCAGCTGAGCTGGCTGCAGCGCCACAGCAGAGAGTTGTTCTTGAGGAGCTTGTTGTTGCAGTGCCTCAGAGAGAGGATATTGAATAACCTCTTCCTGACATTCCTTATAAGAGGAAAGCTTCCACCGAGCTGGTTCCACGGTCCAAAAGGAAGAAAGTTGTTGTCTCCCGAGGAAGAAAGAAGGTCACGGACGTGAGCGCCGGCTCGCCTCCTTCCAGAAGATCTTCTCGGCAGATACTGTCGTGGGTCGTTACCATTCGAGAGGTAGATCCCTTTCTAGATTCCATAGCCGTTTTGGTCAAACCGTTAGAATCTTTCTAACCATTGCGTTTGTCCTTTGCGCAGAACGTTAAAGTCACGACTGCGGCAGGTGCTTCTTCGTCTGAAGAGGTGGACATAACAACAGTGTCCCCTACTTATCCTCAACTGATGGATGAGGGCGGGTCTTCTTCAGTTGTAAGGCTTGAGCAAAGGAATGATCAGGGCGGAGGCCCAGACCATGACGGCGATCAGAAAGCCAGTCCCTCCTATGATATTTTTTTGGGGGATATGTCTGCGATAAGAGCTATGATGAAAGACTTGGATGAAAATCAAGTCCAATCAGCTCACCCTCCTCTGCATATGTTATCTTTGTACCTCTCTTCAGATGAGATTTTTTGACTTCGATTTTGCGTGCTCCTCATGAGGCTGACTGCCATTGTGTATTCCCTTGTAGACAAGGAGAAGGAACCACGCATAGAGATAGCCCAAGATATTACAGAAGGAAAAGAGGTTTTCCCTGGCTCCTCTAGGGTTGCTGGTGTAGAGGAATCTGTCAGTAAGCCGACATCGGCTGCAGAAGGAGAGGTTGAACAGCCTCTTGAGGTGGTCGTTGCTGAATCTGCTTCCTGTCCATCTGGGGCCGTAGAAGCTATACAGCCTGATGTTGCTCGGGGCCTTGACATCGTTCTCCTTGAACAACATGGGCCTACTCTTGGCTCCTTTGTAACCAAGGCTGATGACCTAGTCCAAGTTGGCGCTGAGCATGTTGAAGGTACGAAATTACTACTCTTTCGTACTCTTTCAGGTTATTCTTTTCGTTGCTGATATATATATATATATATATATATATATATATATATATATATATATATATATATATAAAATATATATATATATATATATATTGTTTTCTTTTCAGGTTCAGCTTTTTATCAAGCATCTCTTCCTGGAGCAGAAGATCCTCATCAAGCTTCCTCCCAGACGACCTCCTCTGAAAATGGTGAGATGGCCCATAAAGTCGTCAAAGATTTCTATTCTATCCTGAAAGTAAAGCTTCCTGGAGTTCTGAATCGGAATGCCGCCTTTGGCCCTATGAAGGCTGTTGCAGAATGCCAAGTGACGACCCTTGAGAGCATTACTGGCTACGAGGAGCGGGCTAATGCTCTAAGGAAAGTTCTGAATGACTCGAAGGACCGTGTGGCCAAACTCAGGGAAGCCAAACAACGAAGCCCGACGTCACTGTTTCGTGAAGAAGACGAGGCTTTAATCGCAGCTCTCGCGGAGGAGACAACTTTCCAAGCAAGGAAGGATGCCCTTTCTCAAGAGATCATCAAATTGGCTGATCAGTATGAGCAGTTCAACGCCGCGAGTGAGGCTCGTGTTGCTTCAAAAAATAAGCTGGCTGCCCAAATTACTAAGAAATATAATCACATCGTGCAGATCCAAAATGAGATTGCCCAACTAGAGGCCATCTTGAGGACAGTTGTGTCTAAACAAGAGGATTATTCGGTTCAGGCTGCCGTGACTGCCACAACTTTAGACCAATTAAAAGAACAGTTGGTGAAGTTGGAGAAAGAGCACGTGAAACTGATCCCCTTCCAGAATGAAGCTGCCCGACAGGAAGAAGCGCGCCGTCGTGCTACTGCCAAGTCCGAGACCGAGATTATGGCTCTAAGGGATAGCATCAATCGGTTGTGTATCCCTTAGATCTTCTTTTGTAATAGGCTTAATTAGTCGTCAAGACACCTGTATCTTTTTCTTTTCTCTATTTTTTGATAGACATTTTTAATAAAGAATCTTTTGGCTTTCAAAATTCATGAATGAAGTTTGTGAAAATTAGAATAAGAGGTAATGTGGACGTAGTAAGTATATTTCTGGTGGGTATTCTGCTGGGGAATTTGATGTGGACTTATTATCTGTTTTATATTCGAGGTTCTTGAATATAGATAATAAGTTGAAAGAAGCTGCTAATAGAGGTAATATGGACGTAATAGCAGAGGATGTTCTATATTTGACCAGAGGTAATATGGACGTGGAAGGATATATAACATTAGGTAGGAGTGGATAATTCAGAGATAATATGGACGTGATTATCCTTGATGAATGCTTTGCTCAGAGGTTATATGGACGTAATAGCAGATGATGTTCTATATCTGACCAGAGGTAATATAGATGTAGAAGGATATATAACATTAGGTAGGAGTAGATAATTTAGAGGTAATATGGACGTGATTATCCTTGATGAATGCTTTGCTCAGAGGTTATATTGGCGTGGCAAAACGTTTCTTAATCATCCCACTGGGGAAATAATTATCGAAAAAATAGTTCAGAGATAATATGGACGTGACTTGTTTTCATCAGACCAAGTTTGGGTAGAGTCCAAAACGGAAATAATTCCACTAGAGAATCTTTTTAGAGGACCTACTATCCATGGCGTATCCAAGACTCTTAAAATACGGATAATAGTTAGATGATTTTTCGAATCACGTAAATATTGTACTATATATTTACATGATTAAAATAAGGTCTGTGTGAACATTGTACATGAAGGTTACACATAATATTTCTTCAGGAACTTGCCATTGATCGACATCATGAGCAAGTCACCATCAGGCTTGGTTAATCGATACGTACCGTTAGAATACATTGATTCTATAACGAACGAACCTTTCCATTTAGGCTGGATTTTTCCTTTTGTCTTGTGCATCATGACTATTGGTCTTCTCACTGCTAAGACCAGATCACCAACTTGAAAGATTCTTTCCTTCACCTTTTTATTAAAGGCTCTGGAAAGGCGTGCTTGGTATAGCTCAATACGCTGTTGAGCTAATAAGTATTTTTCGTCTAGCACTTCCAGCTCTTGTTGTCGCAGACGGTAACTTTTTTCGGTAGTCAACTCATTGGCTAAGGCCACTCGAAGAGAGGGAATCTAGATTTCTAGGGGAAGATCTGCTTTGCTTCCTTAAATCAGAGATAATATCGTACTGCCTGTTGGAGTCCGGACTGTTGTACGATAGGTCCAGAGACATTCGCCGAACTTCTCATTCCAATCGCGCTTGTTTGAAGACACAAACTTCTTGAGAAGTTTAATGATAGTCTCATTGAAGGCTTCTGCTAACCCATTAGCCGCTGGATTTGTCACTACCACTTTTCTAGCTTAGGGGTATTTTGGTCATTTTTGAAATATTGTGAATTATTTGGAATTATTACTTATTATTTGGACTTATTATAATTAATATGATTTTTAGTGATTTTTAGTGATTTTTGGTAGAATTGATTTTGGCCCTATAGTTGACTTTGACTAGTGTTGACTAGAAGACTAACCTAGTGACTAACCTAGGTTAAGACCACTTGGTTAGGTTAAGTAAACTTGGTTTGACCTAATTTAATGAGGTTTAAGTCATGGAACTTGTTTGGAGAGATTTGGAGTTGATTTGACTAATATGGCTTATGACTTCATAAGTCATGACTAATGACACGTTTTTAGTGGTGGCCCATGCAGGTCTAGACTAGAAGTGTAGTGGTATTCGAATTAGAATATCACTACAGCCTGTAGTAGGATATAGGACATTGATTTTAAAGTACTCGATCACATTAGGAAAATTCTTTTATTGCCATCTAAATCCTTATTTTCAGCTGATCCTTTTGAATTTTAATTGTCCGCCTTTGTTATATCGCTTCTTTCTCAGAAATTGATACTCTTGTTTGTTTGTCTTCAAGATGGTAGAGACTCGATTGCAGCATACCATTCATGAGAATGCTATGGAGGGGACTGCTACCTTCCAGCCAGTACAGCGGGGCTAGGGGACTGTAGCTCCTGCCACCTCTGCTCGTATTGAGACCCGGAAGCAGCAGCATGGGGTATGCTTCCACCGGCAGGGAGACAGGACCCAGTTCTCCCAGAGGATCCTTACCATCAGCCACCTGCAGGGACAATGGACGCAGTGTAGCTACTAGCCTTCTTTCGGCAGTACATGGAGGGTCAGCAGACCCAGCAGCAGAGGCACACGGCAGAGCTCAGCATAGGTATCGAGCTGGCAGTGACGGCAGTGGAGAGAGTCGTGGCTCAGCCAGCAGCAGTCCAGTAGCCGCACCAGCCACGGGAGAAGGGCATCCAGGACTTCCAGAAGATGCACCCGAGAGACTTCCGAGGGACAGAGGGGATCCTGTATGCCGATGAGTGGATCGAGCATATGGAGGAGATCTTCAGGCTGGTGGAGATTCCGACGAGGCTCCAGATAGCGACAACAGCCAGTATGATGCAGGATCTGGCCCGTACATGGTACCAGACTGACCCGAGGGTCGGCACAGCAGGACAGACTTGGGCAGCATTCAAGAAGCTGTTCAAGGAGAAGTTCTTTCCAGACGCAGCACTAGGAGCCCTCGAGACCCAGTTCGAGGCCCTAGTCCAGGAGAGCCAGTCCGTGGAGGAGTACGCAGGAGAGTTCTGCCACCTGAGCAGATTTATGAAGGACTTGTCCGAGACGACGAAGGCCCGAAGGTTCCGGAAGGGCTTAGTAAAGGAGGTCAAGTCCTACACCAAGAACGCCCGCAGTGCTACATTTGAGAAGATCTTGGTGGACGTACTAGCTGCAGAGGATGCTTAAGAGGACGAGACTCCCAGGGAGGCAGCAGTAGCGGAGGACCGGCCAAGAGACCGCACTTTCACCAGCAGCACCACGAGCCACAGCGGTTCCAGCCGCAGCAGTTTCAGCAGTCGAGGCAGCAGCCAGTACAGTATCGGCAGCAGAGGGTGCAGTAGCAGGCACCGAGGCAGCAGGCCACCCCCTGTGCTTATTGTAAGAAGCTAGGCACGAGTAGAACGATTGTAGGAAGAGGCTAGGCAGGTGCCTACTCTGTGGGGCAGCAGACCATCAGCTGAGGGAGTGCCCTATATTCTCGAAACGTTCAGGGTAGGGAGCAGGAGCAGGAGACAAGGCTCCAGGGGGACCGCAGACGGGACCAGCCCTGCCGACCCAGCAGCAGAGATTTGTTCAGCATCAGCAGCAGGCCAGGAGAGGCCAGTCGGGACGAGCTTTCGCCATGGCGGCTGAGGATTCAGAGGTGGTTGGAGAGCTGATTGCAGGTTCGATTCTCCTCAACTCCAGTTCAGCTTTTACATTATTTGATTGCGGTGCTTTGCATAGCTTCATATCTGTATCTTTTACGATTAGACACGGTATCATAGCTGAATCGTTGCTTAGAACTTACAAGATCACGACCGGGGGTGGCATTATCCTCGTACGTGATGTTTGTAAAGGTCGAAGAGTTATTTTAGGAGGCCGTGAGTTGGAGGTGAGCCTGCTCGTGATGCCATTGCCGAACTACGATATAGTACTCGGCATGGATTGGTTGAGCAGGCACCACGCTGGCATTGATTGCAGAAGGGGTAGAGTTCTTTTCAGAGCGCCGGGGGAGGCAGAGTTTGAGTACTCCAGACGTCAGGCGGAGCAGAGCAGCAGAGTTTTCTGCGGAGTCTCGGTCGAGGAGCAGGCGATTCCATACCCCTTGATAGCAGAGTATATGGATGTTTTCCCAAAGGAGTTGCCGGGATTGCCACCAGACAGAGATATAGAGTTCTCGATAGACTTGGTTCCAGGAGCGGAACCCATCTCTCAGCATGTCTATCGGGTGAACAACAGTGAGTTGGTGGAGCTGAAAAAGCAAGTGGACGAGCTGCAGGATAAGGGCTTCATCCGCTCGAGTTCATCGCCATGGGGTATACCAGTGTTGTTTGTGCCGAAGAAGGATGGGTCAGTACGGATGTGTATTGACTATAGGGCACTCAACAACCTCACGATCAAGAATAAATACCCACTGCCGCGGATCGACGATCTTTTTAACCAGTTGAGCGGAGCTCGGGTATTTTCCAAGATTTATCTGAGGTCGGGATATCACCAGGTGAAGGTGAAGGGGGATGATATTCCCAAGATCGCTTTCAGGACGCGGTACGGGCAGTTTGAGTTTTTGGTTATGCCGTTTGGGCTAACCAATGCACCAGCAGTGTTTAAGAACCTAATGAACAAGGTGTTCCACCAGTATCTGGATCAGTTTGTGGTGGTGTTCATAGATGATATCTTGATATATTCCAAGTCTGAGGAGGAGCATGAGGAGCATCTGCGGATAGTGCTGGAGACTCTCAGGAGGGAGCAGCTTTATGGAAAACTCTCCAAGTATGAGTTTTTCTTGGACCGGAAGGACTTCTTGGGGCACGTTGTGACTGGAGATGGTATCTCAGTTGACCCCAAGAAGATTATAGCAGTCGAGGCATGGGCAGCACGACTTCAGTTGCAGAGATCAGGAGTTTCCTGGGGCTGGCAGGATATTATCGGAGATTTGTGCAGGATTTCTTCCGAGTTGCAGAGCCGTTGACACGGTTGACCCGGAAGGATGCTGAGTATGTTTGGTCAGAGGAGTGTCAGGCAGCTTTTGATGAGTTGAAGAAGCGGCTTACGACAGCTCCGATTCTGACATTGCCTTCAGGATCAGGTGGTTTCACTATTTATAGTGACGCTTCAGGGAAGGGGCTGGGTTGCGTCTTGCAGCAGCATAGAAAGGTAATTGCCTATGCTTCCAGGCAATTACGTCTCCATGAGAAGAACTACCCTACCCACGACCTGGAGCTGGCGGCGGTGATATTTGCTCTGAAGTTATGGAAGCATTATCTGTATGGAGAGAGGGTGGAGATCTTTACAGATCACAAGAGCTTAAAGTATGTGTTCACTCAGAAGGAGTTGAACATGAGGCAGTGAAGATGGCTAGAGTTGATGAAGGACTTTGACATCCTACTTCAGTACCACCCAGGGAAGGCCAACGTGGTTGCCGATGCCTTGAGTAGGTATCCGACAACCATGTGTTTGACCATGGATCGGCATTTTCTTGCAGACTTGGAGAGCCTTGGGATTGAGGAGATCGTGCCCGGGGTACAGATGCAGTTATGGAGGATGCAGATTCAGTCGGACTTGGTGGAGAGGATCAAGTCGGCACAGTTTGAGGACGTTGCTCTGCGGTGTCTCCGAGAGCAGGTTCGAACAGGATTGCTGGAGGACGAGTTTTCTCTTACAGATGATGGTGCCTTGAGGCACGGTTCCAGATTATGTGTGCCCAGCGGAGAGTTCAGGGAGCAGGTTATGCAGGAGGCCCACAGATCTCAATACTCCATACACCCGGGTGCCAACAAGATGTACCGAGATCTGAGGGAGCATGTTTGGTGGTCCGGGATGAAACGGGAGGTGGCTCGCTTCGTAGCTAGGTGCTTGATCTGTCAGCAGGTCAAGACGGAGAGGCAGAGGCCCGGTAGATTATTGCAGCCGCTGCCCATTCTTGAGTAGAAATGGGAGCATATCACTATGGACTTCGTATCAGGATTGCCACGTACACCTGGAGAAAAAGACGTGATTTGGGTCATCATTGACAGGTTGACCAAATCGGCCCACTTTTTGCCCATTCAAGGTGGGTACGTCTACAGAGAGGCTCGCGGAGATGTATATGCGGCAGATAGTCAGGATTTACGGAGTTCCGGTCAGCATCATCTCAGATCGGGATAGTCGCTTTACTTTCTATTTCTGGAGGAGTCTGCAGACTAGATTGGGCACCCAGCTCAAGTTTAGTACCGCATACCACCCCCAGATGGACGGACAGTAGGAGAGGACTATTCAGACCCTTGAGGATATGCTGCGGACGTGCGTCTTGGACTTTGGAGGCTCCTGGGAGGATTATCTTCATTTGGTGGAGTTTGCTTACAACAACAGTTTCCAGGCCAGCATTGAGATGACACCTTTCGAGGCTCTGTACGGGCGTAGGTGCGTACACCTTTATCTTGGGATGATGTTGGTGAGCGAGCTTTACTGGGGCCAGAGATGGTTGTTGATGCAGCCAAGAAGGTGAAGCTCATCAGGGACAGACTTCGCGTGGCGCAGGACAGACATCGGCACTGGGCCGATAGCCACCGGAGGCCCTTGGAGTTTGAGGTACAGATTAGAGTAGGATTAGTTTAGGTTTGATTGTTTGTGTTTTAATAATCATGTTTGTTTATTATAATTAATTGAGACCTTGCTTGTGATTAGGTCAGAGATCAGGTTTTCTTGAGGATATCTCCAACTCGTGGTACGATACGTTTTGGTGGAGGCGGGAAGCTTAGCCCGCGCTTCATCGGCCCTTTCGTTATCAGCGGGAGAGTCGGTGACGTGTCATACAGGCTAGACTTGCCGCCTGCACTTGTGGGGGTCCACAACGTATTCCATGTATCACAGTTGAGACGGTACGTGGCTGACCCTATCCATGTGCTCGATCATTCAGAGATTGAGGTTGGGCCTTCTCTTAGCTATCCAGAGCAGCCAGTAGAGATTCTGGATCGACGGAAGAAGGTTCTGAGGAACCAGGTGATACCTTTGGTACGCGTCGTATGGAGGCATCATTCTCCACGAGAGTCGACCTGGGAGCGGGAGGATGAGATGTGCGAGCGGTACCCCTATCTTTTTGGACCTTGAGGTATACTTTTCTATCCTTCTCAACAGTTTAGTTTCGCCTTAATTTCAAGGACGAAATTATTTTAAGGAGGGTAGATTTGTCACTACCACTTTTCTAGCTTGGGGGTATTTTGGTCATTTTTGAAATTTTGTGAATTATTTGAAATTATTATTTATTATTTGGACTTATTATAATTAATATAATTTTTAGTAATTTTTAGTGATTTTTGGTAGAATTGATTTTGGCCCTATAGTTGACTTTGACTAGTGTTGACTAGAAGACTAACCTAGTGACTAACTAGGTTAAGACCACTTGGTTAGGTTAAGTAAACTTGGTTTGACCTAATTTAGTGAGGTTTAAGTCATGGAACTTGTTTGGAAAGATTTGGAGTTGATTTGACTAATATGGCTTATGACTTCATGAGTCATGACTAATGACTTAGGTTTAATAGCCCATAGGCCCACACCATGAACCAACCCTAACCCTAATCAGCCCATGGCAGACACTATTGACCCTTTCCCATCCTATTTAATGCCCCCAAAGTTAGGGCTAGCCTCCCTTAGGTTTTCTTGCCAAGTTTTAGAAGAGGTATTTCTCCATCTTCCATAAAGCCTAGTAAATCCATTTTACCTCCTTTTTAATCCAAACAAATTGCATTGGGTTCTAAATTCTATCTACTTTCTGTTGGTAATTAATATTCCCAGATTTGGAGAGCTTCGAAAGAGTTTCACCATTAAGAAGAACATCTCTCATTAGAGCTTTTTGAGGGTTTTGATACATAGAGGTAACTTCCTATTTTCACCATAGAATCCTGAGATTTTTGCATCATTAGGGAGCCCTAGACCTAACCTAATAGTAGGAATAGGAAACCCTAAGTTTTCGTGTCCTTTCGTGTCCAAACTGGACACGTATCAGTGCACTGTTCTATGTATTTGTGGAAATGCCACTGTGGTATTGTTTGTGTTATTTTTGAATAATTTTTGAATGAAAAATTGTGTTTTGATGTCGCTTACATGATTTTGATTTACTGAGTTGGATTCGTGTATGTGTCGTATCGTTTGGACACGCGTGCACATGGGCTGCACACGCTCGCGCGCGGCCTGGCGGATCCCCTACTCATCGGGGTCCCTACAGGACACGACACGGCTTGCCCTGACACGAAACTTTGTGAGAGCAGAGGGGCACCCACTGTCACCATGCTCCCCAAGTTTTATGGGACTTCGTACACTGGTCGGTGAGAAATCGACCGCGCACGGGAGAACCCACTGTCACTGTGCACAGTGTAATAAGCCACTGATACGGCTTCGAATAGCTGGACACGACACACACTGACACGATACAGGGTGACACACACCTAGACCTACCCTAGATGCACCCACTGACACGAGCACGAGGCCTGGGTTGGCCTGTGTCGGGTGCACGACACGTGTGCACCCCCGCACGAGACTGTCTCAGTTCCTGTGTCAGTGTACACTGATTTTATGTTTTATTCTATTGGACACGTTTGTGTCCTCTTGTAGGGACTCAAACACTTCATGGGACACGTGCACATGATGTTAGTTCATTACCAACTATTTTAATTTCATTTTAGTTTGTTTTTGTCCATCAATTCTCGATTTCCTATTTTTTTACTGAAACCAATGTATCAGTATAATTCTGTTTTTCCCTAGTTTTGCAAAATTAGATTTTAGCAATCAATTAAACCTATTATACACTGTTATTTGTATGTAATTAAGACCCTAACTTGTTCACCTATGTGTTTTCTAGTAGTATGTCGAATTTGGATTGATTTGGGTGTGGGTTGGACTCAAAATATGTGTTTACTAGTGGTGGACTGTTTCTAACTGTTATGGGTTCTATTTTTGAACTGATTCTTGAGTTCCTTGTGAACTGTAAATTGTGTTCCCTTAATGTAATTGACCTGGGCTTTAGGTGTGTCAAATTGGGGTTGATTTGGATGTGTTGGGGTTCAAAAATCTGGAAGTTCAACTAGGGGAAAACTGTTTAATGGTTTTGAGTGTTAATATGAGTTTGGGTTAACTGTATGAATCAATGTTTAAATCTGAGAATAGGTGGCTATGTGGGGTGGTTCATGTCATGAACTGGTTTCCTATGTTTTAATGAAAACCTGAATCTAAATTTATGCTATACATTTCTGTCTTTTGGTTGGATTGAACCTAAGTTTTGACACAATGGTCACACACACACACACACACACCTATTATTTCCCTTCACTGTTTCACTCTTGTCTCACCAACACATATGTCTCACTACCACACACACACCCATGTACTCTCAAGTCACATGCACAACCCTCATGTTCATACTCACACCCTCCCTATATGTATATCCTATTGTATATGCATATAATGTAATGTATATATATAATGTAGTGTATATACATATAATATAAAATGTGTATATGTGATATATAATATGGGTTGTGTATCCTATAGGTATCTAATATAGATATTTTGCAATGGGTTATAGGTTATGTAGCATAGATATGTCTCAATTATATGTGGCTTGTGTGTGTGCACTATATATATGTATCACATATATATATGTGGGTTATGGTTAGATTACAAGGTATATCTATAGTGTATTGCTTAGGTATGGAATTGGCATGGTGTATGTGTTTGGTTTGGCCTAGGTAGAATAGCCTATGGCCTGTGTATGCCTGTTTGACTAACAGACCTAGATTGGGCTTTTACAGCTTTACTAGACCTAGAATAGACTTGCTAGACAAGTTTGACCTGGTGTAGGCTTGTTGACCTAGTTTGACCATAGTTGACCTAGTTTGACTTCTAGGGTTGACCAAAGTTGACCAAGAGTTAACTTTGGCCTAGATTGACCTAGATTCATGTAGAACGCATTGTTGTATTTTATTTTACCATTCTGGACTTGTTGTGACTTGTGTTATTCTAAATAGGAGCCAGACACCACTCCTCGGACAGTACTTTTTAGTTGGACACTCAGATACCAGGCGAGTACATTTTCTGATCATTTCATACCATGTTTAGGATTATATTTCCTGCTTTAGACTATCTTACTTGATGCTGACACGTTGGAACACGGATTGGTACTATATAGATCGCTTCATGAGATGTCATCACTCTCGGGAGCATCGGATACTTTTGTTTCGTGTGTTTCACTCACATCACGTATCTCATGCTTCTATTATCATGAGTCTTCGGGAATCAGCTAGTGACTCATGTACCCTCATGATCACCGAGCCTTCACGAATTAATTCATGAATCACCCTTATGGTCAACGTAGTATAATGATGAATCTTAACGTAACTTGAATGGATCCTTGTGTATTGATTGGGGATGGGGGAGTATAAATGAACATGTGAATAAATCCAAGTAATGTAATCATGAATCAATTCCAAGTAGTGTAATCATGAATCAGTCCTTAGCCATTCACATGTTTATGCAGTACTCTGAATCACTAGCACTGTCTCTCTTTACATATATCATAGATATTTACTTACAGTCTCTCTCTCTCTCTTACATTATGCTATTCTCCAGTTTTCTGTATTTTATTTTCTAGCATGATTATATTTCCTTTTCCTGCTATGACTTGTTGAGATGTTTTGTACTCGCTCCGTCCTGACTGGACCTGTTGAAATATTACAGAGGATGAGGATGAGGCTGGCTGTCCTACCTATTACGGTGCTACTTTAGATGAGTGCTTGGACCTGGACCAGCAGCAGGTCCCACTAGCTGTGGATGACACACCCTTAGACTAGGATGCTTTCATTTCAGTATTTCATGGATGATTGTACTTATTGATACTTGGGATCTGGGATTTGTATTATCTTAGACACTTAGACTTTCTGATGTACTTGGGATGTTCCTTTCTTTCTGCAGTTTCTCTTATCTATCTATCTGCTATCTTTTCATCTGCCTTAGTAGTGATTGAGTTACTTCTGCTATGTCACCCCCATTCGGGGAGTATAAACTGTTTAAGCTTTATATTGCTAGATGTTGTGACCTAGGACAGCGTTCTATCGCCGACACTGCGGCGTAGGCTGGACGTACCCACGTCTCGTGCCCTAACTCTAGGGTGCGGGTCGTTACAGGATTCTAAGCAGTAGAGGCGACATTCTGGATTCGATTCTTATCGCAGAATCGATAGAATGCATGGCTCACGAATTATGGACAATTATCATGGATGGTCCTGCGAGGTAGGCCAATGCGATAGATAACGTAATGTTTGATGAAACTGGTCACATTTAACGTCTTTACTTTGGTGAGCGGTATAGCTTCCGCCCATTTGGAGATGTAATCGGTTATAGCTAAGATGAACCGATGTCCTCTGGAGGATGGCAGGCTGATTGGGCCTATGACATCCATATCCCAGGCTTCAAAAGGCCAATAGGCCACCGTCGGGTGTAGAAACTCCGAAGGTTGATAAATGAAGTCGGCGTGGAACTGACAAGCCCTACACTTCTTTGCATATTCAACAACATCTACTATCATCATGGCCAATAATAACCCATTCGTCTGAGGCGATCTTGTAATTTAGGGCCTGGTTGATGTGCACCATAAATTCTATCGTGAGCCTCATAGAGTGCATGTTTGGCTCCTGTGTCTGATAAACATCGTAACAGTAGCCCGTCATAAGAGCGTCCGTATAACATTTTGGTAGCCGTATCATAATAGAATCTGAGGGATCGCCTTTGGACAGACACTGCTTCCTTTGGGTCCTCATGAAGGATTTCGTAGATGGCATAGTCTATGAAAGGAAATCTCTAGTCTTTAACGTTGACGTTTGTTTCTGTTGCATAACGGTGATGAATATACAAGCCATCTTTCACACAAAATAGCTCTCGACCAGATACTATGATTGAATGCTGAGTATTGGTAGGGACTGTCAAAGAAGCAGTAAGACCGGCTAAAGCATCTACTTCTATATTCTGTAATCGATGAATGTGCTCGATGAAGAATCTAGCGAAAGTAGAAGCCAATTCGATTGTCGCTTTGTGATATGGGATGAGGTCTTCATGACGAACTTCATAATCCCCTCGGACCTATCTAACTATTAGCTTAGAATTGCCATAAGCTTCTAGATAGTCAACTCCTAATTGTTTTGCCAGTTGAAGGTCGATCGGTAGGGCATTATATTCGGCCATGTTGTTAGTACAGGGTTCCACGAGAGAATATGCACGGTGTATAACCAGATGGTCAGGTGACACAAGCACGATGCCTACTCCGACCATAATTTTTTTTAGGTCCTGTTCTTGATGCACTGTCAAAGAACATTCGCCAAATAGGGATTTCCTCAGTTGGAGTTTTAGACTCTACTACTTCATCTGGGATTTCATCGTAGAGTTTAGAAGATTCTGGCACCAGATGAACTGCTAGGAAATCAGCTAAGGCTTGGCCTTTTACTGCCTTCTGAGGGACGAACAACATATTGTATGGACTCAACAGCATTGCCTATGTTGCTAAACAGGAATTAAGAGAACCCGGTTTAGTCATGAGTATTCTGAGAGGATTAACTTTAGATATGATGTGGATAGTCTGCCTAGACACATAGTGGCGTGTCTTCTTGATAGCAAATACCAGTACAAGATATTCCTTTTCCACAGGTGTGTATCTGTGCTCGACACCCACCATCGTGCGGCTGAGGTAGTAATCGCATGTTCATGGCCGCCTTCATTCTTCTGAGGTAATAGGGCACCAAGGGAATGATCCATAGCACGGACATATAACAAGAAGGGCTTTCCTATTATTGGAGCCACCAATACTGGGGGGCTTGTGAGATACTTCTTGATATCGTCAAATGCGCGTTGACAATGTTCAGTCCAGGCGAAAAATACTCATTTCTTCATGAGCTGAGTAAACGGTTGACACCTTCCAGAAAGATTTGAAATGAATCATCTGATATAGGCTAGCCTTCCTTGAAGTCTGCGTAGCTCTTTGAGATTTCTTGGGGGATGCATATCGAGGATAGCTTTCACTTTCTCCGGGTCAAGTTGTATACCCTTTGAAGTGATAACAAAACCAAAAAACTTACCGCTGGAGACTCCCAAGAAAGACTTGGTTGGATTCATCTTGAGTTGGTGTGCACGTATTAGTTCGAACACCGTTTTCAAATCTTGGAGGTGGTTGCCCTTGAGACGACTTTTAACTGCGATATCGTCTACGTAGCATTCTACTGTTTTGTGCAAATAATCGCAAAAAATTGTGTTCATAGCTCGCTGGTATGTCGCCCTTGCATTTTTCAATCCGAAGGGCATCACCGTATAGCAGTATACCCCAACGGTGTTCGAAAAGATGTGTGTTTCTTATCATCGGGGAACATCTTGATCTGGTTGTAGCCTGAGAACCCATTCATAAAGGACATCCGCTCGAAGCCGCAAGTATTGTCGATCATTACGTCCGTGATCGGTAGAGGGAACTCATCTTTCGAGCATGCAGAATTCAAATCTTGGTAATCGATACAGACTCAAACTTTACCATTCTTTTTCATAACTGGCATAATGTTAGCGACCCAGTCAGGATGTTGTTCTTCACGAATAAACCCGCTTACAATAAGCTTCTTGACTTCACTCTCGATGGCCTCCATGATATCTGGTCGGAATCGTCGTTGTTGCTGCTTCACTGGCTTAGCTTTGGACGAGATATTTTGGCGGTGCATAGCAACTTTAGGGTCCAAGCCTGGCATGTCTTCATAGCTCCATGCAAAGACGTTAATGTATTCTCTTATAAGCTGTATAAGAGATTGTCGTTCTTCTCCAGACAGACTTTTGATGATGAAGATTGGTTTAAGAGATGATTCATCTCCTAAATTAACTTGGACGACTTCGTCTTCAGTAGGTGGTTCACGTTGTTCGAAATGTAACTCCCACCTAGTATCCATCTTTTTAGCCCATTGTTCAAGTTCGATTGATTGGACATCGTCTGCAATTTGGTCAACTGACACCATGTTGACGGACAAAGTTGCTTTGAACATGTCTCCAATGCTGGAGTCTGAATCCCAGAGGCAAGAATCAGAAGAATGAGAACAACGATCCGCTTCGACGTCTGATCCTTCAGGAGTTGTTGGAGTAACGTAACCCAAACCAACACCGTTTTGTTGATAATAGTTCTCGTTTGCTAGGAGGAGCAAAGTGACGTATTGGCAATCGTCGTCCCTGACCGTAGTTTAGCCCCTGGTCGCTTTTTATATCATATCCCATGTTCTGGATGATATTCTTAGCCTGCCAACTATATCGGTAAATTTGTATTTTCCCAGAATCATAGTCAGCTTCAGTGTTGTGATTTGGAGAAGTAGAGTCCAGAACGAACTTTCTTTCACCAATTATTCGACCGAAAATGCTCAATTCTTTACCCTTTTTTCTAGCTGGAACGATAAAGTAGTGGATATCTTCTGGCCAGACTTTTTTCGCAGACGAGGCGTCGTGATCGGCATACAGAGATGTGGTCCTATGTCGTGCTCTAGGGCATATATCGTATCTATGTACTGGTTTACAGATTGGTAGACATCGGAGTAATTCAAAGAGAAACCTTTACTTAGAAAATATGCAAGTTCTTCTTCAGGGATAACATTATCCACTGAAGGTACATTATTTTTAGTATTGATATACTCATTGAGGGGATCATTATCTGGAACAGGAGCCACAGACTTGGCCAAGTTCGTCACATAGGGTAACTCTTCAGGATTTGAAGGACGGACTTCAGCAGGTTCTACCCGAGGTGTTTTACAAAGAGTGATGGTTAGTGGTTTGACCTTATCAAGATTCTTCTTTTTAACCCAGATTGTGAGAGGCTTTGGAGTACTTTTTGGAGTAGTACGTCCTTTAACTCGGATAATCAGGGGACCATCACTGGCGGATGAACTCACTTCATCTTCATCGTCAGCTTTGTTAACGTCATCCTTGGAGGGCTGAGATTGGTAAAGTACTGAATCTCCATAGTAGGCTTCAATACCCTTGAAAGGGTCGACATCGGCAAACTCTGTCTTCACGATACTATCGTTGTTGACATACTTGAAGCACTGGTGAAGGGTAGAAGGAACGATCATATTTTCGTGTATCCAAGGACGTCCTAATAAGACGTTGTAGGACACGTTGGCGTCGATTACAAAGCAAGAAACCACCAATCTGGCATTGAGAGGGATCTTGCCAGCAGGTGGCTTCTTCCAGTATTGAAAGCCATGATAGTTATATTGGTTGTAGATAGCTTATGCATAGGGATCCCTAGAATTTGGAGTAAACTTCTAGGAATGATGCTGAGGGAGGAACCTGGATCGATATGCATCAGATCCACCTTAATCGCCCCGATATACCCTGTATAGTACAGAGGTCTATCATGACGATTATTTTTGAGTAGCATGTCCTCTTGTGAAAAAGGTGATGTTGGGCACCACTTCTATAGTGTTACGACAGTGAGGACAGGAGACAGGATCTTTAACGGGGGCTTTAACTTCAACGAGATAAGAGTCGGCATGTAGTAATATCTCACTTAAGGCCTTCTATGTCTCTTTGGAGAGTCATAATAGATCGAACAAAGACAACCTGGCAGTTGTATTGGCCAGCTGTGCCAGTATGTCAAACTTGTAAGGCCGATCCATGCCTTCAAGAGTTGGTACCTTCAGAGACTTGTCAAATTGTGTCTCCTTCTGCTTGGTTTGTCGGTAGTTGAAGGCTTAGATGGACCGGCTTCTGAACTTGTGGGGGAAGCATGAGCTTGAGAAGGTACTGCTTCTTCTTGTGTGGGGTCATAAGTCCGTAGGTAAGCCTTTCCAGATCGTGTCTCGCCAGATAGAACTTCGTAAATGGAGGAAGACACCATATGGCATGATTTGTATTTCTTGCCCCTCTTTACTTTGGAAGATACCACCCCCTGTATCATTTCATGCATAAGGTCTGGATGGACCTACATGATCTCACCACATTCTGTCGTGAGTGGCACCAAGGTCGAGTTGCAAGCTGGCGACAGGTTGACGACTTTCGTTATTGCCTTGGGGATTGGGACTACGCTGTCTGGGACTTCTGTGGGAGGAAAGTCACCAAATTAAAGATATATCATATTAGAAGATACGGCATTGTCTTCAGCTTCGAGGTTGATCACTTGTCTGTCGATAAGCTGTTGTATCTTCTTCTTCAGGACGATGCAATCCTTGGTAGAGTGATGCACGTACTGATAATAAAGACAGTACTTGGGATCGTTGAGTTGGTTCGCCTCCGCAGGACGTCGTGGTGGAGGCAATGTCAGTTTATTACCCTTCATCAATGTGTAAAAAATGGTAATAACATCATCTTCGTCAAAGAAGAAAGTCTCCTTAGGTTTTTTAGGAGCACCCTGAGAATTGGAAGCTCCTTTGGAAGTGTCGACCTTCAAGACTTATTTCCCTTTACCCCCACGGACAGGGATAGTTTGAGGGTGCTTGCCTTTGTCTTCAGATTTGGGTGTCTTCAACCCCAATAATTTTAGATTAGGGACGTCATTTTCAGCAGCATCAGCGGCCCCAATAAAAGTAGGCCAGGTATCATACTTATGTATACCCAGACAGAACTTTACTGTAGGAAGGAAGATATGTCGACAAGTATCCATAAGTTTTGAGTCTGGTATACCTAAGGGCATATTCAATGCTAGTCGCCTGAAGCGTTCGATGAAAGCAATAACAGACTCAGTCCTCGTTTGCTTGGTCTCGGTGAGGGTGGACATACTAACATGCATGTCACTCTCATAAAACCTGTTGAGGAATAACCTTTCCAAATCTTTAAAGGAATTAATACAACCGTCAGGCAGACTGCAGAACCATTCAAAAGCTACCCCTTGTAAGGTGTTAATAAATAGCTTTGACAAGAACGGATCATCCATGGGTAAGTGTAGAGTCTATATATTGAAGTATGTCATGTGTTGGCGAGGAGAAGTCATCCCGTCAAATGAATTTAGCGTCAATGGCTTGTAGTTAGGAGGGCAAGTAGCATTCTCCCATTCAGGAGGATAAGGTTGAGATATCTCCATCTTCTGAAGCTCGTCTTTGTGTGAGATGGTATCGAGACGGGCAACAAGAGAATCAATTGAATCCTGTTGATTGAGCAGATATTGAGAAATGGATGTTGTATGGTTGTCAGGCATCGTTGGTGAAGGACCTCCTCCAGCATTTACAAGATTTAGAGGAGGCACAACGGAATGATACTCCTTCTGTAGTAAAGGATGGTCGTTCTATCAGCCAGACTAACGTGTGCTGAGACATTTGGTTGAGGTGGAGGAACAGCCCCAGCGGTTTGGACTGCCATGATACTGGAAAGCATATCAGTGATCTTGGCAAATGCTGTTTCAAGACTCTCTAGCCGTTTGTTGGTCTGATCACTGGCTTCTTCAGGTCTCTCTCCATCCGCCATGTATGTATATAACATGCGATGATGAATAGAGGAGACAGTACAACTGGTACTGATACTGTCTGTCTCTGAGTTGAAAAGTCCCTCGTCTTCAGGTAGGGAAGGTAGATAGTCACCGTATCAAACTCGCAGAGATCATCGTCATCTGGAAGGCTAACCCCGGTGTGAAGGTCATCTGCTTCAGACTCTAAGGGAATACTACTCCCAGCTGAAGGGTCATCATCTCTAGCTTTGGAGTCCTCGTCACCCATACGGAATCTCATCCTTTACCTGTCGCGCCCCGATCCCGTAGAGTCCTTTTCGTCCTCGCTTCGGGTTCTTTGGGACCGTTCGTCCTCGCTAAGGCGTGATGCCGTGCAAGCCTAAGTTGCGCTTGCACAAGGCCAAGACCTGAAACAAGACAAGATAGACAAGTTGACAATACGCAACGGAACGTATCGCAGATAATTGAAGCAGCAGCGGACATATTTCAGAATACAAGTATTGAACACAATGGTAACAAGAACATTTCTCTTTATTGATTTCATTTGAACAGATTACAAGCTCTCAATTCTCTCTGATACAATGTTACATTCTCTCAGAAATAATACAGATTACAATGATCCCGTTCCCATACATTACATCCTTTTATATACAAAACCAAACTTTTGCACAGATGTCATCTCTTGGCATCTCTTCTGATTTCTGGCTCCTGAGGATGAGGCACGGGCTATCGCTTCGGGCTATCCTTCTCGATGCATGGTGCACCTGCATACAGACTGATGATGGGTCAGTATATCAGCATACTGGTGAATGTGTGAACAAGAGCTACATTTGTCTGAAACGATCACTGTTCATTTAGTGAGAAAATATTTTCTTATGATGTGATCTTGCTACTCTTTACCTAGATTCATTTCATGAATGCATTAGTCAGTTTACATTCTTTTGAAAACACATCTTTGAAAAGCCACAATCATTTCCATCTTAGCCGCTGTGCCTCCCACGGGTTCAGCTCGTCGCTAACCGCTGTGACTCGTATGGGTTCAGCTCGTCGCTAGCCGCTGTGACGCTCTTGGGTTCAGCTCGTCGCTAACCGCTGTGACTCTCATGGGTTCAGCTCGTCGCTAGCTGCTGTGACTCTCTAGGGTTCAGCTCGTCACTAAGTGGATTCCCCAATGCGCATGCGATATCAAATGAATCATGCATAAATCGAGCAAGTCATAAACAATTCTATCTTCTTTTCAGGCAGGATACAGATCTCTTTTCTTAGCAAACAAGGGGCAGGTTCTCTTTTAAGCATACTCAAGATTACAGTCTTGTTATTAACAAAAGCATTCAATCGAAAACTCTGATTCTTAGGGCGCAAACGAATCATAAAATGAGACTTTGTCCACTCACCCAGATTAATCGTCTTCTGTTGCAGAGCCAGCAATCCGATCTTTCTGTTTATTTAGTGCCTTCGCGGAGCGGGGCACTACATTACCGGGTACCCATATAGACTCCTTCAGAAGTAACAGCTCGCTGACTATCTATTGGCAGACTTCTTCTTCTTCTGTTCGCAGAACTGAGAGAAAAAGTTGGGTTCATGGTAAACCTTCTTTGATTGGGGCTCCCGTAAGGAGGACCCCATGAAGCCATGTTGGATGAAACACATGGCAAATTTTCATCATCAGAGCAATGTAGTCATCGAAACACGGACTGCCTCTGAGGCACTCTCGTTGCTTTGGAGCAGCAATAGTTGATGACAATACTGGTGCACGGATGTACACCATGAATTGTCGTATCCTCTCTCGCTTTACGCTTATGATTTATTATGTCGCGTAAATTAGCGGAAGGAAGTTTTGCTTTAAAATCCATGTCACATGCATTGCCGAGCTTTGTATATGGGTTTGTAAGGGGAGTTGGAGCATTCGGACTTAGTTCACGTGCAGGGGCAACCCCCACACCTAAGTTCCGTAATGACCTTGAAGACAGTCCCGTGCTATATGCGGTGAAGTCTGTCTTTTTACTGTGGGCGCATAGACCCTGGGGCATGCCCTTCGGCGCATGCTTTCCTGAGGTCCTGGCAGCATGCCTGGCCCTCCTGGATGCGGGCTCATAGAATGGGTCATCAGAGCCTGGGCGCATAGCCTTGGGCGCATGGCCCTGGACGTATAGCCTATCGAAGGCAGAAGTCCTCTAGTTAGAGTTATGCACCCACATACTGCCTTGGGTGCATGACTCTGGGCGTATGCTTTGGAAAGCAGCATTGTTTTCTTCTAGTTTCACCTTCCTCATTTGTGAGCCTCGCTGAGTTTGTCCAAAGCGTCAAACACTTTGATTCTTGGCATCGTAGTATTTTTCTTTGGCAAGTTTTGAGTGTTGAACACTCTGTTGTTGGTTGCACAAGTGGGAAGTCGCTAGCCTAGTAGAGCCCGGAGCGGTATGCGCCTTCTTCATGTCAGGAGCCTCTGTGGCAGAGCTATACGTCAACAGAGGAGCACCATACGCCCACGTGGAAGGCCTATGCGCCCACATGACAGAGTTCGTCGGTTGCATATCTTCTATGACACTGGCAGGATATGTACCACGAGCCTTCGAAAGCCAAGTCTTGCGAGACTTGTTTGGCTTTACTGATTTTGAGGGAGTAGAGCCGTCCCTCGAGAGCATCTCTTCGAACGCCTGCTGATCGAACTTCACGATCAACATCTTCTGAGTGATCCCTACTTTATCGGTATCGGATTGCGTCACCACCTTCTCGTCAGAGAAAAAGGTAGTCCCCAGCAGAGTCGCCATTTTTATGGACACAAAAAAAAAAAATTCCTGTCTTTTCTTATTAGCGTAAGGCACCACAAATCGAGTACGTCTGAGAGATCCTACACTGAGGATCCCCGAGTACAAAAAGAATTCGGGGGAATGGGATGATGGAGATCGAGCGACAGTTGCTCCTTTACTCCGTTAACACTCCGATTAAAAAAGTGGAAGAAAATCTAAAAAAATTCCTAACTCTCGGCTCACTGGCAAGAAGGGCAGCAATTTGGCTCTTGAAATGCTCTTCGTTCTGTCTGTCTTTGTCGAGGGGTACGTCCTCTATTTATGGTCATTTTGGTACTGAAAACGACTGTTATGCGCCCACAAGTGGAAAATACATTGATTTCATTATGGGCGCATAACACTCCTTTGGGTGCATAGGGTATAGGCGTATGGATACTGGAAGATCGTGGTTAAATCGTGGGGTTGACGTGGAGTTGACGTGGCCACATGTTTCGGTACAGGATTGCTCTTGGAGACTGACGTGGCCACATGCTTCGGTGCTCGATTAATCGTGAAGTTTGACCGAGTCGTAGGGATCTCCTGTCTTGGGTGCATAGAACGGGAGTGAGTTTATGCGCCCACACTTGGGTGCATGTTTGATCTGGACGAAAACAATATGGACGCATAGAACCTCTTTGATCATGTAGGCGCATAGCTTCTCATTGGTCATGTGGGCGCATAGCTCCCTCTTCGACCATGTGGGCGCATAGGCCCCTCTTTGACCTTGTGGGCGCATAGCTTCTTTTGTCTTTGTATTTTTCATGCTTCTACAACTACTATGACAGTAAATAACATGAATGGAAGATAAGAACAGTGCAAGAAGAACATCTAAGAAACGACATGTCATATGGAAATATAATATAAGACTTAGCCAACAATCAATCGAATAAATCTTATAGACTGTAGTACAGTACAAGATACTCACAGTCTATAGTTTGTCTCAATTATAGTACATTGCAAGATACTCACAATCGAGAATAGCCAATCCTAGTGTCAATCTCCTCTACTAAAGGAATACAAGGTCAAGTAAAATTCTATAAACTATAGTACAATAAAAGATACTCCCAATCCATAGAATATTACAAGTCAAGTCTGTAAAACCCCTAAATTTCTACTATTTTTTTTATTATTAATAAATTTGGTACCGATTTAAAATTTTGTATTGTACGTCGCGTAGTCGTATTATACGTCGCGCACGACCTTTTATTTCCTTTTCGAATTTGCTCGCCGAGTGCGAATATGTGCGAGCGTACATATTTTATAAAAATAATTTTTCTATTTTATTACACTTTCAAAATATTATATAGAACTATTATTCTTGCTATAAAAAGTCTATTATTTTTAGCAGTTATTACTAATAAATAATATTCTCGTGCAAAAATATTTATTTCATAAATATTCTATTAAGTTTATTTTTAAATAATAAGGTATTTTCGAAATTATTATAATAGTATTTTTGGAAAACATATTTTTGAATTTATTGTGGCATTTAAATTTTAATTTGATTTTTGGATCTATTTAAATAATTAAATAAATATTTATTGATTAGATTTTAAACTAAGGGAATTTGATTTGATTTTAATTAGATTTGGATTTGGATTTGGATTTGGATTGGAATTTGGATTTAATTGCTTTTAAATTTAATTAGGAAATATCTAAATTTGGGTTTTAAATATTCTAGTCCATATCTAAGTGGAAATTCCCACATCCTATAAATAAGCAGGTACTCCTCTACATTATTCGTCCACAATACTTCTCCACAAATCTACGTGCAGTGCCTCGTGTCCGTGTTCCACGTCCCAAATTCTTATTCCATCCATTACATTTACATTATCTTCTTCCTCGTGTCGGACACACCCCGACATCATCAAATCCCAAATCCTAGCTTAGCTTAGCCTAGCCTAGCCTAGTCTACGCTACCTCTGCCTCCTGCTGTCCCGTTCGATCCGCCAACAACCACAGCCACCAAGACCACTTCTCTACGGACTACCCTCCGCTAACACAGCCTGGCCACCCCGCACAGCGCTCAAACCCCTTGTCTCTCCCCGTGCCACCCCGGCACTGCCCCGACCCCCTGTTCCGACCCAGTCAACCAAATCACCACCACCGCCGCCGTAGACAACCAGCCTCGACAATCCCCCTCGCCACCACCAGCCAAACGGCCGTCACCGCCACAAAATCCCAGCACCCGCCTCAACCACCATCACCAAGTAGAAGAAGAAGAAAATGAAACCATAGCCCATAAAACTCACCTCCTCGACGCCGTGCCCGACCCAGCCGCGTCGCCACCACTGCCCACGCCGCTGGTGTGCACAGCTTGTCGTCTTCCGTCCCACGAGCCCTGACCTCCGCCGTACTCTTCTTCGCCTCGGTTCCGCGTCTAGCCCGGCGAACCACCACACAGAGTCGCCGCCGACGCCGCGCCAGAGCCTCCGTGCGTCGCCCCCATCCCGACGACCGCCTGTGCCCTAGCTCTCCACCGTTCGCCGTGCCCCCGCGAACCGCCGACCCTCTCCCGACTTCAAAACCCTCGCCGCCGACTTCCCTTGGCCGCGCGCCCATTTCCTCCGTCCAGCGACGGCAACCAACCGCCGCTTCTCCTTCCTCCTCTGCTTCCTCGACCGAGGACCACCCGAACTCGCCGCCGTCCCATCCTTCCTCCGACCCTCCCGCTCTCGATCTACGGCAGCTCCACCGCCCACCGGGGAACGCCGAACGATAATGCCCCCTTCGAAACCCTTTTTTCCAACGCACCGAGCCTAGCCGCCGCCTGACCATCGCCTTCTACCCGCGTCCTCCGACCCTCTCGCCCATCTCCGCCGGCCCTCCGTTTCTCCCTCTCGCGCTCACCTTCTCTCCCTCTCTTTCCAAATGGTTTTGTTTTTGTTTTTGCTGTATTCTCTCTCTTTTCGCTCCTCTTTCACACTCTCTTTGACTTGTTGCCTCGTTCTCTGGACTGGAGAAGAGAACTGCTGAACTTTTGATACTTAGGTTATTAATTATTATGTTAGTTTTTTTTTCATAAGGAAAAATTTATGTATTGTTTTATCTTTATTATTATTATTATCTTTATTATTATTATTATTACTAGTACATTATTAGTTGTTTTCATTAACAGAATATTTTTGTAAGTAAGGTATTAATAATACTATTATTATTATTATTCTCATTAGTTGTCATCATTATTATCATTTGTTAAAGATAGTTATTATTATTATTATTCTCATTATTTTATTACGATTATTGTTGTTGTTACTTGCAAAACCATCTATTTGCCAAATATTATTATTTATAAAAGTTTTAGGAAAAATATTATTTTCTGAATAAAAAGGAAACAACTAGTTTGATTTTAAGTTTGTATTTATATAAATATTTTGGCAATAAAATAAATATCTATCTAGAGTCGTATTTTTGACAAACTTAGAGTTTTTGCCGAAAATGGTTTTCTTGACTTTAAAACTACTTTTTTTGTATTTTTCCTATCAATAATTTGACTCGTGAAAATTAGCTTTTAGGAATTATAAATATTTTCTAAAATTCGTATATATATATAAATATTTATTTTCTTTTTCTCCTGTCCGTATCCAAGCCCTATTGTTCCTATTCTTTCGCCCATTTCGAGACTACCTTATGTCAACCCTAACCAATTTGACCCTTCTGGACCCAATGGAACTGTCCGTGCCACCATACGAGGTCACCATGTATAGTTGTTGCACCGAAGTTGCAGATCGTGCCACATTGATCATCGCAGCACACCGGGCGTCCTACCAGGCAAGACACCTTGCCATTTGCTGTTTACTTATTTTTAGCTCATATTTTATGCATTATTTATTTTTTATGCAAAAACTGTGATACATGGCATAACTGTTAGAACTTACTGTTCATTTATTTCCTGCTATGTATTATTTTTCTCACATTAAACCTAGATTTAAGGGACCACCTTGTGTGTTGCATTCATTGGCCTTGACACGTGGTAACACGAAGTTGTATGTCGTATGTAGAACACGAAAGTGCGTGATTGGCTGGCCACCAGTACGTACAAGCCGTGCGATAGAAATAACCGCTAATAGAGATTGCATGCTAGTTTGACTTAGCGGTTATAGTGGTTTGTGTTATGGATGCAATACAGTAGACATTGGGTGGGGAGGACAATTCCTTAGCGTATGGGCTTCGATGCACTTTCCTTGTGACCCGGACTCTCCGCTGGAGATACGGGGTTGATGACCCATGCTCTTCCTGCTGGGGCCTCTGGTGCCCATGAGGGGACTATGCCGATCCTATTTAGCCAGGGCCCATGCGTAGGAAGGATTGTTCTTAACTACATATCACATAGAACGGTTAGGTACCTTATCCGTTAGGTACGAGTACTTTTGGTTTGGGTACTTGTATCTGACCGTGGCTTGGAACAATAACTTGTCGCGAATTAGTTCGTCACATCTTGTCCTTGTTTGGTTGTAGGTGTGACTTACTACTTCGATGAGAAGGTATTGAACCTTGTTGGGGTCCGGATACCATATTGGATTCATAGCATGGGAAGATACGTTACCGTGAATTAGTTTACCATCTCCTGTCCTTGTTTGGTTGGTGGGATGGTACGCTCGTTCA
The DNA here is from genome assembly GCA_029216955.1 of Iris pallida. Classification (NCBI taxonomy): domain Eukaryota; kingdom Viridiplantae; phylum Streptophyta; class Magnoliopsida; order Asparagales; family Iridaceae; genus Iris; species Iris pallida. Next base: position 6,758,184 of record JANAVB010027800.1, on the reverse strand, counting down.
GTAGGTGCGTATTGGACTATGTTATAAATTCGATTGACTTATTTATTTGAGCAATATTTATTCAGTTTATATGGCATGCTATTATGTGTCTTGTTACATCCCTCTGAGGACCTGGTTGTCTTGCCAGGTGTATGCTATTGTCTTTCGCAGGTGTTCTAGCTCTAGCCGTGATCTTCGCTATTTCTTCGAGGATGATTCCATTTGGATCGTCTTCGCTTCGCTCGCCACTCATTTCATTTTCTATGTACTTTTCCTTATTTTGTTGGTAGTGAATTTGTCTCCGCCCAACCTATTGTATCAAGACAAATTTATTCTCATTATATGATCTTTTATTCATTTATTCTGTGTGGATGAGATTATTTATGGTTCTACTGCATTTTACAGCTTATGTATTTATACGAGGCTTCCATATATTGGAGTATACTTCGTATGAATACAGCTGGCATGTCTATGTTCCTAGTCCTACGTATTTTGGGACTGGGGTGTTACATGTTTTTGTGGTGGCCCATGCAGGTCAAGATAAATTGTTTGGTTACTTTACCGTACCAAACAAGCCTGCGAATAGGATTAGAAGTCTAGGATCTCATCCACATACTTGACCTCTTTCCTTGATTTTATCTACCGTTTGACTCGTCAATTGCATCTTGCTTGTTCCTTCCATCCCTATTCTTATCTCCCCTTCGTGCTTGCTAGAGATTGACCCTACTAGTCAGTTGTCCCAAAACACTATTAGTTTAATTCTTTAAGTTGGGTAGACTACCTTATGACCTAGCAACCCCTTTGATCTAGTGACCTATATTAGCAAGCTTATTTAGATCCTAGAATCTAGAGGACCTAACCCTTCTAGCCAACCAAGGACTTGGACAAGAAGACTATAGGACAATTGTATGACTTAGAATCATTGTACCTTCTTTTAATCTAAATCTCTCGTGCCTATGTTTTTACCACTTTGACTAATGTTGCAACTATAATCTAGTTTTGCAAACTCATCCATTTATCGAGTTTGTTCATGACTTATGCTATTGAGCGGCCGCTCACTAACATATTGTCTAATCAGAACCGGTGCATGATGGTCTGATCAACCGAGTGCACTTTGGTTCGCCTTTTTCATATATCAATCTACGTGGATGGGATGTAGTTGAGCTTTCCCCTTAGAATTCCATTCAGGACTGCCTTGGCGATTCTTTTGAAATTTATACGGCCGCCTTTGAACCACGTATTCGAAATCGATAATATCGTCCTTACACTCCTTATTGCTTTCGCCTTCAACCATTTTAGAATGACGAAGGCAATGTGCTAGAAGATTCCTCTAGCTATCCTATCGCCTATAACCATTATCACTCGACGTTGCTATATCTTAATCTTAACTACTCGGCCCTATCAAACCCTCTAATCGCTTTGAATCTATTTCGCTCTCTTAATCGTGACCCTCATTCATTACCCGTGACCATACCGTATTGTTTTTCTACGATCTAGATCGCGATTTCTTACGACATGATTTTGTGAAAACATTGTCATCGTTGGATCCCCATTGATACCCCCTTGTGTCCTCTCACCCCCTACTAATTCTTAATTTCGAGGACGAAATTCTTTTAAGTTGGGTAGGATGTAAAACCCCTAAATTTCTACTATTTTTTTATTATTAATAAATTTGGTACCGATTTAAAATTTTGTATTGTACGTCGCGTAGTCGTATTATACGTCGCGCACGACCTTTTATTTCCTTTTCGAATTTGCTCGCCGAGTGCGAATATGTACGAGCGTACATATTTTATAAAAACAATTTTTCTATTTTATTACACTTTCAAAATATTATATAGAACTATTATTCTTGCTATAAAAAGTCTATTATTTTTAGCAGTTATTACTAATAAATAATATTCTCGTGCAAAAATATTTATTTCATAAATATTCTATTAAGTTTATTTTTAAATAATAAGGTATTTTCGAAATTATTATAATAGCATTTTTGGAAAACATATTTTTGAATTTATTGTGGCATTTAAATTTTAATTTGATTTTTGGATCTATTTAAATAATTAAATAAATATTTATTGATTTGATTTTAAACTAAGGGAATTTGATTTGATTTTAATTAGATTTGGATTTGGATTTGGATTTGGATTGGAATTTGGATTTAATTGCTTTTAAATTTAATTAGGAAATATTTAAATTTGGGTTTTAAATATTCTAGTCCATATCTAAGTAGGAATTCTCACATCCTATAAATAGGCAGGTACTCCTCCACATTATTCGTCCATAATACTTCTCCACAAATCTACGTGCAGTGCCTCGTGTCCGTGTTCCACGTCCCAAATTCTTATTCCATCCATTACATTACATTATCTTCTTCCTCGTGTCGGACACACCCCGACATCATCAAATCCCAAATCCTAGCCTAGCCTAGCCTAGCCTAGTCTACGCTACCTCTGCCTCCTTCTGTCCCGTTCGACCCGCCAACAACCACCGCCACCAAGACCACTTCTCTACGGACTACCCTCCGCTAACACAGCCTGGCCACCCCGTACAGCGCTCAAACCCCTCGCCTCTCCCCGCGCCACCCCGGCACTGCCCCGACCCCCTGTTCCGACCCAGTCAACCAAATCACCACCATCGCCACCGTAGACAACCAGCCTCGACAAACCCCCTCGCCACCACCAGCCAAACGGCCGTCACCGCCACAAAATCCCAGCACCCGCCTCAACCACCATCACCAAGTAGAAGAAGAAGAAAATGAAACCAAAGCCCATAAAACTCACCTCCTCGACGTCGCGCCCGACCCAGCCGCGTTGCCACCACTGCCCACGCCGCTGGTGTGCACAGCTTGTCGTCTTTCGTCCCACGAGCCCTGACCTCCGCCATACCCTTCTCCGCCTCGGTTCCGTGTCCAGCCCGACGAACCACCGTACAGAGTCGCCGTCGACGCCGCGCCAGAGCCTCCGCACACCGCCCCCTTCCCGACGACCGCCTGTGCCCTAGCTCTCCACCGTTCGCCGCGCCCCCGCGAACCGCCGACCCTCTCCCGACTTCAAAACCCTCGCCGCCGACTTCCCTTGGCCGTGCGCCCATTTTCTCCGCCCAGCGACGGCAACCAACCGCCGCTTCTCCTTCCTCCTCCGCTTCCTCGACCGAGGACCACCCGAACTCGCCGTCGTCCCATCCTTCCTCCGACCCTCCCGCTCTCGATCTACGGCAGCTCCGCCGCCCACCGGGGAACGCCGGACGATAACGCCCCCTTCGAAACCCTTTTCCCCAACGCGCCGAGCCTAGCCGCCGCCTGACCACCGCCTTCCACCCGCATCCTCCGACCCTCTCGCCCATCTCCGCCGGCCCTCCGTTTCCCCCTCTCGCGCTCACCTTCTCTCCCTCTCTTTCCAAATGGTTTTGTTTTTGTTTTTGCTGTATTCTCTCTCTTCCCGCTCCTCTTTCACACTCTCTTTGACTTGTTGCCTCGTTCTCTGGACTGGAGAAGAGAACTGCTGAACTTTTGATACTTAGGTTATTAATTATTATGTTAGTTTTTTTTTCATAAGGAAAAATTTCTGTATTGTTTTATCTTTATTATTATTATTATCTTTATTATTATTATTATTACTAGTACATTATTAGTTGTTTTCATTAACAGAATATTTTTGTAGGTAAGGTATTAATAATACTATTATTATTATTATTCTCATTATTTGTCATCATTATTATCATTTGTTAATGACAGTTATTATTATTATTATTCTCATTATTTTATTACGATTATTGTTGTTGTTACTTGCAAAACCATCTATTTGCCAAATATTATTATTTATAAAAGTTTTAGGAAAAATATTATTTTCTGAATAAAAAGGAAATAACTAGTTTGATTTTAAGTTTGTATTTATATAAATATTTTGGCAATAAAATAAATATCTATCTAGAGTCGTATTTTTGACAAACTTAGAGTTTTTGTCGAAAACGGTTTTCTTGACTTTAAAAGTACTTTTTTGTATTTTTTCTATCAATAATTTGACTCGTGAAAATTAGCTTTTAGGAATTATAAATATTTTCTAAAATTCGTATATATATATAAATATTTTTTTTTTCTCCTGTCCGTATCCAAGCCCTATTGTTCCTATTCTTTCGCCCATTTCGAGACTACCTTATGTCAACCCTAACCAATTTGACCCTTCTGGACCCAATGGAACTGTCCGTGCCACCATACGAGGTCACCATGTATAGTTGTTGCACCGAAGTTGCAGATCGTGCCACATTGATCATCGTAGCACACCGGGCGTCCTACCAGGCAAGACACCTTGCCATTTGCTGTTTACTTATTTTTAGCTCATATTTCATGCATTATTTATTTTCTTTATGTAAAAACTGTGATACATGGCATAACTGTTAGAACTTACTGTTCATTTATTTCCTGCTATGTATTATTTTTCTCACATTAAACCTAGATTTAAGGGACCACCTTGTGTGTTGCATTCATTGGCCTTGACACGTGGTAACACGAAGTTGTATGTCGCATATAGAACACGAAAGTGCGTGATTGGCTGGCCACCAGTACGTACAAGCCGTGCGATAGGAATAACCGCTAATAGAGATTACATGCTAGTTTGACTTAGCGGTTATAGTGGTTTGTGTTGTGGATGCAACACAGTAGACATTGGGTGGGGAGGACAATTCCTTAGCGTATGGGCTTCGATGCACTTCCCTTGTGACCCGGACTCTCCGCTGGAGATACGGGGTTGATGACCTATGCTCTTCCTGCTGGGGCCTCTGGTGTCCAAGAGGGGACTATGCCGATCCTATTTAGCCAGGGCCCATGCGTAGGAAGGATTGTTTTTAACTATATATCACATAGAACGGTTAGGTACCTTATCCGTTAGGTACGAGTACTTTTGGTTTGGGTACTTGTATCTGACCGTAGCTTGGAACAATAACTTGTCGCGAATTAGTTCGTCACATCTTGTCTTTGTTTGGTTGTAGGTGTGACTTACTACTTCGATGAGAAGGTATTGAACCTTGTTGGGGTCCGGATACCATATTGGATTCATAGCATGGGAAGATACGTTACCGTGAATTAGTTTACCATCTCCTGTCCTTGTTTGGTTGGGGGGATGGTACGCTCATTCAGTAGGTGCATATTGGACTATATTATAAATTCGATTGACTTATTTATTTGAGTAATATTTATTCAGTTTATATGGCATACTATTATGTGTCTTGTTACGTCCCTCTGAGGACCTGGTTGTCTTGCCAGGTGTGTGCTATTGTCTTTCGCAGGTGTTCTAGCTCTAGCCGTGATCTTCGTTATTTCTTCGAAGATGATTGCATTTGGGTCGTCTTCGCTTCGCTCGCCACTCATTTCATTTTCTATGTACTTTTTCTTATTTTGTTGGTAGTGGATTTGTCTCCGCCCAACCTATTGTATGAAGACAAATTTATTCTCATTATATGATCTTTTATTCATTTATTCTGTGTGGATGAGATTAGTTATGGTTCTACTGCATTTTACAGTTTATGTATTTATACGAGGCTTCCATATATTGGAGTATACTTCGTATGAATACAGCTAGCATGTCTACGTTCCTAGTCCTACGTATTTTGGGACTGGGGTGTTACAAAGTCAATCAATCAATATCCACTCAAGTGAAGGAAATATGGCATAGAAGTGACAACTCTATCACAAGATACGGTGAACACGAAGAAGACCAATAAACAAGCAAAAGAAATGAATAATATCCTATATGTGCACGTAACTCTATAAAATAAGTGAAGCATTAGATAATAAACCAAGTACAATATGAGAACATGCAACTATGTGGAAAAAATTATAACAGGAAAGGAAATATGTAACTACTGTATAAGTGCGGCAAGGTATACTTGCCTGGTGGTAGCACGTAGAACCTACATTATCCAGTCAATCAACGAGCCACAAACGTCAAACTCTCACAACAGTCTCCAGAAGCTGAAACAGATATTATCAACATATTTAGAATAGTCACACTAGCTAGGATAGACTACCTATAAGTCCAATTCTGGACACGAGGGCAAAACGATAATTTTGGGTCAAAATGATGTCCTCCATTGGATCTGCTTTGCACTGAAAAGCGTGCCAACATCTACGATCTCTAAAGTTCTCAAACTATATGTCTACACGTCCGGTTTGACGATACGAATCCAACCGTATATCCAAAGTTGGATTATGATGGGCTGTGTACAAAATTGCCCGTTGGATCGGGTCGTAGGCCTGCCAAAAGAGCGTTCCGGTCGACCTTCTCAGAATGGGACCAAACTTGGCATACAGAACCAGAAAAGTGACACGGTCTAGTTGGTACAAGTTTCATCTCAAGATGACAAACATGCACAAACTAATTTGAGTTTCTGCAAAATGGTCTATACAGGGATTTTCGACGGATACGTATCAAATTCGTCGTGCACACGCAACCAATTCGAGTTCCATCAAAGCCCACACGTCCGCAACATCCGTACGCACCTTTTGATGCAAGTGGTTCACAACCAAGTCGTCGAGATTGTCAGGACGTACGTCGTATTGAGAAATTCTAATTTTTTTAAACAATTTTTCGTAGGTTTTTCGTAAAATTTGAAAATAAATTTCTCGATGTAAAATAGATGAAAACAAAAACCACAAAAAACATTTCGAAGATGTATAGGTTGTCTTCATCCCTATTCAGGTGGATTTCTAAATTAATTGATGGATTGGTGATTAACTGGCTTCCAAAATAGGGTGTTATGATGTCAGTCTCGTTTTCCATTATACATATTTTTTAGGATACGTATACGGATTTCTGACAATTGTTAGGTGGCCCGTATTTTGACTTATCTTGCTTAGCTTAGCCTTAGTTTAAATCTTGACTTGATTGGTTCAACTTGGTTCAACTTGACTTGACTTGGCTTGGCTTGGTTTGGATTATTTTGGGTTAAAATGAGATGGGTTGCTATATAAGTCAACTTCTTCTCTCTCCTCCATTATTTTGCATTTACTTCTTCATCTTCTTCATTTACTCCTCCCACCTACCAAGCCTAGGCAAGTGCAACTTGCTTCATGATGGATCTCAAGTTTTATTGTTCCATTCTCTTCCTTACTTGATTCTAAGCCTCTTTAGAACTTGCCATTTTTGGATTTGTTGGATGGATTCTTGAAGATATAAGTTTGTAACTTTTTGGTTTTCTTGGTTTTGATCTGTAGAACTTGGTTATTTTCAAAAAATAATGGTTCTATATTGTAGAGAATTCAATTTTATGCAGTTTTGGCTTTTGTTTCGCTTGATTTCGACTTCGAATGAGGAAGTTATGGTCATGGTAAGTTTTCAGAATTTTTATGGCTGAACTTGCTGATTGGGGACGATGACCCCCATGCGCCCGGGCGGCCTTATGTCGGAAGGACATGCGCTGTGAAGTCCCAAAAATGCATCCCTTAACTCTGAGCGTGTCATGCACGTAGGTTCCTTACACGCATGTACTGAAGACACAACGTGAGTTTCCCACGCACAGATGTGTAGGAATTCCCATGCACGGATGTGCAGGAATTCCCATGCGCGGATGTGCAGGAATTCCCACGCACAGATGTACATGAATTCCCATGTGCAGATTGTGCAGGAATCCCATACGCCGGAATTGCTCTATTTCACTGTTTTTGCCTGTTTAAGTTATTTTGTAGCTAGAATCTTGAATAACTCGAAACATAAAAGTTGTAGATCTTTTCCTTGGCTTCAAGAATATGTCACTAGTTATTTTATGCAAGTTTATCTCATTCATGATAATGTAAGAATAGAACACGATAGTGGCCCGCTGTGGCGCACTCTTGACAAGTAAACTGACATGATATATCTCGACATGCTGTTATGACAGCTAGCCTGACATGACAAGTATGAAAGACCTGGACACCATAGGCAATTGTGTTTGTACAAATAAACCAGTATTGTCTTGCATCATGTCTAGGATAGGGATCCCTGAGTACCACGGTCTGGGATACCTACTGCAATTGACTAAGACTAATAAACTAGAATAATCCAGTAGTCATGGAGAGATTTTCCAGCTAGAGGCAATCACGTTATCTGGGCGCACTAAGTGGACTTGTAGTCTACCGACGAGTAGGGCACATTTCCAGCACACAGTCATGTGTTGCATCCTTCATAAACGGACATTCGACTTGGATAACCTGGATGGTCTGCAAGGCTTGTGGCTGTTGGGATAATCTTATTGTATTTTGCTAGTAACTAGGCCTGTGATAACCCTAGTTAGTTAAAGTATCAAGTCGTACTCTTTGCTTGGCCGTGATTGATTGAATGGAGTCTAGTCCAGCTTTGTCTCGATCCAGGTGTAAGATTATGACAAGACATGATTATCTATGCTTGTCTTAACAATAACGATCAGGGGTCCAGTTCTGTTCAGGTGAAGGATTACAACCCCGGTCCTTGTTTGGTTTAACTGTTGTAACCTGGCTCCCAGAGCAGTTCTGTGTCCTCTCTTCGTTTATTATCTTATTGCTCCCCATGCCATGCTCGTCATGTTTTATTTACTTCAATAGCATGATTATTTATACTGGCCTTAACAATAACGATCGGGGGTCCAGTCCTGTTCAGGCGAATGGTTACAACCCCGGTCCTTATTTGGTATAAGGGTTATAACCTGCCCCGGAGCAGTTCTGTGTCCTCTCTTCATTTATTGACTTATTTTGCCCTATGTTCTTACTTACCAACAAGTAGTTGAGATGGATTTCTATTCAGGTGAAGGGTTACAACCCCGGTCCTTGTTTGGTTTAAAGGTTGTGACCTGGAAACTTGAATGTTTTCTTCGTACTCAATTTACTGTTGTTATCTTTATTATTATCTTTTTCGTTTATAATCATCTTTAATATTTATTGTGGTATGCTGATTTTAGTTCCTAAGTGAAGCCTCCTTTGTGGCACTTGCTCTTTCTGGGGTCTGACCTAGCTTGTTTTGTGTGGCCAGATATCGGAGCAGCACCAGAGGATCTACCTATCTTCCAGCCAGATGGTGACCACCAGGCGTAACCCTGACAACGAGTGGATTTCTTTTGTCCTCCTACTTTATTGTAAAATTATTCTTTTGAGACGTTTAGCCGACGAACACGTGTTAGCTCGATTGTACCTTTACTTACTGTCTGCCTACGGGCTGTAACATGATTGGCAAATCCTAGGGTTGATTATGTATTGACTAAAACTCTTGCAAGTCCTGACATTTTGTACGACTTGCTTAATGATCATCCAATATGTAATATATGGAACGCCTTACTATTGTATATTTGATGTTCTAATATCTTGTGACTGTTACTACTTGCTTGTGATTGAGATACTTGCTTGTGATTGAGACAATAGGCTTGTTCATGACCATAGAAGACTGATGGATTGTAGTTAAACCCTCATGTAACTAGACAGTCGTGACCGTATAGCGAGGTGGGTTGCACTTCAATATACGTAGCTGGCTATGTACGCCCCCGCTCTCCAGTATTCTGGTTCTAGGGCGTGACATAGTTTTAGTGGTAGCCCATGCAGGTCATGTAAATCAAGATATGTGAGGGTTTACCGAATAGATGTCTCAATTCAGTACTCGTCATTGATCCCTACTCGTATCCTCTGAATCCCTGAATTCTTGACCTAATCACATGCTTGTATCGTTGATCTGTCCTGGTCCTTCCTTATTGTTCCCTATGTCGTCTTCTTCAGCGGTATTGTTCCTGGACCTGCCGATCAGCATGGCGGAGCACCTCCTGTGGACCAGCAGCAACCTGGAGATCAGGCCCAGCATTCAGGAGTAGCCTCTAGAGTTGTGCCTACCGGAGGAGAGCCACCAGTTCAACCCGTCCAGCCTGCTGAGCCGGATGATGGCACATTGGTGGGTCTCATCAGGTCATTATTAGCTTCCCAGGATCGTCGATGAGATGTCTTGTACCAGGCGGTGGCAGACTCTTTGACCAGAGGAGGTCATCAGGGTAATAGCATGGCTAACAGCTTCAAGCGCTTGAACCCTCCCTTCTTCGACGGCAGTGAAGATGCTATCGCTGTTGACGCTTGGCTTTAGGACACAGAGGTGATTCTAGAAGCAGCCAGGACTCCAGAAGACGAAAAGGTGGCGGTGGTGTGCCTACAGTTGTTGGATCTTGCCCGCAGCTGGTGGACGACGTAGGCCATTAGAATAGTGGCACCCATTGCTTGGGTAGTATTCAAAGAGAGATTCCAGACCAAGTATTTTGATGCTGTAGCTCGGTACGATCTACAGACGAGGTTCACAATCTGAAGCAGATGGGCAGGACGGTCGACGGATATGCGGCCGAGTTTTCGAGACTTAGTCGGTTTGCTCCCACTTTGGTAGCAACCGAGTTCGATAGATCCCAGCGGATCCAGCAGGGACTTCACCTGGAGATTTTATTAGCCATAGAGCAGTTTGAGCATCAGACTTTTGATGCAGTATTGAGAGCAGCTCGGAGGCATGAGTATACCTCCCAGAGGATCGTGGATAGGACCGGAGGTCGGAAGCGATCCCACAGCCAGATGAATCAGTCATCATCACCAGCCCCGGCAGCCAGGGCTTTGACCATTGGAGCTCCGAGGCGGGCGGTCTCAGTAACGTCGGTTCAGCATTCAACCCCGACGCACCCTCAGCAGCAGCAGCAGAAGCAGAAGCATTCTTCCATAGTGGGATGTTCATACTGCGGGAAGTCGGTGCATACGGTATCAGAATGTCGCAGAGCACAGGGTTTATGCTTGGCTTGTGGTACCCCGGACCACAGGATAGGGAACTGTCCGAACATAGGGAGTTCATCATCAGCCTTTTCTAGTCCTTCAGTTAGAGGACCAGCACCAGTCCAGCAGCAGTAGTAGTACCCGTTCCCGAGGCCATTGCCGATGCAGGCCCAGGCATTCCAGCAACAGAGACCGCAGCAGTATGCTCAGGCCCAAGCCCTGATCCAGAGCAGATAGAGGAGTTTTCAACAGAGGGGACCCGCACCTAGAGGGCATGGTCAAGTGCTGGCTTTGACCATAGGAGAGGAAGGAATTGCACCAGGTGAGATGGTGGCAGGTACTATTCTCGTCAGCACCTTTCCAGCTTCAGTATTATTTGATTCTGGTGCCTCGTATTCATTTATGTCTGCACGATTCGCGACACGGATAGAAATGGAGCCCGAGTCACTATCAGTAAGGCTCAATATACTTACTGGTAACGGACTTGTGGGAGTAGATAGGGTGTTTTTCTCGTGTCGGATCGTAGTTAGCGGTAGAGAATTCCCCGCTAGATTGATAGAGTTTTCGATGGCCGATTATGATGTGGACTTAGGGATGAATTGGTTGAAGGATCAGTATGCTAGGATAGACTGCCATATCGGCAGGGTTATTTTTAGCATTCCAGGCGAGCCAGAGTTTTCCTTTTCCCGAGGCAAAGTTGAACCATCTCCTCCAGTGTTGCGGATGGCAGTAGCAGCAGTGCAGTTACCTCGGATAGTCGAGGAGTTTCCAGATGTTTTCCCCAAAGAGCTTCCAGAGATGCCGCCAGAGTGGGAGATCGAGTTCACCATCGACTTGATTCCTGGAACATCCCAGTGTCAAAGAGTCTACAGGATGGCACCGTCAGAATTAGAGATATTGTACAAGATGATTGAAGAACTTAGAACCAAGGGATTCATTCGTGCAAGTGGATCGCCTTGGGGAGCTCCGGTGCTTCTTGTGAAAAAGAAGGATGGTACGTCCAGATTAAGTGTAGATTATCGTACCTTGAACTCAGTGACAATCAAGAACAGATACCCTCTCCCGAGGATAAATGACTTGTTTGATCAACTCAAGGGGGCAGCAGTGTTCTCGAAGATCGACTTGCGGTCAGGATATCATCAGATCAGAGTCAGAGAGAAGGACATCCCGATGACAGCATTCAGATCCCAGTATGGGCATTGGGAGTTCCTTGTTATGCCATTTGGAGCAACCAATGCGCCGGCTGTATTTATGGACCTCATGAATCGTATCTTCATGCCTTATATGGATCAGTTCGTGATTGTGTTCCTAGACGACATCCTGGTCTACAGCAAAAGTGAGGCGGAGCATGAGCAGCATCTTAGAGTTGTTCTTCATATTCTCCGAGAGCACCAGTTGTATGCCAAGTTCAGCAAATACGAGTTCTGGCTCGATCGCATTTCGTACTTGGGTCATATCATCACCAGAGGAGGAGTAGAAGTGGATCCCCAGAAGATCGTGGCCATTGAAACGTGGCTGGTGCTTAGCACAGTGGCAGAAATTTATAGTTTTCTTGGCTTGGCCGGCTACTAGCGGCGATTTGTTTCAGATATTGCTCGGATTTTAGCGCCAATGACCCAGTTGACCCGCAAGGATATACAGTTTGCTTGGACAGCAGAGTGCCAGGATTCTTTTGAGAAGTTAAAGCGAGGCTTGATGACGGCTCACATTCTCACGCTTCCAGATGGAACTGGAGGATTCTCAGTATATTGTGATGCTTCAGGCAGAGGTTTAGGATGTGTTCTGATGCAGCATGGGAAGGTAATAGCATACGCATCACGACAACTTCGTGATCATTAGAGGAATTACCCAACCCATGACTTGGAACTGGCAGCAGTAGTGTTTGCACTTAAGTTGTGGAGGCACTACTTGTACGGAGATAGGGTAGAGATTTTTACCGACCACAAGAGCCTGAAGTATATTTTCACCCAGAAGGATCTTAACATGCGTCAGAGGAGATGGTTGGAGCTTCTTGTGGGTTATGATGTCAACCTGCAGTATCACCCAGGGAAGGCCAACGTTGTTGCAGATGTATTGAGCAGGAGAGCCAGAGTTTATTTCCTAATAGCGCAACCAGAGCTGTTAGCAGATCTTCAGAAGATGGATATAGAAGTCGTCCTTCCTACCAGTGTGGCATTGATGGCCAGTATGCAAGTTCAGTCCAGTATAGTCGAGAGGATCCGGATGGCACAGTCACCAGATTCCGAGCTTCAGCGACTCAGAGAAGAGTATGAGGCAGGACGAAGACCAGAGTTGTGCATTCATGAAGACGGTACACTTAGGCATGGAAGGCGTCTTTGTGTACCCAGCGGTGATATCAGACAGATGATCATGGCAGAGGCTCACAGTTCTCAGTATTCCATTCATCCCGGTGGCACAAAGATGTACCGAGATATTCGTCAGTACTTTTGGTGGAATGGCATGAAGAGGAAGATAGCCCAGTTTGTCTTTCGATATTTGGTTTGTCAACAAGTTAAAGATGAACATCAGAGGCCAGCTGGACTTCTTCAGCCCTTGTCAATTCCAGAATGGAAGTGGGAGCATGTAACCAAGGATTTCGTGATGGGATTACCTAGATCCCCAGCTGATCGAGATGTTATTTGGGTTATAGTTGACCAGCTCACGAAGGTGGCCCACTTTCTCCCGTTCAGAGTTGGTCAGTCGACGGCTCAGCTGGCAGAGATGTACCTCAGGCAGGTAGTCAGGACGCATGGAGTACTAGTCAGTATCACCTCGGACCGAGATTCAAGGTTTATGTCGCACTTTTGGCGCAGCTTGTAAGAAAGTTTGGGAACTCACCTCCAGTTCAGCTCAGCTTATCACCACAGACAGATGGCAAGTCGGAACGCACGATCCAGACTCTTGAAGATATGTTACGGTCATGTACACTCGACTTCGGTGGTTCATGGGAAGATCACCTGTACCTGGTGGAGTTCTCGTACAACAATAGTTTCCAAGCTAGTATCCAGATGGCACCGTTCGAGGCACTGTATGGTAGGAAGTGCAGATCCCCGCTAGCTTGGGATGATGTTGGGGAGAGGCAGATGCTTGGTCCAAAAATGATTGCTCAGACAGTTTAGGTGGTCAGAATAGTCCGAGATCATCTTCGAGTTGCCCAAGATCGCCAGCGTCATTGGGCCGATTCTCATCAGCGTCCTCTTGAGTTTTATGTCGGCGACCATGTATTCTTGAGGATTTTGCCTAACCGTGGCGTCATTCATTTCGGCATACGAGGAAAGCTTAGTCCTAGGTATATAGGGCCGTTCGATATTCTGGAGCGAGTAGGTGATGTGTCCTATCGTCTCGCTCTTCTGCCGTCGCTAAGAGAGGTGCATGACGTGTTCCATATATCCAAATTACGACGGTATATCCTGGACCCGAGCCACATCCTGGATCATTCGAAATTGGTTGTTGGAACCAACCTTTTGTATGAGGAGAGGCCCGTGTCTATATTGGACCGGAGAGAGAAGATACTCAAGAACAAGGCTATTAGTTTAGTCCGTGTTGCTTGGGGTCATCACTTTTTGGGTGAGTCAACGTGGGAGCGTGAGGATGATATCCGATCGCAATATCTCGACCTGTTTGACTCGTTAGGTATAATGTCCTTCTTATGCCCTACACCCTCAGCTTCATTGCTTGTATGAATGATTGCTTGAATGGTTGCCTAGTTATAACTTGCTTGTGATTAATATAGCTTGTCCCGACATCTCTAGCCTCTTGACTAAATTTCGAGGACGGAATTCTTCTAAGGTGGGTAGAGTTGTCACTCTCGTTTTCCACTATACGTATTTTTCAGGATACGTATACGGATTTCTGACAATTGTCAGGTGGCCCGTATTTTGACTTATCTTGCTTAGCTTAGCCTTGGTTTAAATCTTGACTTGATTGGTTCAACTTGGTTCAACTTGACTTGACTTGGCTTGGCTTTGTTTCGTTTATTTTGGGTTAAAATGAGAGGGGTTGCTATATAAGTCAACTTCTTCTCTCTCCTCCATTATTTTGCATTTACTTCTTCATCTTCTTTATTTACTCCTCCCACCTACCAAGCCTAGGCAAGTGCAACTTGTTTCATGATGGATCTCAAGTTTTATTGTTCCATTCTCTTCCTTACTTGATTCTAAGCCTCTTTAGAACTTGGTATTTTTGGATTTGATGGATGGATTCTTGTAGATCTAAGTTTGTAACTTCTTGGTTTTCTTGGTTTTGATCTCTAAAACTTAGTTATTTTTGAAAATTAATGGTTCTATGTTGTAGCGAATTCAATTTCATGCAGTTTTGGCTTTTGTTTCGCTTGATTTTGACTTCGGATGAGGAAGTTATGGCCATGGCAAGTTTTCGGAACTTTTATGGCTGAACTTGTTGATTGGGGACGATGACCCCCATGTGCCCGGGAGGCCATGTGCCGGGAGGCCATGCGCTGTGAAGTCCCGACAATGCATCCCTTAACTCTGAGCGTATCATGCGCGTAGGTTCCTTACGCGCATGTACTGAAGACGCAACGAGAGTTTTCCACAAGCGGATGTGCAGGAATTCCCACGCGCCATGCGCGGATGCGAAGGAATTCCCACGCACTGAAGTACAAAAATTCCCATGCGCGGATGTGCAAGAATTCCCATGCACGGATGTACAGGAATTCCCACGCGCGGATGTGCAGGAATTCTCACACGCGGATGTGCAGGAATTCCCATGCGCGGATGTACATGAATTCCCACGCGCGAATGTACAGGAATTCCCACGCGCGTATGTGCAGGAATTCCTATGCGCAGATGTGCAGGAATTACCACGTGCGGATGTGCATGAATTCCCATGCACGGATTGTGCAAGAATCCCATGCGCCAGAATTGCTCTATTTTACTATTTTTGCCTGTTTAAGTTGTTTTGTAGCTAGAATCTTGAAAAACTCAAAATATGAAAGTTGTAGATCTTTTCCTTGGCTTCAAGAATATGTCACTAGTTATTTTATGTAAGTTTCTCTCATTCATGATAATGTAAGAATAGAACACGATAGTGGCCCGCTGTGGCGCACTCTTGACAGGTAAACTGACATGATATATCTCGACATGCTGTTATGACAGCTAGCCTGACATGACAAGTATGGAAGACCTGAACACCGTAGGCGATTGTGTTTGTACAAATAAACCAGTATTGTCTTGTATCATCTCTAGGATAGGGATCCCTGAGTACCACGGTCAGGGATACCTACTGCAATTGACTAAGGCTAATAAACTAGAATAATCCAGTAGTCATGCAGAGATTTTCTAGCTAGAGGCAATCACGTTATCTGGGCGCACTAAGTGGACTTGTAGCCTACCGACGAGTAGGGCACATTTTCAGCACACAGTCACGTGTTGCATCCTTCATAAACGGACATTCGACCTGGTTAACCTGGATGGTCTGCAGGACTTGTGGCTGTTGGGATAATCTCATTACATTTTGATAGTAACTAGGCCTGTGATAACCCTAGTTAGTTAAAGTATCAAACCATACTCTTTGCTTGGTCGTGATTGATTGAATGGAGTCTAGTCTAGCTTTGTCTCGATCCAGGTGCAAGATTACGACAAGACATGATTATCTATGCTTGCCTTAATAATAACGATCAGGGGTCCAGTTATATACAGGTGAAGGGTTACAACCCCGGTCCTTGTTTGGTTTAAGGGTTGTAACCTGGCTTACGGAGCAGTTCTGTGTCCTCTCTTCGTTTATTGTCTTATTGCTCCCCATGCCATGCTCGTCATGTTTTATTTACTTCAATAGCTTGATTATTTATACTGGCCTAAACAATAACGATCGGGAGTCCAGTCATGTTCAGGCGAAGGGTTACAACCCCGGTCCTTGTTTGGTTTAAGGATTATAACCTGGCTCCCGGAGCAGTTCTGTGTCCTCTCTTCGTTTATTATCTTATTGCTTCCTATGCCATGCTCGTCATGTTTTATTTACTTCAATAGCATGATTATTTATACTGGCCTTAACAATAACGATTGGGGGTCCAGTCCTGCTCAGGCGAAGGGTTACAACCCCGGTCCTTGTTTGGTTTAAGGGTTGTAACCTGGCCCCCAGAGCAGTTCTGTGTCCTCTCTTCGTTTATTGAATTATTTCGCCCTATGTCCTTGCTTACCAACAAGTAGTTGAGACGGATTTCTATTCAGGTGAAGGATTACAACCCCGGTCCTTGTTTGGTTTAAGGGTTGTGACCTGGCTACTTGAATGGTTTCTTCGTACTCAATTTACTGTTGTTATCTTTATTATTATCTGCTTCGTTTATAATCATCTTTAATATTCATTGTGGTATGCTGGTTTTAGTTCCTAAGTGAAGCCTCCTTTGTGGCACTTGCTCTTTCTGGGGTCTGACCCAGCTGGTTTTGTGTGGCCAGATATCAGAGCAGCACCAGAGGATCTACCTATCTTCCAGCCAGATGGTGACCACCAACCGTAACCCTGGCAACGAGTGGGTTTCTTTTGTCCTCCCACTTTATTGTAAAATTATTCTTTTGAGGCGTTTAGCCGACGAGCACGTATTAGCTCGATTGTACCTTTACTTACTGTCTGCCTACGGGCTGTAACATGATTGGCAAATCCTAGGATTGATCATGTATTGACTAAAACATTTGTTTGTCCTGACATTTTGTACGACTAGCTTCATGATCATCCAATAAGTAATGTATGGGACGCCTTACTATTGTATATTTGATGTTCTAATATCTTGTGACTGTCACTACTTGCTTGTGATTGAGATAATAGGCTTGTTCATGACCATAGGAGGTTGATGGATTGTAGTTAAACCCTCATGTATCTAGACAGCCATGACCATATAGCGAGGTGGGTTGCACTTCAATATACGTAGCTGGCTATGTACGCCCCCGCTCTCCAGTATTCTGGTTCTGGGGCGTGACATATGACAATCCTATGAACTGTCATAGAATATTTTTTGACCCAAGTCCGCGTCGATTTTTTGGACAATCTAGGTTTTCTAAATTAAAAACGATTTGAAGGGATTCGAGGTTGTATAGGTTGGGTGTATACCTGCGAAACTGTTTCGAAGAATGGTCGAGCGAGTTGGCCAAATTTTTTTCACAAACTTGGACGCCAACGCTACTGCTACTGCTTGATGCTGCTAATACATGTTGCTGCGGCTGCTGTTCACTGGCTGACGGCTGGCCTCTAGCGATATATATGTGGAGGCGGCCGTCCATTGATCTAGGGTGGTCGTATAGTTCAGGTTTCTTCCATCCTTTCCTTTCTTCCGATATATATGTGAAGGCAGCTCCGCGAGTTCTCACAAGTACTGTTCCCGCAAGGGAACAGTAAATCGTGGCTTTTTTTCTTTTTCTTTTTTTTCTATTTATAACTATCTCTATATATATACATATGTGTGTATGTGTGTGTGTGTATATATATATATATATATATATATATATATAATATATATATATATATATATATATTTATTTTATTTTTATTTTATTTTATTTTATTTTATTTTTTTAAGAAACCTCCCCTTTTATTGATCAAGGCTCAAAATGTCGAAGCCTGAGATGTATACAAGCCAAAAAGCATCCTATACAAGTATACCAACAAGAGGGACAAAAGGGAGGCAGAACTACTCAAGGTACCAGCGTGGACCAGAGTGCAGGAGATTGGTGACCTTGCCGAGTGAGCTGATCAGCTTACGGCATAGGCGATAGACTTCCCGAGTGAGCTGATCGACAGAAAATTGGTGACCTTCATATCTAGCTTTGTTGCCATTTTTCCAAATCGTCCACGTAGCGGCCGCTGCGATGATCTGGTGGCCGTGGGAAACAGAACCCCATGAGACCGAAAGATCGTGGAAGCGACCGCCCCCTGGCTCTATACTGAGTAGCCGGTTAAGGGTTCTCCAGATGCCGGTCGGCAGGACTCCTTGACAGAATATGTGGTCGATAGTCTCCGTCTGGCGATCGGTACTGCAATTGCAGGCCGAGGCTAGGCTAATCCCGATGGTGTTGAGGATATCATCTGTAGGTAGTTTCTTCCTGAGGACTCTCTACTTGAGGAAGGACCAGTTCTTGGAGATACAGGTGTACCAATAGTACGCGCTGACGTGACGTGGACGCCCCGCACCTTGGCTAGCGATTCTCGCCGACCTCACCGAAAATATCCCCGAGGCCTCTAGTGACCACATCAGTGCATCATCATCGCTACCAATACGGAGCCCGCTCGATCGAATGCACTCCTCAGTATCGGTCCCGGCCCATTCGTGGATCTTGTCCCAATTCCAGTCTTCCGTCGTGTGGTTCCATAAGTCTCTGATCCTGTTGTTTCTCGAGGTCTCGGTTAGCATCGGGATCAATCTATCCCCGGTCCATCGCTCACGGAATGGATCCGACTCTCCATTGCCCAATTGAAGTCTAATAGCTGGTTCAGCCAACTCACGTCCGATCAGGATACGGCGCCAAGCCACCGAGGATCTACTGTTAGAAATGGCCACAGACGGATGGATGTGTTTGAAGTATATATATACCTATACACCATATATACCTATACACCATAAATCCAAATATAAGCAAATAAATATTCTAAGTATAATCAATTATTGCAATATAGATAATTTTATATACTAAAATTTATGTAAATAAAATAAAACTATATTGTTTTATATATATATATATATATATATATATATATATATATATATATATATATATATATATATATATATATATATATATATATATATATATAGCCTAATTTCGTGTACCATGAATATAGTTATATAGCCTAATTTTCGTGTACCATGAATATATATATATATATATATATATATATATATATATATATATATATATATATATATATATATATATATATATATATATATATATATATATATATATATATATATATATAAATATATATATATATATATATATATATATATATAGCCTAATTTTCGTGTACCATGAATATAGTTTTATATATATATATATATATATATATATATATATATATATATATATATATATATATATATATACAAGTATATATAACAAATCCCAAAAATCCAAAATATATGTTAAGGAAATTATTTACTATATTATCAAATAAAACATTATTTTTAATAGCCAGCACATATAATATAACTGTCTACTGTAAAAAAGGCCTGCTAGGTCACTAAAACAATTTAAAAGACCAATCTTTACATCTACATGAACATCCTTAGATGCACTACCCATCTATATGGGCTTGGGCTTGGTTCGGGTCCAGTCCGGGCTTGTTTGGTACAACGGGTTTCCTAAAAGTCATAATATTAATAATTATCTAATTAAATTCTTAATAGGGGTCAAGTCGCAGCTTAGTCTTGTTTTCCTAGTTGAGACATACTAATGGCTCGGCCTTCCCTACTATGGCTAATACACTAGTCAAGACACACAATTATACTATCCGCATCATGATTTCAACTCACCTTGTACTCCAAATTTCAACCATGGCTAAAGCATTCTATCGTAATAACTATTTAACTAAACATTTATAAAATTCCAAAAAATTACCATTTAATTTAAATAAATAATAATTAAAAAATATCTTCAAAATTTTGGGAAGAGTGTTACAGATTATGACAACCTACGACAATGATACAAAATTTAACAAATATTGGTAAGAGAATGATTAGGAACCAGAAGAACAAAAAGATTTTGAGTTATAGGAAAATCTAGAGAGTTTTATGGGAATTCTTAAGTTTAAGAAGGATAATATTTGAAAGGATAAAAGTTGAAGGAAATATTAAGGTTATATTTAAAATAATAGGGAATAATTTTCTTTATATGCTAGGGTGGCATTAAATTTGAGTAATATGAGAAGTACAATTTGAACAAGTACAAGGATTTTATAAACCTTGATTCAGGAATTTCAGATCCAAGTTAAAGACAAAGTTGAGGAATTTGGACTAAGTTGACAAGGAAAAAAATAATTGAGGATTTCTAACAAGGGTATGTTTCAGGAATTAGTGTCTTTAGAATAAAAGTCAAGTATGTAGTAATTATAGATGGGTTCAATCTTATAGCTTAAATTTTGATTTTTTTTGGTGGTAGTCACATAAGTTTTGACTTTCATGATTAAAGATTGTGATTTGGTAGTGATATGTCTGGACTTGTAAGAGAAAAGCATAATTGGGAAAATGATAATCAAATAACCTGGTAGTAGTCGAAGTGGAGCGTGGTGAATTGACTTCCTTATGAAATTTTATGTTCTGATTTTCCTATCCTAGTGGAAGAGATTATTTTCCCTATCCTTGGATCGTTCTCTAAATCTAGATATCGCTAAATTTTGATTCACTTGATAAGGACCAATCGATTTTGGTCATCTCATTTTTTGCGCCAATATTTTTGATCCTTGACTATACCCAAGTGATAAAAATTCGAATGTGACCTGGATTTCCATCTTTTGATTGCTCGTGTTCAGACTTCGATTTTGTTCTTTATCATGCCTAAATCATTTTTAATCAAGGATCGATTGACTTTATCTTCGATCGCGTCAAAATTTTAATTATGAACATGTTTGGATTTTAATACCACTATCACTCGTGCCTAAATCCTTCGATTATATTCTTCATCATATCAAAAAACTGTTTGATCAAGGTTAGACTAACCTTATCCTTGATCGTGTCAGAATTTGATTATGATCATGTTTGGATTTAATTGCTATTAACACTCATGTTAAATCCTTCGATTTAATTCTTAATAATGACTAAATTCTATTCTGATCATGATTTGACTTAGCCATTTTTCTTCACGTTTGGTCGTCCCTAGATGATCTGGCATGGCTAGACGACTTTGATCCCCACGATCGTGATTCTAAGGATCGTGACCTACAAACGAATTTTATCCCTAAATCATGCCTAAAATTTTGATCTTCGATCACGACTGTCTGATTTGACTACGAACTTAGTCATGTCAGAATTTGGGCGTAATCATGTCAGAATAACTTTCTGTCATGCTAAATTCTGATTCTCTAGCCATTCGTGCTCAGAATTTATTTCAAATCATGCATGTGCGTAATTATTTTCCATAGCTCTATCATAAATCGTGCCTAATAATTTTAAATCATTTTCAAGGTCTTAATCACGTTAGAGTTTTGATCGTGATTCACAACCTAACTAAAACTGTGATCCTGGGATCTCTAGACCGTGCTTATAAGACCATGACTTCAAAATCTTGATTTTGCCTACGTTTTACCTTCATTCATAACTAAGTTTTGATCTTGATCGTGCTTGTGCAACTTTGAGTCTGATTTTCATCAAACCTAAACAACTAAATCATTCCATATTTGAACTACAATTCTACCTTCGATTCTTCCAGCCATGACTGAGATCGTGCTTAGAATGACTTGTATTTATTCCTAAATCGTGCCTATACAATATTGTCCATACTACGATTTTATTGCATCAAATCATTAGTCGTGTCGAAGTAATTTTGAAATTGATAGTCTTGATCGTGCCAAAGTCGTCGTTCTCTGACTGTGCCTAAGTTATTTACTGAACTCTCTATCGTGTTTTGATCCCTCTGCCTACCTTAAATTTCGAGGACGAAATTTCTTTAAGGAGGGTAGATTTGTAACCACAGTTAACTGAATTTTTGAATTTTTGAATTTTTGTATTATCTATTTTCTGAATTCTCCTAAGTCATTGAATCGTGAGTTTCAATATATTTTATTTTTATTTTTGAAAGCATAATGTGTTATAGATGTTAAGATCGTAGTTTTGGGGCATTGATTTTTATAAAACTATTATAGGTTAGATGTTATCCTAATTGATTTCCCTACTTGATTTTCCCAAAATATGATTTGTAAATAAATATACTTACTGCTAATTAGTATAACTAATGGTTAGTAGTTAGCATGAGAGTTAGTTGTTAGTGATTCCACTAATTATCCTACCATCTATTACATATTACATGAATGCCCTTAGGGTTTCCATTCTACCCTATAAATGTTGTGGACTCCCAATATTTTACATAACATTCCTAAATCACATACACACCTAAGCTCCCAACATAGCCGCCACACTTCTAGCAACACATTCCACTGCCACCCCATGCTCGACACCGACACCAGCACCACCCCGGCGCTGTCCTTGCGACCACCACATCCTTGCTGCAACCACCCCTAGCAGCCCGGCCAACCTCGATACCCCCTCGGTAGCCTCCGTCCACCATCCCTGGCACTACCATACAGTCGACCATCCCCACAACGCCACCACCGCTAGCCACCATCACTCCCCTCCCATCGACCATCAACACAGCAAACACCACGCCACTCGTCCACCCCGTCAACCCCCACCAACACTGCAAGTAATCACCCGGTCGACCACCACAAAACTCTCCATACAAAATCACCACCACCACTACCGCCACCACTGGCATCCTTCATCGTCAGCCACCACCGCAATCACACGGAGAAAGAGAGAGGAAGAGAGGACCTGTTCTATTCCGCCCGGCCTCACCGAGCTCAAATTCGCCATCCACCGACTGCCTTTGTGTGCCTCCGTCCGCCTCCACCGTGAAAGCCTCTGCGTCCCTCTCCGTCGCCATGCGACAGATCTGTCGAGCCCCCCAACCGTCGTCGCCAGGCCGCTCCATCCCGACCGACCTTGGCTCCATCGAGCTAGGCTAGCCTTATTTGTCGGTGACGCCGACGAGACTGTTGTCCCATTGCCTGATGGTCACACCTGATTTTGATAATCAATGACGACTTAAGTTAATACGTAAAATATATGAGCTGCTACTAATGTTTCAGGTCAGTAAAATCAATATCAAAGAATGGACTGCATCAACAACAAGCTTACAAGTCATCATCCAAAAGCGATTTGTACCGGAATCAATATCGAGTCAAATTTTATATTTCTTCTGTATTTTATTCTTTATTGAGTCTAGGATATGAAATGTAAAATCGATTGGTTATTACTGGCTTAGGTTAACTCCAGTCCATCTTTCAAAAAGCCTACCTATATCTCAAAACCCTATATATCCAAAAAGCCCAAAATACCTATGCAATTTGGACATTTAAATTGAGTTCTAAAATGACAGAACTCTGGCAGAACTCTAACTATGTTCGGTCTGAGTTCTGACCGAGTTTGATCAACTCAAATTTGAATTTCAGTTGCCTCCAAATTTGCATCCAACGTTCGTTTGCGAAAACTTAGCATCCGAACTCTGCCCGAGTTCGGTCAGAAAAAATACCTATAAATAGGGAAGAATTTTTCATTTCTAATCACTCATTCACCCTCTTCTCTCTATCTATTCTTCAAAGTATATTTCAGTGATCTAAAGCTTTCACATTCTACATATACATCTCTTAGCTAAAGCCAGTAACATTGTGTTTGATTTAGAGTCTTTGGTCTGCAGAGTTGTAAAGAGGCTACAAGTTAAGAAAATATCTCAGTTTTTGGAGTCGGTTGTGCGCTCGTCACCAAGCACGGTATTGTAAAGTCGGTCGTGCACTTGTCACCAAGCACGGTGTTGTAAAGAGACGACAAGCACCCATTTAGATTTTGAATAGTAGATTAACAGCGGGCAAGAGTACTCGCGACTGGATTAACCTCTCAGAGGGAAACGAATATATATTGCGGTGTTCACTGAGTTTGATCTTCTATCTCTAACTGTATTTAAATTACTATCTTTTTATTTTTGTTATAGATTATAACTATTAAATTTTTAATTGGTGATTATTTCTGCTGCACTCACACACACTCTATTCACCCCTCTAGAGGTGCTTAACGGTCCTATAATTGGTATCAGAGCAGGTTATATTCTAATATAACAACCTTAGAGAGTATATGGCAGCCGTGAAATCAATATTCAACGGTGAAGGGCAATCCACAAATAGATCCCCACTATTTGATGGAACAAACTACACATATTGGAAAACACGAATGACTTTCTTTCTAAAGTCACTTGACTTTGATCTTTGGTTTATAATTGTTGACAGTTATAAGAAACCGGCACCTATAGTGATTGAGGGCGTAGTTGTAGACAAGCCACATAATAAATACACAGACAAAGAAAAGTCAAAGGCTAGTCTAGATTCATGTGTCGTCAATGCACTATTCTGTGCAATTGACAAAATAAAGTTCAATCGGGTTTCTACATGTACCACGTCTCATGATATTTGGAGACTTTTTGAGGTAACCCATGAGGGGACTTCCCAAGTAAAATAATCCAAAATTAGCAGACTAACACAGGAATATGAATCTTTTAAGATGAAACCCGGCGAGTCAATTACACAGATGTTTACTCATTTCCTAGATATTATTAATCCTTTACAATCTCTTGGTAAAGATTACAGTAATCATGAGAAGATCAGAAAAGTGCTATAGGCTCTAACCAAGAATTGGAACCCAAAGGCTACTGCAATCATTGAAGGAAACGATCTCACCACCATGACTCTGGAGACACTTATGGACAAGTTGATGACCCATAAGCTGGACCTACAAGAATTTGAAGAAGCGACCCCTAAAGAAAAATCGATCGCCTTCAAAGCGCAAGCCAAAAGAGTTACATGTAAAGATTCTGACGAAGATTTATCTAGTGGTGATAAGCAAGCCCTGCTAGTAAAGAACTTCAGGAAATTCTTAAAGTTTTAGAGATCAAACCGAAGGAAGAAAGACGTCCACGAAATCAATAAAGAAGAAACAATATGCTTTGGATGCAAGAAGTCAGGGCATATGAAGAAGGATTGTGCACTGTCAAAGAAAAATAGTCCATATGATTGATCAAGATCAAACAGGAAAGCTACAACTGGTCAAAAGTATGCAGATACAAGCATCTGGCACGAAAGTGATGCCAGTGAATCAGAGGAAGAGGACAGACCCTCCAGCCTGCTAATGTCTATCTTATGGCATTCGATATCAGCTAACCCTTTATATGATGACTTTACTTTCGATGAGTTAAAAAATTCTTTTAGCAAACTACTTGAAGAACACAGAAATATGTTAGACAAGTATAAGCAATCTCGCAAAGAGGTTCAGGCATGCACAACCGAAGTAACAAGATTGTCTAATCTTCTTGAAGATATTAGAGAGACATCTACTACAGGTAACACGGATGAGATAGCCAAGCTCAAAGTAGACTATCATGAGGCTATTCTCACCATTGAAAAGAAAGAAAGAGACTATGTCAAGATACAAGAGCTTTATGACATAGAGAAGAAGAGGCACTTAGTCATAGAGCAAAGACTCGCTGATATGGCTACTAGATATGAGGAGTCTTGTGCGGTCTCTAAAAAGTTAGAGATCAAGTTAGGCAAGCAGGCCATTCCTGTGACACAGCATAAGGTTAGTCCTAATGCTAAGCATACAACTAAGAGGACTAAACCACAAAAGCATGCAACAACACATTAATCACAATCATGCTTTCACTTATAGGTTTTTAATGAAGACACAAATGCATATCAATACAGAAACAAAGAGCACTTTTTTAAAACTCACTTGCATGTACTGTGGTACTCACGGGCACATATCATAGTATTCTCTAGCAAGAAAGCTTGTTGACAATCAAACACTTGTTTCGAGACCTAAGACTAATCAAAATGGACCCTTCAAGAAATGGGTACCAAAGGATTCATCTACTCGTATTGTAGGTGGTCCCTTAAGCCTCTCATGCTAGAAGCAAGTGGATCCTCGATAGCGGATGTTCGCGGCACATGACTGGTGAAGCATCTTTGTTCGCTATGCTATCGAAGAAGAAAGAATGATACGTCTCATTCGGAAATAACTTAAGAGGTGACATAATTGGAAATGGCACTGTTGGTATGTCTCCTTAGCCAGTAATAAAATATGTTTGTCCAGTTACGGAGTTGAAACATAACCTACTGAGCATAAGTCATTTGGCAGATAATGGTTATGGTATCAACTTTGTAAAAGACAAATGTACTATATATGAAATGTCATCTGGTAATCTCGTATATGAAGGGATTAGAGAAGACAATATTTATATTTTCTTTCTAGAGAGTACTAACAATGCAGAAAGCTAGATGCCTAGTAGCAAATCAAGATAAAAGTTAGCTATGGCACATGAGGCTAGGACATGCTAATATGGATACTATCTCACATCTATGCACCAAAAAGTTGGTAAAAGAACTCCCTGAGATCATATTCAAGAAAGACATGGTATGTGCTGACTGTGAAAAGAACAAGGCAATTAGGTCTACTTTTAAATCCATCAACGTTGTAAGTACCTCTAGACCCTTCCAATTAATTCATACAGATTTATTAGTCCTAGTAGAGTCGCTAGTCTTGGCGGTAAACTCTACGCTTTTGTTATTGTGGATGATTTCTCTTGTTTGACATGAGTTTACTTTTTATGAAACAAAAGTGATGCAATTTTTGAATTTTAGATATTTTGTAAAAAGGTACAAAATGAAAAAGGCTTCATGATTACTTGTATCCGAAGTGATCATGGTGGCGATGTAAATATTGATTTCAAAAAGTTTTGTGATGATAGTGGATATTACCATGAGCTTTTTCCTAGAACTTTCCAACAAAATGGTGTTGTGGAGCGAAAGAATCGTACTCTAAGCGAGATGGCTAGAGTCATGTTGAATCAGCATAATTTTCTTAAATATTTTTGGGCAGAAGCTGTTAGTATAGCCTGTCATGTTTTAAATAGGGTGTTAATTCGACCTATATCGATGAAAACACCATATGAGCTTTGGTTTGGAAGGAATCAAAATATTTCTTATTTCAAAGTTTTTGGATGTCGTTATTTTATCCTGGCACCAAGGACAACTTGGGAAATTTTGACTCTAAAGTAGATGAAGGAATATTTTTCGGATATGCTGCTAAGAGTAAGGGATATAAAGCTTTTAATAAAAGATCTATGATTGTTGAAGAATCTATTAATGTTACTTTTGATGAGCTCAATAGTCACACATCTAGCGACAGTGATGACAAAGATGCACAGGTTAAATCCAAGTTATCCAAAGATACTGCTACCAGAAAGAGCCCTGTGGAAGATCTCACAGAGAGATTCAAATCTCGAAAATTCTTGCCAGATCATCCAGAGACGCTCATTAGGTGATGTATCAAAAGGTGTAAGTACACGTTCTTCTAATAAAGATACTGATATAGCAGCTAATATAGCTTTTATATCGTAAGTAGAACCTAAGACAGTAGCATATGCTTTTAATAATGAATTTTGGATTAATGCCATGCAAGAGGAACTTAATCAATTTGAGAGAAACCAAGTTTGGGAACATGTTCCTGAACCTATTGGTCAATCGATAATTGGTACCAAATGGGTGTTCCGAAATAAACTAAGTGAGGATGGGCAAGTTCTACGCAACAAAGCATGTTTAGTGGCACAAGATTATAATCAAGAAGAAGGTATTGATTATGACAAAATATTTTCTTATGTTGCTAGACTAGAAGCTATCTGTATATTTTGTGCATTTGTATGTTTTCACAATTTCAAATTATTTCAAATGGACGTAAAATGTGCATTTTTAAATGAATTTTTGAAAGAAGAAGTTTTTGTGAAACAACCCCCTGGTTTTGAAGATTTTCAAAAATCCGATCATGTCTTCAAACTTAAAAAAGTACTCTATGGACTCAAACAAGCACCTCGTGCTTGGTATGAACGCCTAAGTGCCTTTCTACTTGAAAATAGTTTTTCAAAAGGAAGAGTTGATACTACTTTATTTATCAAGTCTTCAGATGATGAAATTCTTCTTGTGCAAATTTATGTAGATGATATAATATTCGGTTCTACTAATGAAAAACTCTGTCAAAAATTTGCTAAGTGTATACAGCGTGAGTTTGAGATGAGTATGATGGGAGAACTGAAAATACTTTCTAGGACTTCAGATCAAACAACACTTCTAGGACTTCAGATCAAACAACACTCACAGGGAACATTCATCAACCAAGCTAAGTATACGAAGGATTTACTGAAGAAGTATGACGTCGACAATTTAAAGCCTATCGGAACTCCAATGGCTACGTCAACCCGGCCCGACATTGATAAAAGTGGCAAACCAGTCGCCAGCGTAAGTATCAAGGTATAATTAGTAGTTTATTATATTTAACTGTTAGTCGCCCTGATATCATGTTTAGTGTTTACATCTGTACAAGATATCAAGCTAATCCTAAGGAATCACACTTATGCGCAGTTAAGCGTATCTTTCGATACCTTAAGGGAACTTCTATAGTTGTTTTGCGGTATCCCAAAACCACATCTTTTGACCTAATTAGTTATTCAGATGTTGATTTTGTAGGATACAAGGTAGACCATAAAAGTACCAGCGGTACATGTCATTTTCTAGGTAAAGCTTTAGTCTCCTGGTTTAGCAAGAAGCAAAATTTTGTAGCGGTATCAACAACTAAGGCGGAGTATATCGCCGTAGGACGCTATTGTGCTCAAATTTTGTGGATGAAGCAAACCCTAGAAGACTACAATCTGCACTACATGAAGATTCACATATTCTGTGATAACACTAGCACGATTAACTTGACTAAGAACCCTGTTTGTCACTCACGCACAAAGCACATAGAGATTCGTCATCACTTTCTACGTGATCACCAACAACACAGGGATTTTGCTTAGAGTTCATTGACACAGATCATCAACTAGCAGATATTTTCACAAAACCACTAGCTGAAGACCGTTTTAACTATCTGCGTCGTGAGCTAGACATACTTGAATTTTTGGATTCATGATACATTATGATTAATAAAAACTCTTATGATTTAAAACTTTTATATTTGTTAATTGAAGTTATTTTGGGTACAAGCCGAAAGGGTCCTTTTATCATACAGGCAAAAATAGCCTAAAGCGACACGGTGTACTAGTCTTCAGACTACCGCTAGTTGGGATCCGGCCCCTACAGCTAACCCAAATTAATAAACATTATTAAATGAAGAAGTTTAAAAGTTATTGAGATTATTTATCATTTATTATGCATAAATGAACTGGAAATACAAGTGGCCGAACTCTGGCAGAACTCGGACCGAGTTCGGGCCGAGTTCGGTCGACGCTGTTCAATTTTCCAGAACAGCAGCAGTCAGCCCTAATTCTATATAAACTCCATTTTTATCTATCTTTATTCTCCATCTACCCACCAAAAATCCTCCAAAAACCCTAGTCTTCTACTACTTGAAGCTCTCCTCCTTCTTCCTTTTTAGATCTTCAAAGCTTAGAAGGTGACTTCCTCCATACGTTCTCCACTCCTTTGAGGTATCACTTTTTCCTCCTCTTTTCATCTATGGCCCCTAAGCAAATCCATAAGAGAAAGAAAGTTTCCTCCACAGCGGGTTCATATTCAACCTCGGAGTATAAACCTGTGAATGCATTTAGTCCCGTTCGTCCCTCCGACGAAGAGGACTTTAACGCTTCATTCTTTCCAACTGTGGAATTCTCAAACTCTTGGTTTGACTCTTTTTTTGTTCGGGAAATATGTCCCAGAAGAGTTGTCAACTTTACTATTTTTTCTGAATACGCAAACACTTTCGATAGACTCAGTCTTCGAAACTTCTTTTCTACTTCTGACAATATCTAGGATAATACCGTTAGAATGTTCTATTGCAACATGCAAGTGAAACCTGACGGTAGTATCTACTCTTGTGTCGCTGGACATGAAATTGAGTTTAACTCAACTGACGTTAGTAAGTATTTTCACATGCCTGATGTCGGTGAGGCATTAGTTGATATTCATAAAGTCCAGTACCCCGAAGACATGACCCTTGACTCTCTAAAAGTCTACATGTGTCATCCTAACCATGTCCCTCGTAGTGGTAGGATATTTGTAAAACACCTCAACCAAAACTTTTACGAATTACATTGCTTTGTTTTCTCTGCCTTGCTTCCCAAGACGGGATCTTCTGACGAGATCACGTTCTTTGAGATGTCTGTGATGTATCATCTGTATTTTGGTGTTCTATTTTTTGTTCCCAAGGCCTTTATGGCTTGGATGATCGGTTGCAAACAGGTGGGGCGTAACCTTTTATACCCCATGCATCTGGCAGCTATTTTCAAGAGATTTCAGATCAACCTCTTTCTCTCTGTCATATTTCTTTGTCATCTTCTGAGCTGACTAGATCTAGGAAGTATCCTCTGCCTCCACTTCCTTCCGGTGCTGCTCCTATTGAGCCCCAGGCCGATCCAGATGCTTCTGCCGCTCCTACTCCAGGCTTCAACCTCCAATTCTATCAGCGCTTCGATGACTTTGTCATGCTTTCCGGGCAATGTCATCAGAGTTATGTAGATGCTGAGTTTCGACATACCTCTCTAGCTCAGGTATTGAGGAACACTCTTGTTGGTCTACACTAGAGTCTGGTGCATCACCCCACTGCTCCCTTTTCGATGATCCATCGTCCAGCATTCGATGGACCGAGGTTCGACGATCCGGCTACTTTTGGACACTTTGATCCGACCACAGCCTATTTCAACCCTCAGCCACCTGCTCCAGGTGATGATGATAATGCTCTTGCTCTTATGTGAGACGAGCATTCAGTTTAGTATTTTTGAGTTTTATTTTGCTAGTGATGATGATCTATGTAGCTGCATTATGTATCATTTCAAACTTTTATAGTTGGACTTTTTTATTAGTAGTTCCTTTTTAGCAGTCATTAACTCTTCTAGTTATGACGTTTATGGACTTATGATGTACTTTCTTCAGTTTTAGTTCATCAGCTTATTAGTTGAGTTTATCAATTTTATCCACTGCTACTGCTAGTTCTACTATCTTCATACTCGTATCTTGTGACTTGTATATTGGATATTACTCTTTTTCTTTTCTTGTCTGTGTCTATATTATTGGCCTCACACATTACGGGGAGCTACTTATTTTATACATGACAAAGGGGAAGAAGAGCAATACCAAAATAAAATTTTAAACGATCAATCAAAGAACAAGTCAGGTATATTATTTCAAGTTATACTTTAGCTATATTTTGGTATAGACTCAAGTTTGTCAATTATCAAAATGGAGGAGATAGTTGGCCCATTGCCCAACGGTCACACCTGATTTTGATAATCACCGACGACTTAAGTTGGTACGCAAAATATACGAACTGCTACTAATATTTCAGGTCAGTAAAATTAATATCAAAGAACTGACTACATCTACAAAAAGCTTACAAGTCATCATCCAAAAGTGATTTGTACCGAAATCAATATCGAGTCAAATTTTACATTTCTTCTTTATTCTTTATTGAGTTTAGGATATGAAATATAAAATCGATCGGTTATAACTGGCTTAGATTAACTCCAGTCCACCTTTCAAAAAGCCTACCTATATCTCAAAACCCTATATATCCAAAAAGCCCAAAATACCTATGCAATTTGGCCATTTAAATTGAGTTTTCAAATAACAGAACTCTGGCAGAACTCTAACTGAGTTCGGTCCGAGTTCTGACCAAGTTCGGTCAACTCAAATTTGAATTTCAGTTGCCTCGAAATCTGCATCCAACGTTCGTTTGCGAGATCTTAGCATCCGAACTCTGCCTGAACTCTGCCCGAGTTCGGTCAGGAAAAGCACCTATAAATAGAGAAGAATTTTTATTTCTAATCGCTCATTCACTCTTCTCTTTATCTATTCTTCAAAGTGTTTTTCAGTGATCTAAAGCTTTCATATTCTACCTATACATCTCTTAGCCAAAGCCAGTAACATCATGTTCGATTTAGAGTCTTTGTTCTGCATAGTTGTAAAGAGGTTACAAGTTCAAAAAATATCTCAATTTTTAGAGTCGGTCATGCGCTCGTCACCAAGTACGGTATTGTGAAGTCGGTCGTGCACTTGTCACCAAGCACAGTGTTGTAAAGAGATGGCAAGCTCTCATTTAGCTTGTGAATAATAGATTAACAGCAGACAGGAGTACTCGCGACTGGATTAGTCCTCTCAGAGGAAAACCAGTATACATCGCGGTGTTTACTGAGTTTTATCTTCTATCTCTTTCTGTATTTAAATTACTATCTCTTTATTCCTGCTATAGATTATAATTGTTAAATTTTTAATTGGTGATTATTTCTGTTGCACTTGTACACACACTATTCACCCCCCCTCTAGAGGTGCTCAACGGTCCTACAGAGACCCCCTGCTGGTGAGCACCCTTTTTTCTTTTTCCCCTTCCTTCGATTTGGGAGTCAGTAGCTTTCGACCTAGTTTTTTTATTTGGGAGAGAGAGCAATAGTATATAAAACACCCCTTCTAATCCTTTTACACGTTTAGTTAATACTAATTATTATTTATTATTTTTAAGGATAGCTAAAACTAGGGATTTAGGTTGTTTGTTTTGGAAGGGATCTGCCCCTTCTCTTCATTTATGTTGGAAAAGTTGATTCCAGATGTTACCATGATTATTCTTCTGTTACCAAGAATAGTTACTATTTAATATTAATATATTTCATATACATTAGTAGCATTACCAAATAATTAGAGTGATTATTGGTCTTTTATGCATTACTATAATTAATGACTAATATTTTTATCATTGCCATTATCATATTTTTATTTTAAATAAATATATTTTGTAATTAAAATGAATTAAGGGGTTTGGCCCTTTGAATGTCAGATTGATTTAGAAAGGGAAGAAGAAAAAAAAACATATATATATTAATATACTAGGTTACACTATTATAAATAGTTTTGATCTAAATTATGATCGTATTATTTTCTAAAATT